>CM021105.1:291409308-291846168 GCA_007115665.2 Sequoiadendron giganteum | reverse complement strand
ATCCCAGAAGGTAACTTTCTCAAAAACATAACATGCAGAGTCATTTATGCATTGTCTAAACAGTCAAAGACAATCTTAAAACAACAAACTGAAAACTTTATTCAAAACGAAAATAGTTGAAAAAGTCGTTTCTCTTCATCGTTTAATTTCATAAAATATATTAATTTAATAGTTTAAATTGAGTAAATTAAATAATTAAATTAATGAAGAAGTTAAATACATATAAAAACAGTCAAAAAGAGTACACATTCATTCGTTTATATTCATTTAATTAATGTTGTTTCAAATTCGTTCTGCATATTTTTAAATAAATCATATTTTAGTTTAACATATTCTCAGAAAATAAATAATCACTTATCATATTTAAAATACTCTTCTATTTGTTTAAGTTTTAACAGTTTCGTTGAAAGGTGAAAATTTGAAGTTTATTCTGTCATTTATTTTCAGTCAACAAAATATTATTTTCTATCAGCAAAAATAATCCATTTTCTGTTCAAGATCATTTTATTTTCTAAAATAGTAAAAGACCGTTTCCAGATTTAATAGATTCTCCTAAATTCATTTTACTGTTAAATTCATGATTTCTATTAGAAATTCTTAAATTCTTTTATTTCTAATCTCATCTCATATTCTGGAAAAATTTACAGTTTGTTTTACAAAAATATAGATTCTTTAATTGATTTTCCATTTGAATCTATAAGTTATTTTTTTCTTGAATTACTAAAATCAGAAGTTCTCTTTTCAATTTTAAAAGCTAAATAATAAAATTTAGAAAAACAATTGTAAAACTTATTATTAAATTTATGAATTAATTTTCAAGTCCTACCTGGTAATTTCTAATTCTGGAAATGTTTGTTGTTTTCTGATTCTTTTTCTTGAGATCTTAGTCCTTTGTTCTTTCCCCTGGGGCCTCTTCCTATCTCCAATCTTCTTGTTTTCAACTGTGTGAGTGGAGAGGATTGGTGAGTTTGATTCCTGTGGCAGATTTCTGCCTTATGCGCACCTTCTGTTTTCCTTAGTATGTGGAGAGGAAAGTGCTTATAGCTGCCAAGGTGACAGGCCGCGCCTTTTCTCAAGGATGTCCCTGTTGCCTCCCTGCTTGTCTTCCTTCTCACTTGCGTGGGAGATGAGGGTGTTCTTTCCTGGCCGCGTGGAAAGGTGAGCGTGGGGAGTATGGAGACTATGGCCGCACCTTCCCAAGTGCGTGGGTCTAGAGGCTGGGCGTGCCTTTGCTATCCCTGCGCAGGTCTTCCAAACAGGCCGCCCCTTTTGATGATTTCCTATGCTTGGAAATCAAATATTCCTCCCTCCTTGCGTGCCTTCTTCCCTGAATTTGGTGCGCCTATTCCTTCCTTTGCGAGAAGTGTGGAAGAATGGTGGATGGGGGAATGTAATAAAACAAAACAAATCTGCCTTCTAAAATTCGCTGATTCCTCCAATAAAATCCATAATACTCAGTGTGATTTCCATCTGAGAATTAAAAATGGTTTTTATTTTTTAATTTTTTTTTATTTCTTTGTATATCTTTTTTTCCCCAATTTCGAATTTTTGTTCAAGAATCTTGAAATGAATTTCTTTCTGTGTCTTCTAATTTCGGATTTCCTTTCATATTTATGTTTTCTATTTTCACGCATTCTTTCTCAACAAGAGAATGAGATCAACAATTTATTCAATGATCTCCAATTCAGAATTTGAATTCCATTCTTCCATTTTGATTGCTTCTTGATAATATTTAAAGATATTTTCTTCCACAAGTTAATTGAAGCTCAAAAATTGAATACAATTTTCAATGTGTACATAAGCTTGTTTTCAATTTGATTTCAAATATTTCATTTGCCATTTTGTTCAATTCAAATTACATATTTTCTTTTTTTATAATTTCAATTTTAAAAAGCATTTAATTTATAAAACATTTTATTTCTTTAAATTTTAATCTAATTTCGAAATAAAAATCTATTGCATTTAAATTTTAAAATTCAGATATATTATTTCCAAACAATAAATAAATATTTAAACAATCAATTTAATCATTTAATTTAAGTCAATTTCATCGATTTTAACTAAATCGTCATTTAAATCACATGCATTTTTCGCAATTTTGAGAAATTTCATTAAAACTAGATTTTCAATTTGCAAGCATGATAAACGCAAAATACATTACAATATTCATCTATGTAAGTGTGTGAGATCTCATCTATTCATAAACGTGAATCGGCTAAACAATTTTACCCGATCGTTGTTCTCGCCTTCCATCACGTTCACATGTTCCTGGGTTCACTTGCACTCGATTTATCATCAGTAATGACAAACCTCGAAGTAAATATAAATACAATTCAAATTGTAATAATTGCATTTTGATTTCAATTTCATTTAGATTTCAATTTCAATTCAATTTCAATTTCATTTCGATTTGAGTTTCAATTTAACTATCCTTAAATAATCATTTAATTTCCATTTAAATCTCGACATAATAATTATTGTCTGCATTTGATAAGTTAATAAAAATCCATACGTGACATCTGTTGACGTGTCCCTGAGATGACAGTGTGTAACACTGTCGTCTGAGTCCCGCATTGGCATCCTCTGGTCGAGAGCTAGTCAACTTCTTCTAGAGACCTCTATAATTTTCTCTTTCAGTGCCCAAAGTATTTCATCTAGAAACATTTTAGACTCTCTTTCAAGTACATTTTTGCAATCTCTTTCACCTTGTATCTCCATCACTTTAACTTTTTACATTGAGGTGACCAAGGGCTATTTGCTCCCTTTAGACCCTGTTTGTCTTGGGACTTGGGAGTAGTGAATCCACTCCTTCACAATATCTATTATGTTTTCTTTGATAGTATATTTTTTAATTCAATAAAAAATGTAGGTCCATTATGAAAATACAATGATTATATATTCAAGACACTAAAATTTATATTGTTAGAAAATCTCAAAAACATGCATTGCACTCCTCATAGATGTCCTTGTTTCAATTAAATAATAATAATTTCAATATATATGCTAATATAAATGTGTTATAAAATAATATATGTTTAAAATTTTGGTTGTTATTAATTTAAAATTAATAATAAATAAAATGTTTAATTAAAATTACCAAAAAATTATACAATGGACATTGAATTTAATGATCTAATTCCAAAAAATTATGGAATGATTATATTTGTAGTAAAATTTACAAATTATTGAATAATGTCACTCAATAAAAAATAAAAAATAATAAAAGATTGAAAAATAATAAAAATGATAAGGCCTGATAAGAGGTAGAAGTAAACCAAGGAAGAAAAGTTAATTACATGATGTTGGAACATGTAAAAGAAGGGAGATGTAATAATGATTATAATATGTCTTGATACTAATCATAGACATATGGTGTATGGGAGAGTGAAAGAGGAGGTATTGATACTAATCTTAGATATATGGTATATGAAAGAGTGGGCTAGTGTGATGTGACAATTTTTGGGAGATGGACAATAATAGGCTCAAGCGATTGGGAAAGGAGTAAGAATACAATTCAAGATCATAGTGATAAATGGAATGGAAGAGAAGTGTGGAGTAGAAGAAAGGGTAAGTAGAGGAAGTTAAGGGCATCTGAAGAGGAAAAGGTGGGAGATTTTGTCTCATTTCTAGAGAAGGGAATTCAAACCCTAAAGTTACAAATTTGGATTTTTAGAATTTGAGATTTTTGTGAAATATGTAGATGGGGATTCATGTGTAGATATTTGAGCAGCCATGGTAAAAAAATTGTTGGATCTAGGACATACAAAAGGTTGTAGGAACGTATTTGATATGGTGCAATCCCTTAGGTGTGCATCCATGCTCCCAATAGCGGCTAGCCCATACCTATTCCATAATGATATTGAAGATTATGAACATCATAATGAGGTTTATTTCAACTATATCCTTGATCATATTCATTCTATGAGGTGGCATCAGGAGCATTTTTGAAGATTTGACTAAAGGATTAAAGGGACAATATTTCGTTGGAGTCCATCCCTTCCTTTTCAAATTCTTGTAATGAAGAAATATCAAAAAATGTAACTAAAATCCCTCCTCCAAGAAAGAGGGAAAATTTAATCTAAATGTATATAATTCCTTGAGGGCTTGGCTAGGCTAAGGTAATCTTCCTCGCCCCCTTGATTGCTATAACCAATTTTATATTTTTTGATAATTAATTTAGTATTCTTTTTGGGGAAGGATGTAATTTTCCTCCTCAAAAAGGTTTAGATATTTTTATTAATGTACCAAGATATCTATAATGGTTGGTCGGGTTGGTTTTTGTTTGGCATGTTTTTGAAGATTTTCATGTTTTTTCTATGTTAGTTTTGAAAGGTATAAGTGTTGGGGTTATGATAATTTTTTTTTTATTACGATGTTAGGTTATTTGGATTTTAACTGGAGATTGTCATGTCGGGTTGTCCTTTGGTTAATGCAATAACAATCTTTGTAGTTAGTTTTCAATGGAATGGATACTTTACTATTACCATTTCCTTATTAGTTTTCATATGATTTGTTGGATGATGCTTGTTTTTTGAGGCTAAAGCATTATCTTCAATGAAAGGCCTAATTAAAAACTCATTACGAAGATCTAACATTAATGTCTTTTTTGGTGGCTCTCAAGAGCCTATATGAGATTATTTAACAAAAGAACAAATGATCAAAATAATTCTTCTTAAAGAAATTAAAAATTATAGCTTGAATCTACATAGAAAATATTATAATTCATTAGTTTACATCATCCTTAATAACTTCTTGACTTTTTTTTCTCTATAATTAACACATAATAAAAATGCTGAAAAATGTTGATTTTGATTGCCCACTTAGGCCAAAAAGTGGGACATACTATTGTAGGATCACCTCACACATGGATCTTCTTCAACTTGTTTTATCCTCTTTCCATCTCTAGTGCAACATGCATCACATTTGATGGGAATACCTCCAGTCTTTCACTTGAAATTCTCTCTTTGGGGCTCTTCATTCTCTTCTTCTAAGGGGAACTTATTGTACATGGATACCTAACATGACCTAGATGTCAATATCCATCTCTCTTTTCTTATTTCTCCTAAGTTGCACTTATAGGGGGTTGTTAATGTAATATTTATTTGACCATGGACATTTCTCTATCTTAAGTATGATATTACACCTATTTAATAAATTTACTTAAGATATTAGGAATAATTAGTTTTCCCCTTCTAAATAGTTAATAGTGACATGTGTACACTTTGAATTGAGGTACACAAGTACAACCACTACCTCATCAACCTTTGATTGATGGTAGTTAAGTGCCAATTCTATTTAGCAAGGTCATATTTATCTTAGTCAAATCAAGTGAATTGATCCACTAATTGTCAATTCAACTCTTGACCTCATAGTTAGACTAAGTTAACTATTCTATTGATCAATAGTTAAATTCATGGCCTCTAGACATGATCTCCTTGATCCATGCATCCTAGAGGTCTATATATTTGTATGCAATCCTTTGTAATCAATGAATTTTTTAATTCTCACTATAGGATTATAGTTAATATTTGCATTCTACATAATTTGTTTTTTGCATCTATTTTTTTGTAACTTTACTTATCTCAATTAAGGCTTGTGTTTGGATTCTCATTGAATCCTAAAAACAATTGAAACTAGGTCTTGACAAAGGGGAATTGTTATACTAGTGATTCTATTACATATATAATCAATGTGATTTCAATTGGGGCTAGAAAAAGGGTAGATTTTAGGTAAGCCTAAGTCATAGGGGTTAACTCAAGCAAAATGTTAGGACAATGGAAGGTTTAATAAGCTTTGTGTGCTAGAATTTCTCAAAATAAACACTAGGACGGTAGATTTGTAGACAAGGCTAAAATAAGTGAAAAAAGTGAGAAAAGATGTAAGTATGCATTTTCCTCCTCTACAAAAATCTAATAACAAATAAATATTTTATATTATAATTTCAAACTCAATAAAAATTCAAGTGGCCTTTGGTCTATTGATGAAGTTGAATGACTCACAAATATTATGTCAAGGATGAAGTCTTATTGAGTGCAAAGGCTCATCACTCTTAAGTGATGTGGTCATGAGCATACCTCATTTGAATTTAGCAATTTAATAGATATCCCTCAAACTTTGACTCTTTATCACTAGAACCAAAAGATATAGTTTTTTATGGATATCTCCCCCTACACCCTCCTGCCCATACTTTAACTCTAATTCATTAGAGTCAAGGAAGATGGCAATTTGTACACCCAATAACAAAAAGAATATAACCCATAGTTAAGCTTTGATATTTCTCTTAAATAAATTATTACATAGGGACATAAATTAGCTTTCCATTGTCATATACACTTTACCATTCTTTAAATAAATAATTAAAGATTTTCCATGAAGTTTTCTAATGGATATTATTATAATTACTTTTTAATAGAAAGATTCTATATCAATATTTTAAGTCTAATTATATTTGTCTCATAATAATTAACCAAACATCTTGCATTCAAAGTATGTACAATGGTCAAAGGATTGTAGTTCAATAGGTTGAGTACAATTGGTGAGGATGATGGTATGTAATAAAAAAACCATCCACTGTGTCCCTCAAGTTCAACCTTGGGTGACTTTGACAAACAAGATCCCCCTAAGCTTGGTTGCTTAGCTGAAGACGGTTTCTGGTTTAGATGTAGGCTTACCCATCTTGTTGTAATCATCTATATAAAGACATAAATGCTGACATCTATATAAACTATTTCCCTAAGAAAAAAATGTACAATAGCCAAATATACAAGTAATTGCTTACGTAAATATTTTGTTTATGTATTTGTAAAATTAAAAGCATTGGAAGTTCTGTTGCAGCAGAGCACTGTCCCCCCTGCTTTCCTCGCACAGACGCAAGATCTTCGGCCGAAGAGACCCCAACTCCAAGCTTGATCTCTCCATCACCTGAAACAATGGCGCCCAATTAGAGTCAAGTTATCCTCAAGTTTGCAGAGAGACAATTAGATAAGCTGAAAGTAAGTAGGTGACCTTCAGCTGCAGGGTATGCCAAACTATGCAATCGGAGACGAAGGAAGAAGCATTGAGCACGTCCATTTTCTGCTGCTCCAGAAACACAAATACAGTTGAGAGGAGCAATCCAACCTTGAGTGTTACAGGATACTGAATTGTAACCACCACCTCCTCCTTTGCTACCACACTTACTCTCACATCAAACAGAACTCCATCAGATTTCAGATTTGATGGCGTTTCAGCTGCTGTCTGGGAATCTTTTCTGATAGCCAACAGTTGATCTCGCTTGCTTGACAGAACTCGGATTTGATTCTGCAGCTGAGGAATGTAGCTCACCACTCCGCTTACAACGGCCGGTACGGTTAGCTTCCCCTGGAAATCCAACATTATTACAGTTGAAACTAATATTTAAAACATGTGAGATGAACTTAAATTTAAATTTATAAGTTATTGTTCGTTAGCAACAAATTAAGTTAATGGGATTATGGATGAGGCTGGAATAGTGTCCTAGAAAACCTTGGGGAATAGATACTTTTCAGTTTTTGATTTTTAGTCGAACAGATTTCTATACTCGATCTTTGGGGAATAGATATCTTCCAGTTTTTGACTCTTTGTTGAACAGATTTCTATACTCGATCTTTGGGGAATAGATACCTTCCAGTTTTTGACTCTTAATCGAACAGATTTCTATACTCGTACTTGCATATTAAATAGCTTATCTATTCTTTGGGTTTAATATAAAACCCTCCAACAACAATAAAAACAACAACAGAGAATTTTGTCTTAAATTCTTTCTCTAAATAAAGTTTCACATCAATCGAGGAAAACAATCAATTAGTTACCTTGTTATTAGAAGGAAGTAAGGATCCAAGGGTTGAGTAGAGAGAATTGAGTTTGTGACGCCTCTGTCGCTCATTTGCACTGTGAAAAAGCTTCTTGCAATCTCTGCCATTTGTGGGTAAGAAGAAACCTTCATTGGAAGGTAGCTGCACTGCCATTTCTCCTTCAAAGGAAAGCATTCAGTAACACAAGACCCTTGCAAATTTGATTTTGATCAGCCCCTCTTCTGCCCCTTATATAGAACTGTGAAGTCAGAGAACTGTCCATGCTCAAGTCCAAGTCAAGGTCAAAGATCCTTGCATTTCAAATCTCTGAGAGAAAAAATACACCTGAGTCACAACTATATTAAAAAACTATATTTTTAGTGTATAATAAACCAGTGAGGAAAAAAACAGTAGGATGCAACGTAGTTGAAATGGCTATAAAATCTTTGACCTTTTTCAGCTACAGTAGTTTTGTTGTGGGAGATGGAGGCATGTTTTTTTGGTATTTTCTGAGACAAGTGGGAGTAGAGATGGATTCTCCACTCAGACTTATAAATTCTGTAATCAACTTTGTCTGTTGTGTAGAATTAGTGTCGTGGCCTTTTCTGCATTATGTGACAGCTTGGTGAAAAGTGGGGATATCGATTCTGGACAGTGATGTCGATCTTTGATTTCAAATTGATCTTATTTTTAAACTCAATTAAGAATGCTAAAGCTCATGAATATCAAACAAAAAGAAGACTGAAAGCAGAAAGTTGCATATCCATAATCTTGGATTTAATGTCCCACGGAATCCATTGATGATGAACCGGAATGTATGATTTTTCAATCTTTTGATCAATCATATGATTTTTGAATTTTTGTGTCAAATTATTATGATATTGTTATCAGGATTCAACCGTGTAGTTTTAGAGTCAAACTCATTGATCCATGATTGATGAGTAGTGATTCACAAGAACCCATCTCTCATGATAATGAATGGTCCACTTAGCACTCATTGCATCTAGGTGATGCTCACAAAGGTGAAGCATTGAGCTTTCCCGGGAGGTCACCCATCTCGATACTACTCCAACTCTAACGTGCTTAACCATGGAGTTTTCTCCAAGGTTAAACCCACTTAGTTGAGTGCAATTGTGAGCGTGATGGTATGTTCCTTGATTATGTCATCTACCAAGGTTGAAAATTCTCAAAGGTGTGATATAAAGGATGAGACCAGAATCGTACCCTAAATTTTGGCAGAATGGATACACTCAATCTTTAACACTTAATTGAAAGAGTATTAGCATAGACTAGTACTCCTATATCGAATATAAAATTCTCTGTGAAAAAAAATAAAAAATAAAAACAAAAAATTCTCCCTATAAAACTCAAAAATAAGATTTCTCAAATCTAGTAGTGTAGCTCTAGAAATATGATACGGTACAAAGTAATAAATAACATAAATATGATACGGTACAAAGTAATAAATAACATATTTATCATAGGGTATTATCATAAGCATCATAAATATGTGGTGATTATCTTCCATACCCTATCTTCCTATCTTCCATACATAAAGAGCGTTATATGCATGAGAATAATAGCATGATAAGGCACAAAAGTAAGATAAGATAAATATGTGAGCAAAGTTAAGTATCATAAGTATGCGGTGATCATAGGGTATGGAAGATGTGAGCATAGGGGAATAATCATGGGAAGTAAAAGCAAACAAAGATCATTGTAAAGAAAAATATAAGGATGCATATAAGGATGAAAAGAAGAAAGAAGGGAAAATAAAAATTTGATGCAATATCCATGTGAGAAAAAATAAGGATAAATCAGATATGTAAGAGTATAAAAATGACCTTTACATTAAGAAAAAGTTTGGATGTAATAATTAGTGTATAAGTAGCTTGTTTTTTTCATTAAATTTGGTAAATTTTATGAATTTAATTTGATTTTACCTTTACACATTTCCACAAATTGATTACAATCCTCAATTTACCTATTCACCTACCTAGAATGATTTTATAACATGAAATTGAACTTGTCTATATATAATTCAAAATTTAAATTGGACCCATGTAACCTCCTCTAACTAGTCATTCTTGCCAACTTGAAACACAAAAGGTTTGAAATTGTAAATTATACAATGTATAAAAAGAAGATCCATCTAGCTCTCATTCACTACTTATTGCATTACTCAAGGAGTATATTTGAGCATAACTCAATACCACATTAATATCAACATATTTAGCAATAGATAGTTATATTCCACATGGTTACTTGTTGTCTTCTAGCTTTGTTCACAAGTTGTTGAATTGATTTGCCTATGAGTTTGATTATAGAGAGTATAACTTTCACTTGACATGCTCCTTAAAGGTGTTTGTAAAAGCTACAAATATATTTATTATAGATTCATATATTCAAAGATCAAAGTGAACCAATTTCTAGATCATATAACTCACCAGGTCAATTTTATCCAGTACGAATTGATTCTACACAGAAAAGTCTATTATGTGTCACATAATCGACCTAGATCAACTTTGCATTATAATTTAATCATAGATCAGAGTAGACTTCAATTTGATGTTAGACTCCTTCAAGATATATATAATTTACATCATAGAGTGATAGGTTACACTCCTACACCTCCAAGCCACATGTACAACTAACTCTAATCCATCTTTTTTATTTCAAAAAGTGTTCTTGACTATTTTTATTTTTTTAATATTAGCTCATGGAATCCTAAGTTAGATTTAACTATTTCTTCATTATTTATTTACTTTAGAATTTCTTTCAAAAGGCTTCATAAATTTTTGTCATTTTGATAAACTTGATCAATCCTACACCCTTATAGTTTTTGGCCTTAGGGTTTGCTTAGATAATTTCTAATTTACATTACAAATCTAAGACTTCCTATTTTTTTGAGAATTATGTCACTACCTATCCCTTTTGTGCTATCTTTTGGTATCCGTCTAGGGCTTGTATATTGTGTTTATGTCAATGTCTTGCTAATATCGTCATTTCCCTTCAAGAGAAGTGCTTACATCAATCCTAATACAGTCTCTCAATCAATTGATCAAAATATTCACATTAGTTATGTGGATGATGTTTATTATGAGGGAAGTGATATTGTCTATAAGACATATGTTGCTAAGGAAAACCTTTTATATCACTACAGAAATATTCTTTCAAGACACTACTAATGTTATATCCCCTACATCATTGTTTATCCTCTTCATTTTTTCTTTCTTAATTACCCCTTTCATTTATTATTTGTATAAGAAAGCATGAATATAAGATAGGAAGAAACAAGGGAAAATAAAATTTGATGCGGTAGGTGTGAGAAAACATAAGGATAAGTCGGGCATGTAAGCGCATACAAATTATCTTTGCATTAAGGATAAATTTTGATGTAATAATTAGTATACAAGTAGAATATTTTTGCATTAAAAGTTAATATGTTTTATGAATTTTATTTTATTTTCCCTTTACTCATCTCCATAATTTTATTTCAATCCCGAGTTTACATATTCACCTACTTAGAATGATTTTGCATCATGAAATTGAGCTCACCTTTTTAAATTTTTAAATTCAAATTAGATCCATGTCAACCCCTTTCAACTAGTCATTCTTCCCAACTTGAAACACAAAGTTCATATCAAATTGTATTATAGGATGTTGTATAAAAAGGAGAAGCCCAAAGTCATTTTAGAACATTGATAAGATGGAAAAGGTGAATCCTAAGATCTTGTAGTCTAGGGTTTCAATGTGCACCTTTCCCACAATCATTTGAGATTTGAGGTAGTGGGGATTTGATGGATTTGGACAAGGGTATAAGAATGACTTACAACCTAAAAGGTGAGTCAACTTGCCCTTGACCAAACTTGGAATGGGTTTTGTAATGAAATGCAATGATTTGACTAGGCTAATCATAATAACTATTCTAATGCAAAAATAATAAATCTAGAAAGTCATAGACAAATTCAGAGTTTAAAAACAGACTGAGGAGAGTTTTGTGCACCTGTGGTATAAATCTGGAATTAATTTTGGAGGACTAAGCTGCCCAGGGTGATACTGTCCTAGTGATTTAAACTAAAATTTTATTTCATGGTCCTCTAGAGCCAAATCGGAGCCTTATTTTTTTTGTGTCTCACTATTGGATCTTCATCGGTTACCGAGATAACTGAGTTTATGTATGTTGTCAAGTTGTAGGGTTTGAATGTAACAATGAACAAATAGTCTTCAAACTTCTCCCAATCTTTTTCAAATCTTAAACTTGCACATTCAAAGAGAGGAAGGGTTGTGCCATATAAGGGCTTGCCTTGTTCAAACCCCTTGTTGGTGTGTCCACCTTCGTAATGGAAAATTTGATGAAAGAGAGCTTATGCTTTTAAGGGAAAGAGGCTAAATGAAAAATGAATGATGAATCAGTTACAATGGACTACAATTCACCATTCAAATCCAATTCCTTGAAGGGCTAAATTCATAAATCTCCTAAAGGCTTGATTATTGTTTGGCTTGATTTTCTTGAAAGACCTATAAGGGTTAGTCCTCGCAAACAAGATGGTAACATAAACATGAGAAAAATCACTTAACACTTGTCATGATGCTTGGATATTGAAATGTTGCAATAAATCTGCTCTTGACTACTCTTGACTTGATAGTAATTGCTTTTGATCTCCAAAATTGCCTCTTAATTCTAGATCCTTTTGAAATGATGAAATGACTAGGTATTTATATGCATTTAATCTAATTTCCCACAAATTAAATCCTAATAGCCAACATTTGACATTTGAAAATCAAATAATAAAATGCCAACTCTGACATTTAAAAATTTGGAGGAAAAATAGGGGTACCAAGTCGCCTAGGGCGACTTAGTCTTGGCCCTATTTTGTGGGATGTAAGGTGTTGAGAGTAAAATATTAAATGCATGCATTTCTTTTATATAAGGGTTTTCTTGGTAAATCCCCAAATGGGCCACAAAATGCATAATTTAGGACATTAGATATTCAATTAGGTCCAATTACTTAGGAGGGAGAAAAATATAGTGTGAAATTATCAAGGGTGACAATTTATGGCACTACACACATCAAGCTAAACAAGATCCATCTAGCTTACATTTTATACTTATTGCATTATTCGATGAGTGCATTTAAGCATAATTCGCTATCACATCAATGTTTACATACTTAGCAATAGAAAGGCATATATTTCATTGTTGATTGTTATCTTTTATCTTTATTGACAAGTTGTTGAATCAACTTGCATATGGATTTGACTGAAGAGAACATAACTTTCACTTAACAAGAGCCTTAGAGGTGTTTTTGGATTGAGTAATGTTTTAGAACCTACGTATGGTTGTAGAGTTCCAAGGATAGATTGAGGGGGCCCTAAGATGATTAAGGGCCCCAAGGATGGATTAGATTTAGGCCTCAAGGATAGTTAGGGGCCTTAAGAATAGTTAGGGGTCCTAATATATAGATTGGGTGTTTATTTGAAAGGATCCAAAGGTGAATTTTAAAATGTCTAGGGATGGCTCTTTAGGATTCTGGATTTGGATTATGATGGTTTTTATGAATGTGGATAAGTTAGAGTGGATTTCTTTGATGCTTAGGATGATCTAATTACTAAAATATTAGATTGGGATGGATGATTAAAGATGTGGGATGTGGACTAGGATGGGTGGATGAGAGTTGATAGAAATAATGTATGATCACCTACTAGTTCCTATCCACCCATCTACTTTTAAATTTACTTGGTTTTGATTTGATTAAACCTAGGGTATTTACTAGGATGTGTTGGACACACCTAGATACTAAGAGGGGGGTGAATCAGTATCTATAAAAACTTAAACCCTTCAGATCTTAAACCCTTCAACAATATGCAAATACAAAATTTTAACAAGACCAACAAACCTTACACAAATCATAAATACTTAATCAAATTAGCAGCAATAAAAGATAAGGCAATGAACACACACATGCACAAGATAAAACTAGATTTACATGGAAAACCCAAGAAGGGAAAACCCATGGTGAGAAAAATCACAATATAGGAAGCTCACTACTTACAATTTGTTTTAAGACTCACTACCTATGGACTTGCAGGCTAAGGAACACAACCTTAGGGAAAGATAAAAGGACTTGCAATATTGAGGCGCACAACCCTGGGGCATGATACAAATTATAAGGACATACTGAAGAGACTCATTGTCTGATAGTAGGATACATCAAGATATAGAAATTACAACATATGTCAAAAACAGACTCTATTGATTGAGGTGTTAAAGCTCATGGGTAAACCCACAAAAGTGGTTTACAATTCGAGTGAGGAAGCAAAACTTGCAAAAAATGACCCCATGTAAAAAAAATTGGTTTTTGGGGTTCGAATGAACCCAAAGGTTTGAGCGAACCAAAAAAGGGTTTGAATGAACCCTGGTTTGAGTGAACTAGTTAAATACAAGGTCCCACCATCCCCACCAAAAAGCACAAAGAAAAAATGTTTTGAAATGGGGTTTGAATGAACCAGGGTTCAAGCGAACCCCCCTTTTCCCTCCTTCTCCCCCTCAGGCACCAAAAAAGTCCTGAATTTTGTGCTTCGAAGCTCGAGTTGAGGATGAAAAGGAGGAGAATTCACAAACCCAACTGGATGATGGTAGTCCTCAAAACAAGCTATCCAATGAATATAATGTTAATATGTATTTTTTTTAGTTTTATTAAACATAGGTTTTTCATCGAAAATCAAGCTCTCTATTTTGCACATGTGGAAAAATAGCAAATTATCAAAAAAAAAATTAAAAAATATGAGTACACCAGATATTGAAGTCCTTGATCCAACAAAAAAAAAAGAATTTCGATACATACAAAAAAAGTTACGTTGTATATGGTCCACCTATGTCTGAATTGTAATTGGTTTGACTTTGAAACTTGATTAAGGAAAAAATATTCAATAAAAAAATATGAGACCAATTGGAAGCACTAGATATCATAGTTACAAATATAAATTCGAAAGAATTATAATTTTATCCTTCATGGAAAAAAATTTATGTTGTATACGGTGAGCGTCACTCCTTAAAAATGTTGTTTGTTGAAAAAAACTAGTTTTCGAGGGAGATGGAAAAAGAAGTGCAATTTGATTCCAAATTTTTTTTAAAAAATATATTTAAAATCTACAAACAAAATGTCACAAATCACTAGTTTGCATCATCTTCAAATTCCTCACGGTTTAGTTGCTATAGGTGCCCGAAAGTGAAGATTTAGTTAGAAAAAATTATTTTAGTGTCCAGTTTGGCCAAAAATTGTAAACCACTATTGTGGGATCACCCTCATTTGATCTTTATTTTTCACAACTCACTTCACCAATCCATACTTGCATACCACCACACATTCACACTACTTTTGCAACTGAACTGTTCTTTCATTTATATCCTTTGCAAGATCTCAAAACATCAATTAGGCTAGCCAAAACATAATAAAAACAATAATTCCAACAAGTCAGCCACAAAAACATAATGCAGTAATATCTAGGAGATAGAGAGGGCCAAAACAAACTTATTACATCTTTCAATGTGATCCCAACCAAAACATATGTTGGCGCACATCAACCTAAGTCGACAACAAGGAAATTTGTAACATAATACTGATCGGCCCAAAAATACATCTTCAATTGAAACTACATAATGTGGTTCTCAAAAAGATAGGTCGGGAAGGTCGGGACCAAAATACATCTTAACACAACCTCAAATGTTGGTGCAAATCCCCAAGCACATAGCGCAAGCAATAAAATAAGCCCTATCAACCAGACATCCACAAATTTCCTAGAAAACCAACTCAAAGCAATATATGACACCAAAGAGATCAATCATTGACGTGCAGACAATAAAGAGATGTTCTATGAATATCCAACAACACTTCCAGATACTTCTTTCCCACTATCATGCCACAAACAACCACCACAAATCAAACAAAAATAGAACACTTCATCCTAGAAGCACAAAATACATAAGCATGAGATGAAACATTAACAAACCAACTTGTGGAACACTTCATTACATGAAAATTGAACTAAGATAGTGCACAAACAATGAGAGCACATTTACCAAGCCGCATGAGCAGAAACATCAATACGAAGAAATGAGGAGCATTTTTTTGGACCAGTCCAAATAACCAACAAAACTACCAACCTTCTGCAATTACCAAAAACTTCCTTCGTAATAGTGGTGACCTAAAAAGATAGGAGTGAAAAATCCACAAAGCATAAATATTGAATCCCAAACCACAAGACCAAATATTCTAAGGTAGAGGAATGCAGAGCATTCTCCCAAATAGTCTATAAAGCAACTTCCTAGGAAATAACCTTTCACCAACATGTGAAGACCAAAACATCCTTGTAGCAACACATAATTCATCAAGAACAATAAGAGAGAGCATACAATATACTAGATACCATCAACAAAATCTCTCCAACTCCAACATTACTTATAATCCTCATATTAATATATCATCTGGAACCATCTTTGTTGTCAGCAACCATACACAATACAAATCTAATTTTTATTAAACCAGGCATGACATCCAATCATGAACATCAACAAATCATCCAAACAAGGCATGAATACATCCAACCATGAACATCAACAACTCATCCAAACAAGGTATGAATACATCTGTAACAGACACCAACTAAGCACAAATAAAGTATGTAAAAATTACAGAATAACCACTCACTTAATCAACAATTAAGAATGAAGATCAATGTAATGTATGGAGTTACTGTAAATTCGATCTAAGGAGTCAAACATTTGTTTTTTTCTTTTTCAACATTATAGAATGATTTTACAACCTTTATCTGTATCACAAGTACATAGCAAAACCTTGGTACCATATGTAACAACAAGACCTAACAAGTAACAAGTACCTTTCTATTGTTTCACTTACCAATAATTATTATTGCACAATTGCATAAATGATAAAGTCTAAACAAAATACTTCCACGGTTGCATCCATAAGAATGGGAATTGTAGTCATAATAAGGTAACATATACTACTAGATTTTCATATGATCATTCTATCATAGCAACTACCACATTCATAGCATTAGGGCATGATATCAAAAAGTTTGAAAACTGAGATATGAATCATATACCTCTAAATCAATAACAAAAAAAAAAATCAGATTCCAAATATAAAATATGGCAAGTAAGAAAAACCTCCTTCGTCCTTCTCCTTAACCTTTTGAAAGAAAGTTGATAATATAAGGAACCAAATTACCTATAGCAGCCATGTCCTTTCAAATAAATCAAATATATCTTATTGAAGATGGAACACAAGTATCCGAGTGAGTCATTTTCTCATCTAAATAAATTATGACATAAAATAAATATCATATCATCATGCATTATCAAACCTATACCATTGCTGCATTATCTTGAAGTGGAAGGGAGAGAGAGAGAGAGAGCATCACTAGGACTATTTCTTCCCTACCACAAAGCCATAAGCTTCCCCGTGCTACCCTACGAAGGGAGCCTGACCCATCACAAAGAGTCTACCAATCTGTGGCCAACATGTGTGAAATTGTGCAACTATGGAATAAATAACATATGCATCCTATTAATGCCCCAAGAAAAAATATCTAGGCATATGTCCTTTACTTTTGGAGTGACTCATTCTAACTCAACAACCCTCTCTTATTTGAAATTAAAGGCTTCCTCGAGTTCAAATCGATGGTCACTTAGCACCTTTTTACACATACTAACTAAAAATTTATATGTATACTCCAGAACTAGGAACTTAAGGTCCTCTTATTGCATGACTACTTCAAAATTCTTAGGCTATAATCAATTGTTAAGAAATTTACTATTTTTCCTTACGATAATATTGGCACTTCCATTAACCAATAGGGTAAGATTACACTCGAGGGTATTATTTTCTCTTTGCATACTATAGGGAACCAACAACTATTGTGTTGAGAATATTTTATTTGCTAGTTATAAGTGAAGAGTTCTTAGAATAAAAGTTGTAAATGAATGCACAAGTTCAAGACAAAGTGCTAGAAAATAACCTCATGTCTATAACATCACAATGCTTAAAAATATACTTCATAATATTGATGTTTAATTTCTTTTCCCACAAAGTCAAAGTGTTGGTTTGAGCTTCCCTATGGCTATTGTATATTGCTACATCAGTCATGAGAAATCTCATAATTTCAATAGCTTTCCTATGGCTGCTGTAAAATACTACAGTAGTCATATACAAGCTCATAACCAATATCTCTTAAATCCTTTTGTGGAAAATTCTGCTTTCCAAAAAAATAAAATCCATTATCAAATCATAGCCTAGCTGTAATCATTATTTTCCTTAATGGCCACTCAACTTTCAACAACCTTTACAAAACTCTCCTTTCCCAACTAGTGTACAAGTCAGCCTTTTAGCTTATTTAAGCCATATTTTCATAACAATCTATCTATTCCAGATTCATTTCCAATCAGTAATGATTTAAAATATTGAAACTTTGATCATAAAAGTCCATTTGATTGGTATTAAACCACTATTAAATCAACATATAACAATTGTATGAAATGGAGTTGAGAGTGACCAGCAATGCAAGTCGAGGACACATAAACTCTATTACTATTATTTCCAAAAATGTCCAATCTTATATTTTTCCCTACTTTGAGTTCATTCATGATGTACTGCAGATTTTTATTTCATCAATCTATAAGGTGACAATATCAAGATTTTGATATCACTGTCATGCAATGAAATTTGTTGTATTTTAGTCCCCAAATATGGTATTTTCCACTCCTAAAGCTTCATGAGAAAAACACTCAAGTTCAGTCCTTAACTGGAGGTTGTACATACCTGCTTAGAGCATCCTTTTTTTTAGGAAATTGAAGCAATGTGTTTGATGTGGCTAGAGTATTAGGCTTAAAGCTTTAGAAAGTAAAGAGAATCAAGTAATTTCCAATTGTAGCTAGTCCTTCATTACCAATAGCCAGTTGAAGGACTAAACAAGGATCACATACCTGTAAAGGAAAATGAGCAGAGATTATCTCATCTTATTCACATGCAACCCCTTCCTCCTCCTTTTAGTTGTTCTCCTCTTCTCCAAAAAATACAAAATAAACTCACAATTCTCCTCTACTTCTTTATTACCTCCTAATCGTCCCTCCTTGCTACGTGGGAATAAGGGCAGTCTCCCTATGTGCAAGGTGTTTACTTGTTTTAAAAACCCTTTGCTTGTGTTGACAGTTGGCTGCAGGCTCATGTGTTGTCCTCTTTTGTTTTTTTTTTTAATAACTTTAGGGAAGGCAAGTATGAGGCTACTAACCTTTTAGGGTATGCTTTATTTTGTTTTCTTTTAACACAATTTCCTCTCAGCTTGTGGGCCCAACTTCAAACTTGATATTTTTGTTTTTTTTTGTTTTCTTTTGTAAAAGGTATGGGTCCCACCACAATTTTTATCATATCTTTTTAATTAAAAAGGGAATGAATATTTTTTATTTAGTTTTTTTTGTTTTATTATATCTTGTTTCCTTCTTCTTCTTTTTTAATATATATATATATATATTATTTACTTGCTCACATAAATATGAATATAAAATTATTAATAGTTAATAACTTTAACTTCTTATTGAGTTAATAATTAAATAATTAAGATAGTTCAATGTACCCTTCCTAATACAGTATGCAACCTGGGAATAATGCTTTGTGCTCGTGTGTGCTACTCTCACGCATAGTGCCCTTGGATAGCTAGACTCCCCTTCTCGATGATACTCTCTCTCTCTCTTCGGTGAGAGCGCGTAACTACCCTATGACATTCCAAAATCAAGAATAACATTAGTCCATACAATAATTAGTTTTAACAACTTACCAAAGTGACTATTTTATCCAGATAAAAAATATATGAGTCAACAATATAGAATTTTAGGGCTAACCGTTACGATAGTTAGGTTTCACATTCAGTTGAACATCCATATCAACATGACAATACCAAATTTAGTGCTGGATTTCTTAATCAACCAAACATCTATACGAAATTTAGGGTCGAGTTGCAATCAGGGTTGTGACAACATCCAACCATGAACATTGACAACTCCACAGTTAACACAACATCAATGACAACCAATGCCAAACACATGTGAAAAAATCTCCCCAAGTGTTGACATCAATGACAACCAATTCCAATAGGATGAAGATTGGATTATGCATGAGAATTGAACTTAGATGAGGAGATTAATTAGGATTAGGATATGAGTTTGGTTTAATGATTTGTATTATGAACTAGGATGAGTGGATTGATTAGGATTAGGATGGGTGTTTGATTATATGGTTTTTATTATGGACTAGGATGAGGGGGTTTGAGGATGATTGGGTGAAATTGATGAAAATTATGATTTTGATTAAAGTGATAGGCTAGTTTGGCTTGCAAGAAGGTTTAGGTATAATCTTGTCAAATTTGGGTTTTCTAGTTGATCATTGGTGATTGCAAATGTTTAATTTTTGGACACAAAGGTTGTTTAAATTTTATTGAAAATAAGCCACAACAAAAAAATCACATGGATTTAAGTGTGGATGTAAAGGATATTTATTGGTTTAGCACATAAAGACACATAAAGACACATTAAGAACATTAAAAATTTATTTTATTCAAGTGGGTGTGTTAATATTTATGGGATCAAAAATATACTATCTTCCAAGTGAAGGATAACTAAGGAATATAAAGTCATGAACCTTGATTTTACAACCCTTACCATGGAGGCAAAATCCTTACCCAAAATGAGCTTTATCTCAACAACTCAAAAGTATGGTGTAACTTCTTAGGCCTAATCATTTACCAATATACCATGAATAAATATTTTCTTAGGCCTAATCAGTAACTGATGCACCATGAATAAAGATAACCAAAATGTCTTATCTAGGATTAAACAAGATCACGAAGGAATGTCCTTGATGTACCCAAAGGTACATAAGGAAAAAATTCATGAAATTAAAGTGAAAGATGTCAAGCATCCTAGTATGAGAGGGTAACTCACTCTCCTCCACTTTGTAAGGTATAAAGTTCTTGAAAGCTTAGCCTAGAATGAAGCCTAGAATGAAAAATTCCCCTTTTAATGGGCATGTCTTTTGATTTGGACCCAAATTTATATCCCCCATCAAAAAATAAGGGTTCAGGTCATCCCCTTGGTGATGAAATCCAAGGAAAACCTTAGAGAGGGAAATAAATATATTCTTTTTATTCCTATGATCACCTTGGTGTGTAAAGGAAGATAATGCACACTTGGCATCTTGAACAACACAACAAAGAAAAGAAATAGAAAGTATTTTTTTTTTCTAATATCACCTTTTGGTGCAAGGAAAGAGCATATGCAATTAAAATCTCTTATATATATAGATATATCAAATAATGTTCATTCCCTATAGAAATTTGAGTGTAACTACTTTATGTTGGAGTACAAGACCACTGAGAGGGGGGTGAATTAGTGGTCAAATTACAAATCAAATATTATTAAATAACTCACTTGGATTATGCACGTAAAAATTGTAACGCCCCATTGTGTGAACCCCAAAGGACAACAAAATACCACACTAATTTATTTTTTTATTATTCGCTTTCATTGACAAAATTTTATGATTCGTAATGACCATTCCACATACCCCAGAGGACGTATATGACTTTGTAAATGTACAATTTATTTCATGTAATGAATGTACAAATTTATCTTATGTAATGTTTTGCTTTCAAAAAAAAATAGTGTGGTATTTTGTTGTCCTTTGGGGTTCACACGGTAGGGCATTACAAAAACATTTAGATCACTTCAAATATCATAGATATTTAATGTTGAGTGAATCACAATCATATGAATCAAAACAAGATACTTGAGCAAGAATGATTTATCAAACCCAAACTGACAAACAATCAATAGAAGTCATAACACAGGGATTATGAGTGGAAAACCCTAAAAGGGATAAAAAACCACTCTAAAAATTCACTTCGTTAAGCCTCACTAGCAAATCAAAACCTCACCGGTTACAATTAATGTCTCACTAACAAAATGCCTCATTGGAAAAACAACACCTCATTGGTTAGATTTAGTGTCTCACTGATGAAACCTTCACTAGTATTAGACTAACAATCTATCTCACTGAAAACTATACAACATTTTTCACAGTTTTAGAAGAAATAAACACAGAGGACTACTCTATTTCAAATCACTCCACTACTCTATCTATGTTCCTTTGAATGATAAAAAAATATAAGACAGTGAATTTCTCTTACAATGACAAACTTCACTCAATTATACAACTCTTTATTCCTCTTCTTGTTCTGAGCATATGCACATTGTTCTAAACTCTAATTCAAAAACACATGTACTCATTCTCAGATCACATAGGTCTATGCAGAGAAGATATTACACTTGAAAAATACATGTTATTCAAAAACTCCTCTATAGCCATGACACACACAAAAACTGATAAGATAATCTTCAATGCATTATAGACAACTCCTACAGATCCTTTTCTTTGAGTCACATTCCACCATGAAAGGAATAAAATCAATCAAATTTTCTATCTATGGTAGTATGATTATTGCATCCCTTTTGACACAATCTTTCCATGCATATTTTCATATTAAAATAAAATCACATCACTGCATTCCTTCCTCATCACATTGAGTTCACTCTATAGTTCAAACGCTCCCAAATGCATTGCCTTTGTTTTTGCTTCCATCGTTGTTCCTACAGTTACAAAACTATGTTAACTAACTCAAAAGTGAAGACTTCAAAATGCTTGTCAAAGATGGATCATTGGGAAGTAACCGTTCATAAGTTTAAATGTTGACCCTTGATCTCTATCTCCCATCAAGAGCCTTTGATTTCCTTTGGGTGGTAAAACTTGAAGACTTAATCAGTCAATTCAGTTATACAAAAAGGAGGGGTCGGTTGAGTGATGATTTTGAACCCTTGAATTCATCACTAAATTGACTATCAACCTCCTATATCGGTCAATTATCAAATAATATCAAGATAACATTTTAATTGACACCCTTCATGAAACATAAACCCTAACATAGGAAAGACTTAGGGTTTTGAAAATACTTAGTATTTAGGGTTTTAAGCTTAAAAAGATTTCAAGAATCTAAACCCTAAATTGAAATTGTCATTATGTTACAAGACTTTGAACTGATTTGAGCAAGATAACAACCCATGCTATGTTGAAAGATTCTTATGAAAATAAGACTCCATGTTGAATGAACCAACACACTTCAACCCACCAATAACTTGTATTGTAAAGAAGCCATCCTGTCATAAAGTTGACAGTGAAGAAAAAATAACACTTGTGCATCAATACCAATACAGTCCATTTGTGCACCAACAACAATGAATCATTACCTAATTAACTTGTGCACCAACACCTTGAATTTTTTTGTCATAATGTTGACATATTAAAGGACCTCTTCCACCATCATCAATTTTAGTGCCAACTTTTGTATCAATAAATGAACTACATCATGAAGTGAGTAATGAATGAGCATATGTCCTGATTAACAAACCTTCTGTCATCTATGACATCAAACCTTTGACATGAACAAGTACAAAAAACCCTTGGCATCTCAACATAACATCATACTCCATCAAACTTTGACATCAATGACAAACTACACATAACACTTCAATGATTAAAAATGTCTAACAAATTTCTTACACCAAATATGACAGTAGTTTTAGAAAATGATATTGGACGAGCGATATGCACTAAAACATTAGTAGATTCAAATGATAGGATTCTTCAATAAGAGATGTGTTCGTAGAAAGATGTGCTAGTGATGGAATTGAATCCTCTACAAAAAAATAAGAAACAAATATTTAGCATATAGAATAAAAATAATGCGTTACAATATCTTTATGATTTTCTATACAATTTCAAAATATATATATTAAGTTTTTATTTGACACACAAAAGATATGGGTGTTTGAAAATTGAAAACAAAGAGTGAGTTTGAACAATAATACCTAAAATTCAATATAGAATCTATAAAATTGCCTCATGAATAGAAAAGTGCTTTGAGTAAGCTTTCCACTGCCTATAGGAAATTAAAAATCCAATACACAAAATTTTTATTTTTTTTGAAATAAAAGTATTGTTCTTAGGCCCAAAAAGAGGGCGGGGTCTTAGCAAGGTGATTAAGCCCTTGGAAATAAAAGGTTTTACCAATGAGTAAAATAAAATTAATTTTTAAAAGAAGGAAAATTATGCAACAATTAAAGTACATTTTATATGATACAAATATGTACAACTATATATGGATTACCAAAGAAAGAACCCGAAAAAATTTATTGAGAAAGTTTTCTTACACCAAAATATGTCATTTTATATATGAATTTTTATGTCAAGCCTCCTAGAATCAGCCATGAGGTCCACTTTGTAGCTCAACAAGATCCTTGTAAAATCTCACCTCCAAATCTCTCTAAAAAGAGTAAATCTTGCAACATGGAGTTGAAAAAAATTACAAACACAAAGTTTAGATGAGGAACATAATCCCATTGAACATGTCAAGAATATGAAAAGAAAAATTGAAATAGAAATTAAGAATAAAAATATAAATATTAAACTCTATTTCAATCCTAGCCTACACCTTAGATTGAGCTAGAAAATAAAAAATAGAAATAAAATGAAGCAAGATATTTCGCCCATAATTTTTTTTACATCAAAATGGAAATAATGGTCTTAAGGGTATGTGGTTTTCCATTCTAACAACATAACAATAAGTTCAAGTTTGCATCATTGATATGATAGGAAAATCAAATCTATATAATTCCAAGTAGAGGGATTAATGGTAGATATTTTTGAGAGATCAATAGTGGATATCAAATTGGATGGGTAGTTGTAGGCTACATGGTGAAGATAAAATTATATATTTATAATTTATTTTTAATATTTGAGATATGGTTATGAAATGAATGGATGAGAATAAAATTAAATTTATAATTTATTTTATTGTTTTTGGGTGGTTGAGTGGAAAATAAAGAATGTATTGAATGGACAAGACAACTAAGAGGGGGGTGAATCAATTGTACATTAAAACATCAAAACCCTCATTAACATTCAGATATGCATTAGTCCTTAAACCCTTAACAACCTTTAAACCCTTATCATGCATTAAAAAAATATAAACATGAGAAATAGTAATGCAAACACATCCAAACACATAACAACACTAGATTTACGTGGAAAGCCCAAGAAGGGAAAAACCAAGGCAATGATTACCTCACAATATAAAGTAATTGCAACATCGAAGACAATAGGTTCACTATCAGAGGGCTTTCTACCTAAAGAAAAAATAACGGTTGACTACCAATGGCTCACTGCTAGATTAATAAGAAGAATAAAGAAGATTGTTACAATGAGAAATCCATCTCAGAGCAACAAAAAAAATCCACCACTGCTTCACTAGAACATCCACAACCTCATTGAAGAATGTAGACACCTTCTTCTCACTGCATCCAATAGTCTTAGGCATTAAATCTCACACTGCATTTTACATTTTTTCACTTCACATATTAACACTTGACACCACACACTCTATGTTCACATCCTCCATCAATTCTTCACACATATATACTATCCTCAACCTTGAAAACAATATACAAGGTCGACTATGCAACTCAAATGTGCAAATTTAAATTAGACTGGCACCAATAAATTATTGTGGTGGAGAGGAATGAAGGATAGAAAATATAAGTAGACAATAATAATGGAAATATTAGTATCTTCTCCTTCTACCTTTGAATTTACACTCTCCTATAAACTATAGATAAATTTAAGGCTTTCTTTTTAAATTTTCCTAGATGGTTAATTTGTATTTTCCTTTTAGTAGCATGGAATTTTTATGGTTACACATGATAATTTATTATGATATTATGTGAAATATGCAATTAGTGTTATTCATCCTAACTTCTATGGATTTCTTATTTTTATTGTGTTTTTCAGTGGTAATATTTTAGATTGTGAGAAGTGATAAAGAGATAATGAAGTGATGAGAAAGATGAGGTGATGAAGGGTACAATTTCTCATCAACAACTGCACCATCTTCAACGTTGTTGATAATATCTTAATGGATTTTGTAAAGGAATTATAGGACCTAATTGGGTGATTAGTCATGTGGTTATAAGTGCTACATATTTTTTATTTATTGAGTTTGAATCTAAGTTCATGGCTACAGTGGTAGATCTAGTAGCTCAAGAAGGAAAATTTCCCTTACTCTTTCTAACCTCCCATGTGTAAAAAGTAGAGGATAGTTCAAATGTTATAAAAGGATGTGAGGACAAGGGATATATCATGTGGAGAGGTAGGTAGTTTTATTGGAATATGGAGTGGTTTATATTATCTATCATATCCCCCAGCATAGACTCTCCTCCTCGCAACCCTATTCTTAGGCCTATGCCATCGATGTAATCATAGAGAGCATCTACATCTCCCCCTTGAGATAATTATCTTAGGTTGGTTTATTTAGAATATGTACCACACCAACTTGCAACCACAAAGCCACATACAACAAAAGGAAATGAGCAGCTCCTTCATCTTGAAGGACTACTAGAAAGAAAAGGGTCCTATTGAAACCCTCTAGGTGGTCATGCCGCCTTAAGAAGAAAGGACTAATCTCAAAATAAATCTCTAAGAATTTGAATATGGTTTACTAATTTGGAAATAATTTTTGACAATGAAGAGTTGTTGTTTACTAAGTTCCTAAGTCCACCTCCTACTTCTCCAAATTGGAGCAAAAGTGAAGATTTTATTGAAGCATTATAGTCCGATTTGTAATGAATAAAGGAATTGGAGGATTATAGACACTAGCTACCCCTAAATTACTTTGGCTACCCACTACATTGTGGCTATCAAAACAAGTCAAGCAAGGAAAGCTTGGGGAGAGGAAATTGATCAAATAAAAAAAAAAAATTAAAACAATATTTTCATGATGAAGTTAACAAAAAAGATGGAAATCACGAGTTTGAAAAGTAAGGTGGACCAAATGGTCACCATGATACCAAAAATTGTGAGTTGGAGACCCCTAGCGAGGGTATATGCTTCAAATATTTTTAAGAGAATAATTTTTAAACTTTCAATTAATGTACATATACTATGATATTTCATCTTCAATTGTAATGCCTCGCCAATTTTTCTCTATTTTATAAAGTTCCACTCCATGAATGAGAAAAAAACTGTGATTTTTACCTACATGAGTATGCTCTACCCTATGAAACCATATTAGACCCACTACTACACATGAGAGATATTTAGTTGAATGCGCTAGCCTTGGTATTCAAAACGAGATAAATAAAGGGGGAAAAATGGAAGAATATAGGGAAATGGAGAAGTTAGCATTACTCAAGCTAAGGGTGGAGGAAAAGGACCCTCGACAATTTTTAGAGGATTGGATAATGCCTATAGAGTACCCAGAAGTAGCCACTAAAGTTATCAAGCCGAGGAAGTCATATTATGAAATTTTTATTGACCTAGCCCAACATGATGGAAGAGAAGCAATGAGACATATTACTCTCAGGAGGGAAGAGTTATCAAATGAATTAAAAAGGAAAGAACCCCACTCATCACACAACTTTTATGCAACATTAAAATGGGCACATAAATACACCAAATTAGCCACCAAATATGGTGTTATCTATTTTCCTCTTTAATTTTAGTCCTCTTTTTTATGATATCTAGTACCACATTGGTTAGGTATAATGCCTTATAATGAAGAACAAAAAAATAATTGGTGGATAGGGATAGAACATCAAAAAGGATTTTATTTTATGGAGGGGATAGGGAGTATAACACTAGTGGACTTTAGAGAGCTAGAATTAATGAGAAACTAGATATCACCCCCTATTTGACAGAAAATAAGAATTTAGCCTGGGTGATGTGCTATAGAGTTATCTTAATTATGGTTATTTCCTCAGTTATGTTTCTAATTTCATGAAATTTCAGATATTTCCAGTTACTCTTTAATTAGTTATAAATCATTAGAAGTAATTATTGATATGTTGATGGATATTTGCATATGTGTGTGATTTATTTTGATATGTGATGAAATGTTGTGATAAATTATGTTCATTATAATAAACAAGTGCCTTGTATAGTATCTAATATTGTATGTAGAAATAAGGAAGAAATTAACTGAATTCAATGGCATGCAACCACAATAGTTGGTAGCCCGCAACCAAGGAACCATGAACTTGCAGCAAAGGTAGTAGTGCATTAAGTTGAATCAACCATAGACAGTTGGATATTTGATATTTTATACCAATTAATGAGAGATTTTAATACAAATTCACAGACTCTTTTGTTAATTTCCAAAACCTTTGTCATTTCCCGTGCATGCATGTGAAAGTGGATTATTTATCTCTAATAGTCAATTCATATTAGGGTCTTATAATTTTCAATATTTTTCTTATGTATTTATTGCAAATAATCCTCTTCATACTTTGAAGAATGAGTTGAAAAGTAGCATTTAGAGTTCTAGTTGTTTAAGATTCAAGTTTATTATATATTTCAAAACTCTATAATTGAAAGGGATAATAATTTTTTCCTTTAGTTGCTATGCTTTTCTTTGAATAGAAATAAAGAATCATTCATTTGTATTATTGAATCATTGAATCAATTGTGCATGGAGAATTGAATAGATAGTTATCTTGTGAGTTAGAGGAGAGTGATAATACCCAAGAAAGGGCCCACTTTAGGTATGAGGTTACTATGATGTTAAATTAGTGATGTGTTTTTTTGCACCATACTATTAATTGATAGAAGTTATCACCTGCAGCTATAGCTAAATAGTATTTGTTAATCTAAAAAAGTAATAACTTAACCATAGCTTTAGTTTGCTAGTAATAGTTTGTTATGTAAAATTTGTATGTTTTCTTAAATAGGTTCCTTTCCAAAATAATAAACTTGCTTCCTATGCTAACACTTCATAGAGATACATAGAACTTTCCCAGTCATACATATAGTACTAACATCATCTCAAGAACACATCCTTGGTTGATAATTGAAATACAGATTCACGTTACTAGTGATTTCTTGATAAAGGATGATCTAGTCCATTGGGTAGATTTTCATGACCAAGCTACTCCATATCATTAGGTAATAAGGGTGTACATACAACATCTCAAAGCTCATAGTGAATTTGGTAGGATCAACTTTTATGCCTTTCCTAGAGATAATGAAGTCTAGAAGTTTCCTAGATGGGACATTGAACAAACACTTCTTAGGATTGATTCGATTTATATTCACTCAAGCACTCAAATAATCACTCAAGAATCAATGGGTGAGCTCTTTTTTTCACTTAACTAGGATATCATCTATGTAGTCTTCTATGATATAATGCAACATATCATGAGAGATGACTACCATTGTTTTTTATAGGCATTCCCTATATTTTAAATCCCAAATATCATGACCTAATAATAGAAGGTGCCCCAAGGAACTTGGTAAAGTTTGTTTAATGATACTCTTCAAGGGAAATCTAAATTTTATTATATCTCAAAAATCTATCCATAAGGGATAAAATTTCATGCTCTATAATGAGGTAAAAAATGATGGTTATTTATGACAATGGAAATTTATCCTTAAGACATGCCTTGTTTAGATCCTTGAATTATATACATACTTTGATTCCTTTTGGTTTCTTGATAATATGAACAATGTTAGAGATCCATTCTAGATAATGTGTAGGTTGTATAAAGAAAACCTCTAACAATTTCTTAAGTTCTTCTCAGACTAGGAGAGCTACTTGTGGATGCATCTTAAAAAAATTCCTTGATTGGTTTGCAATTTGGATGTACCACTAGATGGTGTACAACAAGTTATGGGTCTAGACTTAGCATATTTGCATAAGACAAAATGAAATTATGTATATCCTTCTTAAAGATACTTAAGGTGTTTTCCTATTCTTCTATTGTCGTGCTTGTTGCAATATAGGCCATTTTTAGATTAGTGATGATACCCAAGTTAACCTCCTATGATTCCTCTAATAAGACTCTTGATTAACCATACCACTATGAATATTTCAAGAGGAGGCTAAGTTCCTCATCTATTGATTCCTTGAAGGGGTTTTCATCAACAAACGTGTCATTTTTTAATTCTTTTTTTATTTCTTTTTCATTTAGTAGTGACTCAAAGATGTTTTCACTAAGAAATTTAATAATTTTTTGGGTTTTATGTCTAATGGAACCTCAAAGAGTTATTCACTAGGGGAATTTCATTTTTTTAATTTTCTTTTTTTGGTTCTTTTTTTGTTGACTTTTTGGACCAAGGAACTCATCTTGTTCCCTAAAATAAACTATGGTATTGAGCTATATGTAAAACCATTTTTATGATCACTAGCTAAAATATCATCTGAATCCCATTAATTTAACCATAACTTCATTATTCCTGAACATGTCTAAAGATATGGGATCGTGTTGGTCCCAAACAATGAGTTATGAATGGATTAATGGAAGATTGATGGAAGGTGTATTAATGGGGTAATGTTACAAATATTTAGATCATGAAAATGGATGGAAAAATTAATGAATTAGTCTTCAAAGTCCTTTCCTTTAACATGTTTAACAATAGGAAAGGATCATGTTCTAGTGTCAAAGGTTTAATTAATATCATACAATTATTCGATTAATTTCATGTATCTTAATTAAAATATATAACAGTTAAATTTGATGGTGAGTGGCTCAAGAGCACCTTGTTCATGTAGTCCTAATCCTTTACCTTTGTAACCCATATTTTTACACATTTTGAGTGATTTAGGATAAGTTTCTTGAATAAATCATAGCATGCATGGTATCTTTATATAGCTAAGAACTATGTCATCATCCAAGAAGTTGTTTTGAACAAAATTTCCATATTGAATGACCATAAGATATTTTTGGGTATGTTGTTAAGGTTTCCTATAGGACCATGGAGAAAGAGGGAGTTGGTCAATATGAAAGGGATTATGTAGCTCATATTCCTTTCATCCCTTATTGATGATCTTGACCTTGATTTGGGAAGTGGGATTGGTGGATGATGTTGATACATAAGTGGCAGGATCAACATAAGATAAAGATGGTAATTATGGAGGATTCATAACATTTATTTAGGAAAATGATAGGATTTGTTGCAAGGGCCTTCCAACATTTTGTAGTATTGAATTGTATTAATATCAATAAGAACTATGATTTCTACACCATTGTGCAAGAATTTAATGCATTTATGACACATGGATGGAATGAATCCATGAGATACCAAGGAGGATATTATATAGAAGTTCAAGATTAAGAACATGGAACAAGGTTTATTGTAGGACAAGAGCCACCTAAATTCAAAGCCAAATTGTACCTTCATATTCTCTCTTTGCATCATCATAAGCTTTAATAGTTATTTTCTTTAGGGGTTCCATGCCATCTTTATAATATCATAATTGTTCAAAAAAATTACATGTACACATATTCAAGCTAGAATTTCCATCAATGACTGATTTAACTTTACACTTATTGACAATATCTTCTATATGGAGTGGTTTGGTGTTGTGTGCTTTTATAGAAGGCATGTCATTTGGAGTGAATGTAATTTAATACAAAGAAGAAAATTAACTAACCAAGGATTGGAATTTATCAATATTGGTATTACTAGGGACTCATGAATCCCTTATATCATAATCCAATGTGTCCCTGAATAGGTGATGGTCTAAGAAGGTGTGTGATGAATATATATGCTAGGTTCTTCTCAAGATGCTCTAAGAAGTTATATTGAGTGACATGTTGAGAGGATGAGGATGCCCCTAGGATAGTAACCTAACCACACCTAGTGGTGACAACATAATTAAGACTTTTGATTATGATGATATTGACCCATGGATCAGATTCTTTGATATAGCCAATTACTAAGTCATGAGGTTGGAATTTTACTAGTATTGACATTGTTTGTTTGGATATTTTGGGATGGTCCTTTATTTTGTGTTAGGGATTAATTTTGATGATATTTTAGAAATAGATCTCAATAAATGTCTAATTTCTTATTAGGCAAAGAGGATGTAGAACCTTCCACTACAAGTTCACTAGAATCCATAAGATCTTGGATATAATTTTTAAGTTGCATGAATTTTGAAAGGGTATGAACTTTAACTTGATGGTGTTTATAATATTTATTTTCTCTATAACATGCAATTTTGGGTATATTTTCATCAAAAGGTTGTGTGTGTAGAAATTTTATCATATTAGCATTGACAAGTTTGTGAAATATAGTTTCTATAATTTCCCTAGAAGGAGTATATTTTTCTTTTGGATTATTATGGCATTTTGGTTGTCCTTAGATGAAAATAGGAGTTTTTTGTTGGATATTTTTAATTTTATGGTTATTTAATGTTGCATTATTATCTCATTTAAAAAAAATAGAATCAATTACCTTGTCATTTACATATTTTTATTCTTAGGCCAAAATGTGATTTATCATTCTAGTTTGGTTGGTGTTATCTTTGTCTTTGTTATATATTTTGACCAAATATTTGGAAATAACAAATTTATCAATGGTGAATCATTTTCTATTATTTCATCAAAAGTTGAGACATAGTGGACTTATAAGTGAAAGGCAATTTTTTAGCTAATGACAAAAATATTAATGAGTTGTTTTCTAGTATAGGCTAGAGAAAACAACTAGTGAGACTCCATTCACTAGAGAAATGAATCAAAGCCCTCACCATTTTTCTATTTGGAATTTTAAAGGTCAATAATTGAAAGTTTAGGTATTACATTATATGATGAATCATGTACAAAGCCAACTTTCACTCAAGCACTTGTCATCCAAAATTTCAAGGAAAGAGTATCATAAGATATATGTCACTATAGACTACTTCTTAAAATACCATAGAAAAATATACTATATGGTCAGATGGGTCTCAATTTCCCTTAATACTTGTCTAATTTGGGTACTTCAAAATTAGGAGGGAAAGGTACTAGTATTATTGACCTATCCAAGGGTAAGTACATAGTTCTCCAAATTTATATATTGTATTTTTATGTGAAGTCCTTTCATGTATCCCCTTGAGTGTGTCCTTCATTTCTTGTCATTCTTGGGTGAATGGATTCTTGGGAATTAGATTTGGTAGGTGAGGTGAATTGGCATGGTGGTTGATGACAAGTAGATTGAAATGTCTTTTTTATGGAATATATTGTTCTTGTGATGTTTATTATTGATAGATCAATTGGGATGTATTTTAAGAGTGCTAAGTTGATGTAGGAGCTGTGCTAAAGAGGTTGGTTGTTCTTGGGAGACCGTAGAGCTGAATCAAACCACAATGAACCTCAGCGCCCTCCTAGAACATTTTATTATCCTATTAGCTTGGATGCAGATGATGATACTGCGATGAAGAACATTTCCCCAACTTTCCTTCCAACCTTCTATGGTTTGTCCTAGGAAGACCCAGACCAATTTCTCTTTGAATTTAAGGTCTTATGTCAAACATATGACTATAAAAATGACAACTAGAAGCTGAAGCTTTTTCCTTCTACTCTAAAGGATTCAGTGATGCGTTGGTTTATGGGATTGGGTTCTGGTAGTATAACATCCTGGGGGGAAATGGAGAATGTTTTCTTACAAAAATACCAAAGTTACTGTAGGGTGAGTGACTGAAAGGAAGAGTTGTTTAATCTAAGACAAAACGAGGACGAGAATTTGGAGGATTATCTTGATAGGTTCCTTTTCCTCTCTAAAAGATGTGGAGAAGAGGCCATTAGCATCGAGATTCTCACAACATTTTTTCTTAAAGGACTTGACGATGACGCTAGATGAAGTCTTGATCTCATGGGGAAGGGTGATGTGTCTCAACTGACCCTTGAGGAAATATGTGAGTTATGTCAGAATTTCTCCCATACTCGAGGAGGAATATGTAAAACTAATATTTTAAAAGGGTCTAATTAGATAGGTAAGCTTCGCGAAGAGATAGAAAATCTGAAAATTGACATTCTTGTTCAATTAAACACTACTTTAGATGGCATACAAGCTAAAACTCGCAACTCCGAGACCTTGTCAATCTATTGTCCCAGGTGTCGAAACAAACACCTATTGCGAGAGTGTCCCTTAGATAAAGTCAATGTTTGTCAACTCTGTGAGAAAAACCATCCTACAAAACAGTGTGAGCTTCTCTCTGATAATAAGAATGCCAAGGAAAAAACTATTCAGGTTGAAGAGGAGATAAACGCGTTAAACCAACGTCAAGGAGGTAGTTTCTCTTATGGGTAGAATTCCAATCCTGCATGGAGACCACAAAATAACTGGTTTCATAATCAATGGACCCATCTTGGAATCAGTCACCTCCTGTGCAACCTAACTGGGGAACTCCTTATTGGGGGTCCCCCGAATGGGGAAATCAGCAGTGGTCGAACCAACCACAACAACAATGGTACCAACAACATGCTGCCCCCCAATGGAATTAGGGACAAAATCAATTTTATACTGGACCTAGGAGGAATCAACAACAAAATTTGTTACCTCCGGCTCAAAACCTTCCTCAGAATGAGTAGGTGAACCAACCTCAGCTTCCAGTGCAACCACTCCCCAATCCTAAGAATAATCGCTAGAATACGCCAGTCTATTCTACCGAACATGAAAATGTTGCAAGACTGAATGTGATACATTTCAGAAATGTACAATTGTGCTCTGGTAGAAATATTCAACCCCCAACTATTGAAGATATAGTAGAGGAACTTGGGCCTAAAATTCCACTAAGAGACAAGTTACCTAGTCAGGACACTTCCACCAAGGATAAAGAGCCTTTTTCAGCAACAGGAGCTGTTGATTTATCTCGGGAGGAGGAAGGTCATTCCTTGAGTCAATTTAAGGAGGAGTCTGTTCCAAAAGAGAAAACAATGGCACCATATCCAGAAAGTTTAAATTTAATGACTCTGAAAGATACTCTGAAAGTGACTATGGCTTCTAAAACTACATTAATTCAGGAGATTAAGCAATTACAAATTGAGGTCCCTTTATTGCAAGCAATAAAGGAAATTCCTGAGTTAAACCAGTTAATCAAACAGCTATGCATTAAAACGCTAGGTAGGAAGCCAAAAAAAATAAATACTGTTCATATTGATGGTTACTTAGCTGATTTTCAATCTAGAAAGACTATTGCTCCAAAATACGATGATCCTAGGAGTCCACTTATAACTGTTACAATCAACGAGGTAGCAATACCAAATGCACTAGTGGATCTTGGGGCAGCTATTAACATGATGATTGTGGACATAATGGAAAAGTTAGGACTAACTGATTTACGTCCTACAACCACAGTATTACAGATGGAAAATCAGTCTATAGCCATCCCAAAGGGTGTCATTAAAAACATTCTCGTCAAATTTGATGGATGGGAATATCCAGTTGACTTCCAGGTAATCCAGTCACTTACACCTAAAGACAGTTATTCGATAATTCTTGGGAGACCATGGTTGGCCATAGTTGCTACTAAGATTGATTGCAGGGAAGGGGGAATGACCATTTCGCATGGTCAAGATAGTAAATGTTTGTTCTTATATCCCCCTGCTAAACCAACCAAGCATAAAAAGGTCTGGGTTGATGAACCTAAAGAATCTAGTGGTCAAGACAGTTTGGCCTCGCTAGCCATGGTATCAATTAAGCAAAAAATAGAAGAATTGGAGGAAGATTTAGTAAACGATGTAGCATGCCTTGCTATAACCCCGAATGAGGAAGAAATGATGGATGCCCCAAGAATTTTTGGGCAACCAATTGATATAAGCGGGATGGAGTAAAACTATGCTACAATGGGAATGCCTTGTCCCTTAACAAACATGATTCCTAGAACAAGTCATTTCTTTGAAGATATCACAAGGTTTTGCCGACTTATACCTCATAGTTTTCCCCTCAATACCTTGTTACAACCAATTTATATTGTCACTTTGGTCCATCCTGGGACAAAATCGATTATGCTATTACCAGGAAAAACTTTGAACATCAATAGTTGGCTGACAGAAACACAAGAGGATAAGTTATTCAATGTGTTGGTAAAAAGGTCTAAATCTTTTGCTTGGGATTATACGAACATGAGGGGAATTCAACCAAGTGTCTGTACTCATCACATATATACTGATGCCAGTATAAGGCCTGTTCACTAGCCTCAAAGGAGACTCAATCCAACATTAAAGGATCTGGTTGAAATAGAAATTGAGAAAATCCTCCGGGGAGGATTTATTTATCTTATCTCTGATAGTAAGTGGGTATCACCTATGGTGGTCATGCCAAAGAAAAATGGGAAGTGGAGAATCTATGTAGACTATAGAGAACTCAAAAAAGCCACTCATCGAGATTATTTTCCCCTACCATTTGTTGACCAGGTTCTGGACAACTTGGCTAGAAGGAAATATTTCTCCTTTCTAGATGGATATAGTGGTTACAATCAGATATAGGTTGCCCTAGAAGACCAATACAAGACCACGTTTACTTTCCCTTGGGGCACATTTGCATACAGAGTGCTTCCCTTTGGACTTTGTAATGCTCTGACGACTTTTCAAAGAGTTTTTCTTGCTATATTTGTTGCACTCGTTAATGACTGTGTAGAGGTCTATATGGATGACTTTACAGTCTATGGGTCAACATATGGCAAAGCTCTTCAGAACCTAGACCGAGTCCTACAAGTGTGCGAGGAAAATAGACTATCTCTTAGCCATAAAAAATGTTTAATAATGGTAGAACAGGGAATACTCTTGGGAAATCATATTTCCTTTGAGGGAATAAAGGTCGACCCCAAGAAAATTGAGGTCATTCAACAGTTGACTATCCCTCAAACACAAATAGATGTTTGAAGTTTTCTTGGACATGTTGCTTATTACAGAAGGTTCATTGAAGGCTTCAGTAAAATAGCAGCTCCTATGTTCTTTCTTTTACAGAAAGAAGTAGAGTTTGTTTGGACACCAGAGTGTCAGCTATCATTCGAAACCATTAAGGAAAAGCTTGTCTCTGCTCCCATTCTGTGAGGACCAAATTGGAGTATTCCTTTCCATATTTATGCAGATGCTTCTGATGATGCTATTGGTGCAGTTCTGGGGCAAGAAGATGAGAATGAAGGTAAATATGCCATATATTTTATTAGTAAGAATCTTACTTTGACAGAAAGAAACTATACAACCACAGAAAAAGAATTCTTAGTTGTCGTTCATGCCATTAAGAAATTTTGCCACTATATTATGGGATATAAGGTTACAGTTTATATGGACCATTCAGATGTAAAATACCTAATGAACAAACCCATAGTTAATGGTCAAATTCTGAGATGGTTGTTATTGCTTTAGGAATTTAATGCTATAATTCTTGACAAACTAGGGAAATATAACGTAGTAGCAGATTTTCTGTCATGAATCAAACATGACAAGGGTGACAGTACTCCTATACAAGATGAATTTCCAGATGAGAGTCTATTTGCAGTATCTATAAAATCACCTTGGTTCGTAGATATCACTAACTATTTAGCTGCTTCTGAGATCCCCTTGGGATTCATGACTAAACAAAAGAAGTGACTTATCAAGGAAAGTGCCCCATTCAAGTGGATAAACAGGATGTTATTTCATTGTTGACTGGATATGGTCTTAAGAATATGTGTGAGAGTGGATGAAAACTACAAAATTCTAAGGGCCTATCATGATGATCCTTTATGAGGGCACTACTCTGCGAAGAGAACGTCCCATAAAATTTTAGGCACCAAATACTATTGGTCCTCAATGCATAAGGATATTAAGAACTATGTTCATCATTGTGATGAATGCCAAAGAGTAGGAATACCAACTACTTCTTTGGAAATTCCTTTACTACCTCAAGTAGTGCTTGAACCATTCGAGAAATGGGGTTTAGATTTTATTGGACCCATAGATCCTTCCTCTCAAGGGAAAGAGTACATATTGGTTTGCACTGACTACCTCACAAAATGGGCTGAAGTTCAAGCCTTACGAGTAGCTAGGGAAGAGCAAGTCATAGACTTCCTCTATAATAAAATCTTCCTTAGATTTGGAGCCCCTCAAACTATTGTTATTGATTAGGGACCCCAATTTATGTCCAAGGTTCTCTTGGCATTTACCAACCATTTTTAGGTAAGCCATAGGAAGTCCTCCCCTTACCACCCTCAAGCAAATGGCCAAGTGGAAGTAACTAATAGAGAGCTTGAAAACATATTAACGAAAAACAGTTTCTTCAGGAAGAAAATATTGGGCCAGGAAGCTCCCAAAAGCTGTTTGGGCATACAACACAACTTGAAAATCCATGACTGGATTCAGTCCCTATGAGCTCTTTTTTGGAAAGAAACCTCTTCTTCCCATTGAGTTTGAACTAAAAACTCTACAGACAACTATGGATCTAGGTCTGGATTTAAAATGAGCCCAAGTTGAATGAGTTCTACAACTAAGTGAATTGGATGAGCTTTTCCTAGACGTTGTCCATCAAACCGAACTAATTCAACATCAACGAAAAGAGTGGCACGACAAACATATTAAAGAGAGGGAGTTCCATAATGGAGACTAGGCCCTGCTATATGATTCAAGGTACAAAGATCATAGGAGAAATCTCATGACTCATTGGTTGGGACCTTATGAAATTTTGAAAGTCTTCTCGAATGGAACTGTTCGATTTAAACCAATAGATGGTGACACTCGAACCCTCTTAGTTAATGGTCACTGCTTACGTGTCTACCATAAGTCAGTCAATAGGGAAGAATTATCAAGAATGGTGGAAATGCAAGGTGAGGTCCAATGTGTTGACTTTGCCAAGGTAGAGTCTATATAGTAAAAATGGTAAAAAGATGTTGTTTAAAAACTAAATAAATAAATAAATATATAGAAAATGTGTAATAAAAAGACATGTATGCCAAGGTATTTCTCTTCGATAATATTTCTTCTTTTTTGGACTTAGCTAACTTTTGTTCCATTTTGCAGGACTCCTTCAAGACGACAAATAACTTCCGGAGCACCCTCCAAAGATTCTCTGGAACGTTATGATCCTGATATCAAATACTCCAGAACTTGATGATCCTTACGTCCGATGCTCCGGAACATGTACAAAATCATCCTATCAAAAAGGCGTTCCTGCACTAAGGTTCAAAGCTCTCGAAGTCCAAAATTCTTCATTCCATTACTGCTTTGGCTACATCTTTCGGCGATGCTCTGGAACCTTCATTTTGTTGCTGCTTTGGCTGCATCTTTCGTCGATGCTCTAGAACCTTCATTCCGTTGTTTCTCCAGCTGCATCTTTCGTCGATGCTCCGGAACCTTCATTCCATTGTTGCTCCAGCTGCATCTTTCAGTGATGCTCTAGAACCTTCATTTTGTTGCTGCTCTAGCTACATCTTTCAGTGATGCTCTGGAACCTTCACTCCATGCTGCTCTGGCTGCATCTTTCAGCGGTGCTCTGAAACATTCATTTCGTTGTCATCCCAATTACATTTTTCACCAATGCTCCGGAACTTATCCACCTTTCCATCACAACATTAGTTTCGAGCACAACAATAGTTACATGCTCTGGAAGTTATTCACTAGCATTCTGCCACCTTTTTCATAATTTCAAAACTTCGTGACACTTCCATCATCATATCTTGTACACATGTCATTCTATCTTTTCTTTTATATATATCATAAATAAATCCACCAAGTACCACAATCCTCGTTGATGGCTTCATCATGCATAAAAGTCTGCATTCATATCACAATAAATTCTCCATCACCTCAGCCAATACCTTCCATCATCCTGTCAAATCTGTAAGTTACGAGATCTTCGAACGATCATAGAATGCAAGTAAGTATTAATTTTTTCTTTAAGTAGGTAGTTATTTTTGAATAAAGAATAATTAATTGGCATGAACTTCACTCTCAATTTAGCAATCTGTGGCACTTGGCGATCAACTACTTGTATGGAAAATTCTTTCTCATGCCTCCATGCAGATTGAAAATCATTGCATAGTAAGCTGCAAACAAGACAAATAAGTGATTTCAGAGGCAATATTTTCAAAAGTGCAAGGTGAAAGCTTTGAGCCATGATTAAAATCTTTGCAGAGAGGGAAAATATGAGAATGGGGAGTGGTAAAAATAAATCAGAGCCAAATTTAGTTGAAAAATTGTTGGGATTGAGCAATATCTCTAGACTGTTTGAAGAGGCAGGGTGGTTGGATTTTATCAGAAAATTTGAAGGATATGATGAAAAGATGGTGAGCTCATTTGTTGAGAACTACTCAAATGGTGAAGTGATACTTCATGGAAAGCATTTCAAGGTGAGTCCGAAAATAATTTTCCATTTGTCTAGATTAGAAAATCAGGTATTAAAATAAAAGAAACCTTTCAGATAACGTACCAAAAATTATCTAAATTATTTGTTAGAGAGGGAGATCCTCACCCCATGGTAGTAATTAGCACTAGAGGACAGAATAAAGGGTTCCAAAGGAACTCCATACTAGAGCCCTGGGGTACTATCATTGTTTGGATCATAAAATATTTTACTTGTGAAGGTCAACTAGTTGTTGTAGTAGGACCTGCTTTCTAAATTCTAATCCATTTGCGTCATGGGAAAGAGAACCTTGCTCTTAGGGTAGATTTGCCTTAATTTTTGTATGACTCTCTAAAATCTTCCATACAATGATATAAAACAAGGTATGGGCCATTGAAACACCATGGGTTAATTCAATTAATTTGTAAGTACCATTTTCGCAAGAAATCTGAGGGCAAATGGGAATTTTTTTTAAAGAAAGTTGAAAAGCCTTCAATCCAAAGGACAATAGAACTAGGGGAATCATCTCACCGAATTTCTTCACCTTCTAGAGTGATTTCCCTTGAGGGATCTCCAGCTCCGAAAGCTCCTAATCCCACCACCCCTGGTGAGGAAGTGCCAAACCTTGTGAATAATGAATTCAAAACCCCTAATTCGCTAGAACAAGTTGAGCTTATTTATTCTGATTTGAGTAACCCTAGAAGAAAAAGAAAAGGGAAAAATAGGACACCCGTCACCTTCCAAGGTCTTCTTCCATTAAGAAGGAGTAAGCACCTTGCTTCTGAATTCTCCGAAACCCCAATGCAAAGTATTGAGGGAAGTTTAGCAAAGAAAAATCCTAAGCGGCCATTTGAGCCTGTAGAGGTTTCAGAGTCAACCAATGTAGAGGAAATACCTCTAGAAAGAGAAGATTCAATTGAAGAGAGTCCTTCCCACTCTACATATGTGGAGGAGGTCTTCACTGAGGAAATTCAGGGTAGAGAGCAGGAAGGAGATGAGGGTATTCCAAGTAATTTGTCCCCTATTGTTAATAGAATTATTGAAATAGTTGAAACAAGTGATGCCACTGCAGAATTAGATAAATGTAAAAAAGAAATTGATGATCTACATAAACAATTGTACAAAAATAATGAACAAGTTGAATTGCAAAGAGAAGAATTGATGGTACATATTGTTGTAATAGATAAAAGGAATCAAGAAATACAAGGTGTAAAACTACAATTATAGGAAAAGGACACAATGATTTATAAGTTGAAAGAGAAAACACAAGAATTGAGTAAAAAGCATAAAATGTATAGTGTTGACAGTGCAAACAAGAATACATAAATTCAAAGAATAAAGAAAAAATTAGTGCTTATGCTCACAGCCTTTGAAGAAGACAAGAAAACAAAAACTGAGGAATTAAATGCTTCCATCAGCAGAGTTGTAGAGCTAGAACAAGACTTGGCGGAATGCACTGAGAAACCAGAGATGGAGTCCAAAGAAATTCAAACAGAGCCAGTTGTAACTGATTGGTTCCAGATTCACATTCCCCCACTGCTAATGAAATGGATGAAAAAGTGTTATTTCCTAAGAAATGTTCAAACTCATAATTACAGGTTGAAGAAAGAACCGGTACTCCTGAAGGAGTCATTTCATAGGGCATACAGAGGAAAATAGGATGCATGTCAACTTGTTGACTATCTATTAAATTGTAGAAGGCCATCTAGATTGTACTCCATGTTTTTAAACGAACAGTGGATAAGATGGAAATTATTTAGAATCTACAATGATCAGCCTTATGAGCCCAATGGTAAAGAATTTGTTAAAATATTTGTAGAGTCAACCCCTGAGGATCAAGATATGATTTGTGAATTCTTTCTGCATGATTTATTATTAGAAAATCACATAGATTTTTTTATCAATTTGTTTGTTGGAGAGGTAGAATTAAGAGCCCTATTATCCACCATGAGAAACCAGATTCATTGGCATGAGCGTACAAAAGAGTTTGCATAGGCATAAAAGATAGTGGGTCTTCAAATAAGGTCCCCAAATTCTAGGCCTGGTGGTTTCAAAGACACATTTATGTCTCTCCTTGTTAATGACAAAATGAAAGAGAAGTATGATGAGAGTCTCAGTTAGTGTTACAATAATTTTATGAATCATGGGCAGAAATTGATTGGAAAGGCATGGCATGCTTGTGAAGAAAGGTTCACTCCACTACCTGCTTACCTCAAGAAAAGAGAGGTCATTTCCCCTCTTAATATCAGGTGGTCTTTTAGAAGGGCAGACACTTTAGTCAAAATCTCGAGAACTCTTAGAACAAACTAGATGGGAATGAAATACAAGCCTCCTTTGCTACTTCATCCACCTCTTGCTTTCAAGATTTCAACTGATCAGAATGATAGACTTTTTAATGAATGGAGAGAGAGTGTGATATTTCACAGAGGGTTCATTCATGACCCTTTAGCATTTGATGAAAAAACAAGAGAGGAACATGATCTCAGTGTCATATATGAGGAGTGGAATAAAACTCAGGGTTATAACTATGGAGCAGGAGGACCTGCCAGGAATTAGGTGGGGGAGGAAATGATGAGGTAAAAATAACCTCATCATAATAAAATCAGAAAAGATTATTCTAACAAGTTCAATCCTAAGTCTGTGCCAATTCATTAAACTTTAGGAGAAATAATTGCTTATCTTTAAGGAAAATTATGCAAAATTTATTTCTTATGATCAATTGAGGAAATTTACTAATAAAGGTTTAATGGGTTGACTTGAGTGTTTTTGTAGGAAATAATCAGTCATCTAGCAGTTGTTACAAAACGTTGAGCCAACACATTCCTTGAGAATAATGAAGATAGATTTTGCGAACCTCCTCCTGAATCTCAAGCCGATGAAATGAATATTTAGTTACTGTGTATTTAATTTCTATTACCAAAAACTTCATGGCTCGTCTCGAGCCTTCTCTATGTTTATGAGTTTTAAAGACATGGAAGTTAGTTAAAGTTATTAAAATACTTTTTCAGTGCCTATCCATGCCATCTGGAATCTAGGATCTAGTTATAAGTTTTTCTATAAGAATGTAATTTCAAAATAGATGACTAAGACTGAGTAGTAATGTTATGTTGTTTACATGATTTCTAAATACTGGTGAATGAAATAATTTTCGTCTGTCAATTGCTAAGTTGTTGAACTATGGAGGATAACTATTTATAATGGAAGGACTCTCGAACCTGTAGTTTATGTGATTTGAGAACGAAGTGTTGACCCGCAAGCTGGCCACTCGAGGGGAGTTAGTTTAAATAGATAATTACTTACTATTATGTTGTTTTAGTTGTTACATAAATAATTGTTCAGTAGGAAGTATTAAAGTCGGTTAAGAGTTGAGTCCGAAGTTCTGGAGCACCATTGTTTTTAGTATAAGTTACTCTTCATAGATGTTAGAATCTTTTATTGTTTAAGAAAATGTTTTGTAGTCTATTCACTTTCTTTTCCACTTTTGTAGTTTATCAGTTATTCGGTTTGCTTATTTCTATGCTTTCTAGTTTAGTTTTGATGCTTTCTAAATTAGTTATCTTATGCTTTTTAGTTTAAATATTTCCAGTTTTCCTAGAATAAATTGTTTTCCAGATAAGAAGTTAAATGGCCCTAGACTAAAATTGATTTCAGCAGTTTAAAGAAAAATAGAAAATCTAAGATGAGTTATCTGAATTATCTTCTTTTGCAAACTACCTTGGACACTGCCTGGTTGAATAATTGACATCTTATATTTTAAAGTAATAGGACCTAATGACAACTTATCGATCATGCGATATTAGAAGATGTGTTTGGCAGTGTTTGGCCTGTGCAAAAGGTTGTCTAAGAGAAATGGAATTACTTCTCATTTCTCCACATTGCATTTTCTTGTCTTGTAGATTTGGGAATGTGCTAATGATACTTTTATCTCTCTTCCCTTGGATGGTTTGGTGTTCATATGTTCCACAATCTTGGTTCATGTGTTGTGTCTTAGTGACAGTTTGACTGGTTGCACAAGATGATAGTATTCTCAATTGCATTTGTTTGCACCAGTGTGTTTGAGTATTTTTTTGGTGTTATAATATTCTAGGATGTTGTGTAATGTTGCTAAGTGTTCTGTAGGTTGTTTTCAGACCTAGTGAAGTGTGATTGTGGTTTCTTGTTAGTTTTAATATCACTTTAGTTGACCTGGCAAGTTAGCATTGTTTACGGATGTGATTTGTTGTTTTTGGAAGCATGGTGTAGCGTGTCAATGTAGATTTGGGTCTTGGTTAACCTTTGGTGTGATTCACCTTCACTTATTTCCATCATAAAGGTGTTTGGTGCTGACCTATTAGGTGGTTGCGTGTTTTAGGTGCATACATTTCATTAAGGCCAACTTGGAGAAGATTGTTTGAGGTTGTGGAGGATATATGCAAGGTCATTTATTGGATAAGTGTGGTGTGTTTTTTGATGTGAAATGATGTGTATGTGATCAAGTGTTGTGATCTGAGTGTGAGCATGAACGCCTAAGACTACTGAAATCAATTAGAAGAAGGTGTCTAAATTTTAGTGTGCTTGAATTTACTGGAGGTAGTGAGTTGAAGGTTGCAGATGGGTGAAAATTTGTTGTGTTGGATTCTCCTATTTATATGAGGTAGTGAACCTCCTTGTAACATTTTATTTCTATTATCTTGTATTCTAGAAGAAGTGATCTTCTTGGGTAGTGAGCCCTTGGTAGTGATCCTTTCTCTTTTGGACAGTGAGTCCTTTGGGTAGTGAGTCTTTTGAATTTGATGTTGATATTCATATATATGTGAGTTAATCCTCACCATGATTTTTCCCTAATTAGGGTTTTCCATGTAAAATCTAGTGTTTTATTGTGTATGGTTGTTGTTGTGTTGATGTTTCATTTTTTTACATTCATGTTGACATATAATAAGGGTTTGAAGGTTAAAGAGGGTTTTAAGGTTTTAATATACAACTGATTCACTCCCCCCTCTCAATTGTCCTATGTGTCTAATAATTGGTATCAAAGTAGAGGTTAATTAGAAGAATATTAATTGCTTGAGGTAGATCTAGATGGTGCACAGGAATGGTTTCAAAGCTCCTATGTTTGATGGAACAAATAATTCCATATGGAAAACTAGGATGGAAGCCTTTCTTGTCTCATTAGAGTTTAGTGTATGGAAGTCAATTGAAGATGGATAGACTATACCTACTATTGCTCCGACAAGTGAAGATGATATCAAGGATTATGATAATAATGACAAAGAAAGGAATGCTATCTTGAGTGGGCTTTCTGATTTAGAACTTGTGAAGGTGATAAGCTACAAAATTGCTAAAGAGGTCTAGGTAAAGTTGTAAAGTATTTATGAAGGATATATTAAGGTCAACAAGAAAGGATGTAGAATTTCAAAGCCAAATTTAAAACCCTAAGGATGTGAAAAGATGAAGATATTATAGGCTACGTGCTTAAGGTGGATGAAATTATCAATGCCATCAATGGTCTTGGTGGAAAACTAGAGGAAAGTGAAGTTGTGAAAAAGGTATTGAGAACTCTTCCTAAATCTTATAGTGCTAAAGTTTCTACTATTGAGGAAGCTCAAAATCTGGATCAATATATTAGAGATCAAATTTTTGGTGCTTTAACTACTTTTGAATTAAGAGAGTTTGACAAAGATGCTTCAAAGAAAGAAATTGCTTTTAAAGTTAGCAAGAAAGAAAAGAATGATGAATTTGATCTAGATGATCTTGATGAGGTGGAAGAAAATTTTGTAAGGATATTGAAAAGGGCACTATCAAATATAGAGGTAAGTTACCCTTCAAATGTTTCAATTGTGGAAATATAGGTCATTATGCTTAAAAATGTCCAAGAAAAGTTTCAAATGACAAACATAAAGATCATAAAGGTAAATCTTTCAAGAAGAGTTATTATGTTAAAGAAGATAATGGTATATCTAACAATGAGGAATCAAACTATCTAGATGATGAAATTGATGAATTCTTGTTCATGGTTTTGAATGTTGGAACTAATTCTAATAACCTTGAAATATGTGTGAAGAAAATTTGTCCAGAAATAGGTCACAGTATTGAGGGAACTATGTTGACTACCTTTCATGCAAGAGAGGAGAGAAACTATTGGATAATTGACAATGAATGCTCAAATCATATGACAAGTGATAAGAGTAAGTTTGTTAAACTTGAAAAATATGATGGTGTTTTTGTTCAGGTTGGTGATGAAACATCTACTAAGATCTATGGAAAAGGTACAATTAGTTTTGATGGAAAGATAAGGCAGATGATTTTATTTATGTCAAGGGTCCCTGACATAATCTTCTCAGTGTAGGAAAAAATTGTAGCTGAGGATACAATCTAGTGTTTCAGGATGATGACTATGAAATCAAAAAAGGAAGCTTTGAAACTTTAGTTGCTACAAGAATAAGGACATATGGGAATGTTTATCAACTCAAAGGTGCTAGTGGTAAGTGATTTATGTCACAAATCAATGAAATTTGGTTGTGGCACATAAGAATATGTCATATCAATTTTGATAGACTATTGAAGATCAACTCTAATCATGCTATGAGAGACTTTCCAACAATTACAAAGCCTATCAATGCAATTTGCAAAGAGTGTCAGGTTGAAAAATAGAAAAAGAAGATGTTCAAAACTAAGGAATATTCTACCATAGGACTTCTGGAGTTGGTGCATATAAACCTATGTAGACCTACTAGAAAAAGAATCTCTCAAGGTGACATGTATTTTATGTTGTTAATAGATTATTACTCTAGAATGACTTGGGTAATATTTCTCAAAGAAAAATTAGAAGCTCTAGATAAGCTTAAAGCATTTAAATATATGGTTGAGAAAGAAATGGATTTGAAAATCAAGAATTTGAGGTCTGAAAGAGGTGGTGAGTTCACCTCCAATGAGTTTAAAAATTTTTGTGAAGATTGTGGGATAAAAATGCATTTATTAGCTCCTAGGACTCCACAACAAAATGGAGTTATGGAGAGAAAGAATGTGATAGTTTAGGAAGAAACAAGAACCATATTGAAGGAATAAAATTTACCAAATGTCTACTAGAAAGAAGTAATTCATAATGCAATCTACATTCTTAATAGAGGACAAGAAAGAGTGAATAGTTCAAAGACCCCCTATGATCTATGGTATGGAAAAACCCCTATTATGAAATATTTTAGGGTGTTTGGAAGTAAATGTTATATCAGGAGAGATGAATGAAACTTAGGAAAGTTTGATGCAAGATCAGATGAAGGAATATTCCTTTGATATTCTACAAAGAGCAAGGCATATAGGTGCTACAACAAAAGGTTAAAGAATATAGTTGAAATTTCAAGTGTCAAATTGAATGAAGAATCACATCAAATCTCGGTGTTGATAGAAGGATATGAATCTGACGAACCCCCTTGCAAAGAAGAAGAAAAAGATGAAGAGAAATAAAAAGAGATGACAATGAAAGAGGAAGAAGCTACGAAAAAGAATCCTAGGACTCCTAAGTATGTGTAGAAGAATCATTTCGAGGACAAAATTATTGGGAAAATAAAGAATAAACCCTTTGATGTGTTGTCATTGATGCCAACATTGTTTGTTTACATTTTTGTTTGATCCGATAAATAGTTTTGGTGACATATTGATTCGGTAATTTGGTATGGAGTTTCTCATGTTATAAGATCATCTTATGAGATTGTAGTTTGTTATTTAGGACTACTAAATGCATCTATGATCAAGATTTCAGAAATTTTGGGTGGACAGGTTGGAAGTTTCAAGTAACAAAAGTTTGGGATATAGTTTTTGGCTTTACATAGTGTAAATGGGTATGAGTTATCTGGTCCATATTCCTCTAGTATTTAGAATTTGACTCTAAAATTTTGGGAGATGGTTTATATATATTTTTAAACTATATATTCCAAATGGCACATGTTTATTTGATCAGATGGATCATTGGTGTGTGATCAAATGGTCTATTTTGTGATTAGGTCTAATTCTTGGTCGACCTAATATTTGATATATGTACTATGAAGACTAACATGTATTGTGGATGTTAAGGGGATTTGTTTTAGATCTTTTTTTACTAGAATTAAGTGTTTCATGGTTGTTTTGGGCATGAAGAAGTTTTATTTCAAGTATGAAGCTGACAAAATCATTTTGAATTAAATAGGGCTACATCTAATTAGGCTGGCCTAATTGATGTATGCGGATGTAATAGGGTATATATGTGGAACATATTTGAGTTGTAGAAAGGGATGAGGGATGATGACATGCAATGTAATGTGTGAAGGATAAGATATTGTGTGAACTTACAAATTTGTATATGTGTGATCCAAATAAGTGCAAAATTATTGAGTGATTTCTAAGAAAAGCAGTATTTTATATTCAGAGCTTCAAAGGAACTGAATTCAACACAAGGAAGGTGCACTTTGTACCAGTTCACATTTTAGTTGTATAACCATTACTATTTTCTATCTATTTCTGGTTGTGAACCTTATAAGGACAATGAATCCTGGCAATGAGCCCTTGTAATATCTTATAGTCATTTATAATATATTGTGAGCTAATCCTCATCGTGGTTTTTCCCTTTTTGGGTTTTCCACATAAAAATCTTGGTGTCATGTGTTATGTGGTCTTGTGATCTCTTTCATGCTTTCATTCATAGTAGTAGTTAGATATTTTTCGATTATTAGATGGATTATGATTAAATGGATTAATAGAATATTGATTAACCCCCCTCTTAGTAGTTTGGGTGTTCAAAAATTGGTATCAAAGCCTAGTTCCTTCTAAGAAGCCTAACAACTTGAGGAATATATTGGAATTTGAACACATGGCTGAAAAAAAGTATGCTATTCCTCTAAAAGAAATTTCTGCAATTGAATATGAAGAAGATGATTGTATGTTTGACAAAGAAGAAATTTAAGTTTCTCTTGAAGATCTTGAAAGAGTTGAAAGTGAGAAAAAAAGTATGAAAGAAATCCTAGGGGAAGAAAATGAATGTATCAAAAAGTTGAGAGAAAAAATTAAGAAGTTAAGAGAAAGACACAAAGAAGTTAATGAATAGTTGAAGAAGGAAAATGAAGGTATCACTAAACTGAAAGTACAAGTGGAATAAAAGAAGAGAATTGAGGATTGTTTGAATGCAATTGTACAAAGAAAGACTGATGAATGCACAAAGCTTGAACAAGAAGTGCTAACCCTTAGAACAAATCTGGAGAAAGCAAGAGCTCATGAGGACAACTTCAAAACTAGTACTGCAATTCTTGATGAACTGATAGCTAGACATAAACCATCTAAGGATAAAGGTGGTTTGGGACTTGAAGAAGGACAAATCTCAAAGTCAAATCAAACCCCTAACAATTTTGACAGTCAAAAGCAGATTCAAGGCAATGGTAGACAATTCAGAAATTAAAGGATCAATACTAGAAGACCTCCTATCAGACAACCAAATGCTCAAAGGTACCCATATTCTAATGGTATTTGTTTTCCATACAATAAATTTGGACATAAGGCTATAGAATGTAAAACTAGAATGAATCAGAATGCTAGATCCTTTTTTGGACAATGTTCTGCATGCAAGAAATTTTAACATAGAGCTACTGAGTGCAGAAGTCAGATGATGAATAGATTTAATTACGGTAGAATTTTTCAATCTTTCAATTATCACTATTATACATGTAATGTATTTCACATAAGGATAACCAATGTAGATCAAGAATGAATGAAAGTCAGTTTGGTCATAAATTCTACAATTACAACAAACCTAGACACATTTCAAAATTTTGTAGAAGCAAAAATGGAAGGCAGACTAATCCAAGAAAGAGGAATGAACCTATGAAGAAAGTTGATCCTACTAATGCAAAGAAGGAAATTGAGAAGATTTGGAGAAAGAAAGAGGAACCTGAGAACAAGGATGAATCAAATGCATATATACCTCCCTCCAGTGCAGATAATTCTCCTAAAAACTAAACCTAGGCATGGGCTTAGGGGGAGCATTAGCAGAGAAATCTAACAACCCCCTAGAAATATAAGGTGCCAAGTAGTAAAATGAAATATGGTTTAAAATGGCATTCTTAAGTACTAGAAAAGATTTTAGTAGAAAATATGCAAATCTAAAGAATTGTAGAGCATTTTAGGGTTTACAGTGTATTAATAAAGAGTTTACCAGCTTTTTGGGGCTTGAAGCAATTAATGTGAAATTAGGGAAAATTGATAAGGCATAAATCGAATTTCTAAGTCGTCTTTAATCACTTTTGCACATTTAAAGAGAGAAAATCTAGTTGAAAATTCATTGAAGGTGATTTGAAGCAATTTGGTGCAAACCCTAATTCTCATCAAGCACATAAAAGGTATTTACATCTATATGTGCTTTGTGGGTTTGAATTAGAAGAGATTTTATAAGCATTTTGAGATAGAATTGAGGTTATAATGGCTACACCAACTGTGGTTAATATCATGGAGAGACCTAGACCAAATTTTAACAAATTTTCATCGAAAGTCTTTGAAAAATACCCCAAGGATACTTTTTCAAAAATCCCTCCTAGGGTTTTACGTATTGAGGACACAAGGGTCTACATACATGGAAAATTGGATGAATATGATCATTGGAAAATCAAGGAATTATGGACTAAGGAATTGATTGGAGATGATTTCCTAGTGAAACCAAAATACAACAACCTATTACGAAAGAAATTGGATGTTTGGAATTGGTTTCCCAACTACAGCTATGAATTGGATGCAAAATATGTGAGGATGACATTGAGTAGAATGAATGATAAGTTCATATGGACAAAAATGCCCAGACTAATTTCAAAAGAAGTGATCAAGGTTGTGATTGGTTTTTGTGATACCAGACCCATACCGGTACTAAACTCTATAAAGAATGAAGTGGTTATGCAACTGCCTAGTGCCACATTTGATAGAAGAGCATTAAAAACTAAACCTATCACTAACCATTTTGTGAAGTATGTTGCAATCATGATTGGTCACAAGATTTATTTCACCAACAGAGACAGTTATGTATCTACAACTACAATATATGTTTCCCATGATATGGTAGTGAATGGGAATGACTGTGACCTATGTGAGTTGCTTCGGTAGTTACTTTCGAAGAACATCAAACAAATAGGAGAGAAGAAGTATGCTTTCAATTTTGGAACTCTGATTGTGTGTTTGTTATTTTACTTTTTGGGGGAACTAACCAAAAGAAAAGACATGGTTTGGGATAGAAGAAAGCTTGTAGGTCATCAGGTTTTTTACTACATGCAAAAAATTGGTGACTTCAAGGCTCAAGATAATGAAATGGTTATATTATTTGCAGTATTCCAAAATAATATGTATGATAGAGAAATGATTCCTCATAATCTTGCAAAGAAATATGAAAATGACATCACTTTTCTTGTTTCCACTGATGAATGCATCATAGAGGCTGTTGAACCTAGGACAATATGGATTGAGCCTCTTGGTTATGAAGTTTCAAAGAAAGATGTTGAAGGATACTTGAATTATTTTTGAAGAGTCCTAAGGACTTCTCCTTGCCTAGGTATGACACATATGAAGAAAAGTAAATTGAGGTGCACTTGAAACTTCAACACTTGCGAGAACCAAAAGATTAAACAAAAAGGTAGAACAATACTTTGAGTTTCATGGAATTTCAAAAGGTGAAGTAGACAGGTTAAGATAAATTGCTACAAAGGAGGATGCCAAAGCAACTGGTACAACTGGTGAGTTCTCTAGACCAAAAATATCAAGAAGAATAGCTTCCACCCCTACCTCTGCATTTCCAAAACCTATTGCCACAACTATTGTCAAATAAAAGAAGGTGAAGCCCTATGCTCTGGTATTAGAAAATGTAACTGCACCCTCCAGACCCAGTACCCAAACTTTAAAAAGGAAGAATGTACCTCTGATAGTACCCCCTATTATCTCTTGAAGGAGAAATAAACAAAAAGCATCAAGAGGACAAAACTTGAGTGATGTTGTAGAGGAATAAATTGAACATGGATTGGAAGAAGAAGAACAACTGAAAATAAAAATAAGAAATAGTGTCCCCACCAATGGTGAAGGTGTCTCACAAGAGGCTAGTACTGAATCAAAGAAGGAAAAGATCAATATTGTGGACACCTCTGAAAAAGAGGAGATAGAAAAGGAGAAAGAAGCTTTCACTATACATATTCACAAAAAGCTTGATAAGAAAGAGGAGAAGAATTCAAAAGAAGGCACTTCAAAGCCTGAGAAAAAGAAGTCTAAGACTCCTCTAGTAAGAGCTCGTTTACCAATAAAGTTGGAGTCTTTGGTTAATAATATGTTAGAGCATGATGGTTTACTAGAAGCAACTGCTAAATTGTATGATGAAGTAGATGAAGGATACATGAAAACTATAGTAGATTCCATCATTCAATACATGATCATTTTAGATACAAATATGGATAACATGAAGAAGAGGGTAACTAATGTTGTATGGAAAGCTTTGGTAAAAAGAAGGCATGACGCTATTAAAGCTGAAAACAAGATTAAAATTGATGCCTTGAATGAAATTGGATCCTCCCTATCTGAGGATGAAAAGGCTACCTTGTTGGAAGTGTACACTAAACAATTCAGATTAAAGCAAAGGGTCACAATTCATATGGCTAGAGAAAAGAGTAGTATAGAAAAGCCGAAACAAGAAACTGTGAATACAGTGAGAGGCATAGCAGAGAAATTTGGGATGATTGTGTAGACACCTAAATTTGACCCTTTACACAAGGTCAAATTTATCCCTTTCATTAATCCACTTCATCCCTTTCATCAAACGTTAATTAAATTATTTATTTAATTAATGTTCCCCTTTTCCCTAACGTCCCTAAAGTATTTAATTTAATTAATTAAATACTTTATACATTGGCCCACTTCATCTCTAAATTAAATAAATGCAATCAATTTATTTAATTTAGTCAATTATCCTTTTCTATTTTTTAATTCATTCTTTCTCTCTCCTTGTCACATCCTTCATAACCCTTTTAGTAAGCTGGGTTTATTTAATTAATCCTTCATTAAAATGTGCATATGCTTCATTTGGATTAATGTCACATCCTCCATATCTAGCCACTTGCCTCTAATCATCATTAATTAGCCTAATCACCTATTTGCACAATCCTAATCCTAATCACTTACATTTTCTAGCATGTCCCTAGGTCAACCTTTCTTGGTACTTACCATTTTTGGGTTGACCTCTTCCCCATGTGAATTAAAAATTCACACTTATTCTCCCCATGCATTTGTCTTCCCCATGACATCTCATATGTCACATCATACCCATAGGACAAAGACCCCTTTTAGGGGAATCTTGTTTTACCCATTGGTCTCTTCCAAAAAGTGAATTAAAAATTTACTTTTATTCCTCCAAGGCCATCTCCAATCCCCATGGTGACAAGGGTGGACTTTCTAAAAGTCCTCACTTGTCACTTTCAGCCCCAATTGGGGACAAGGGATTAATTTTTATGGAGATCCTCTCTCATCCCAAGGTACTTGCAAGTACCTTGGGACCACATGGTCTTTTTCATGTCACTTGTACCCTTTCCATCTCACCTTGTCCTTTGGACACTTCACCTACCACATGGCAAGATGTGAGGGCTTGTGAGTCCTCAACTCACCATAGCCCTCCATCTTGGCCATGGTGACTCAATTTTGACCATTGAATCCTCTAGAGAATTTAATTTCTTCTATAAATAGCCCCCTCTTCTCATTAATTGAGTTAGTTAGTGCATTCATACCAAACTCATGCTCTCAAGCCATTTAAGCCATCTTAGCCATTTATTGCAATCTCTTAGTATTTGAATTTTCATCTTAGAATACATTATTGCATTCACCCACCTCCATTAATCATCCATCTACCACCATCATTGCAAGTCTATGATCCAAGGAGCACACATCAAAATGATATCAAGGGCCAACCAAAGGATCGATTCAAGACAAGGCATAATCGGTTTTATTTTCACCTTTCTTTGTTTTGAATCCAACTAGGCTAATCATTGAAGTGTTAGGTGTTATGTGCTTATCTTGCATTCTACTTCGGTTTGAATTTTTAGATTACTGTATTTCTCCTTATCATATTTTTGGTACACCTGATGGGACCCACATCATGGGTCCATTGCATTAACGTTTGCTATTTTTTGAAGTTTTACAGATTTTGAAACACAAGGGCGACCTTGCCCAGGAGGTGCATCCTTGCCCAAACAACAGATTGTTTGGCTACTATTTTTGTTGTTTTTTGACCCATGTTTGTCTGCACTTTCATAAAGGGGCAACCGTGCCCAAACAAAAGACTGTTTGGCTGCTATTTTTTCCGTTTTCTGACCCCTGTTTGTCTACAAGTTCATAAAGGGGTGACCTTGCTCAAGAGGGGAGGCCTTGCCCAAACAACAGACTATTTGGCTATTGTTTTTTCAATTTTCTAACCCCTGTTTGTCTGCAAGTTCACAAAGGGGCAACCTTTCCCGGGAGGGGCAGCCTTGCCCAAACATCAGATTGTTTGGTTGTTGTTTTTGTTGTTTTTTGACTCTTGTTTGTCTGTGGGTTCATAAAGGGGAAACCTTGCCCAAGAGGGGCGGCCTTTCCCAAAACAAAGACTATTTGGCTGCTATTTTTGTCGTTTTCTAACCCTTGTTTGTCTACAGGTTCATAAAGGGGTGACCTTGCTCAAGAGGGGCGGCCTTTCCCAAACAACAAACTATTTCACTGTTGTTTTTGCTATTTTCATACCCCTGTTTGTCTGCAGGTTCACAGAGGGGCGACCTTGCCTAGGAGGGGTGGCCTTGCCCAAACATCAGATTGTTTGGCTATTGTTTTTGTTGTTTCTAACCCCTATTTGTCTACAGGTTCATAGAGGGGTGACCTTTCCTAGGAGGGGCGACCTTGCCTAGGAGGGGTGGCCTTGCCCAAGCAACAGACTATTTTACTATTTTCTGACCCTTGTTTATTTGTATGTTCACAGAGGGGCGACCTTCCCAAACAACAAAATTTTTTGCTACTGATTTTACTATTTTCTTACCTATGTTTGTCTGCAGGTTCATAGAGGGGCGACCTTGCCCAGGAGGGGTGGCCTTGCCCAAACAACTAGACTGTTTTGTTGCTATTTTTGTTGTTTTCTGGCATTTGTTTTTTTGTAGGTTCATGAAGGGGTGGCCTTGCCCAAATAGCCAGACTGTTTTGCTGCTATTTTTGTTATTTTATGACCTTTGTTTGTCTGTAGGTTCATAAAGGGGTGGCCACGCCCAAAACTAGAATCCGCTTGTCAAAGACAAAAAACAACACTAATGACAAGTGTGTTGCAGGTGGAGAAACTGTTTTTAATTGGTCTTATGCTTTCATTTTCTTTAAAATAGGAACATGGGACTAATTAAAGGGTCAAAGAATCTGCTTGTTATGTTTGGAGTGGACTATTGACATATCCAATCGCCTTGTGCCATTTGGCGATCCTAGGTGAAGAGAAATCGTAGTCCACTTTGTTCTTTTACCCCTTTTTCATTTTATTAGCGGGGCCTGCTTGGGGATTTCATCACCCCAAGGGATGGTCCCAACCACGCATACTGGAGGGGTATATAAAGGTGGGAGGCAAAAGCTACACCTCAATCCAATCGTGTCGTAATTGGTAGAGCATTGAAGCTAGGGTGATACCTAGATAGACGTGAAGAGTTGGTATGAGCTCTGAGTCTCTCGTTGGTTGCTCCTAACTCACGCTTGTGATGGATTGGTGTTCATGATTTGGGCCCCATGTACCGTGCATATATCGGGGATGCCCTTAGCAACCTTGTTCATCCTAGATAGATAATCATGTTGACCATACCCTTAACACTAGAACCAGGCTTGTGATATTTGAGGTGTTTTCCTATGAAAAACTAGTACTTGTCAATCAAGTTTAGCCTTTTACTTGTTGTTTTCATCCTTTTCCATCACTAGTTTTGACTAAGTTAGGTTTAGATCAGTCTATAGAGGTGGCCTTTCCCTCTTGCCTCAACTACTGTTTGTCTTGCTTAAGTCAAACTTTTTTGAGTTTTCCCTATTTGGGTGACCTTGCCCCCTGTTTGGGCGACCTTGCCCACTGTTTGGGTAGCCCTACCCTAAGTTTGGGTGACCTTGTCCAAAAGGGGTGGCCTTGCCCAAAAGGGGTGACCCTGCCCTTCCAAACAACCTTTTTTGACCTTTGTTTTCTTGTCGTTACCCTATTTCGAGAACCCATTTTCTGGTTCCAAGTGTTGTTCCCTCGTCTGGGTACACATTTACCTATTCTGACCGCCTATCCGTCCATTTCAGATATTAGTTTGCTCATTTTGAGCATTGTTTCCCCTTTCTGACCAGCTATTCACCCGTTTTAGAAATTCGTTCACCCGTTCCAGGAAGTTGTTCACCCATTCCAGTAACCCGTTTGTAATTATGAGGATTTTTCCCTCGTTCAGGGCACTCGTTTACCTAATCCGACCATCCATTCGTCCATTTTGGATATCCATTTACTCGTTCTGAGCATTGTTTCCCCTTTCCGACCAGCTGTTCACCTGCTCCAAGAAGCTGTTCACCCATTTTAGCAACCTGTTTTCCCATTTTGAGTATTGTTCCCTCATTCGGGTTACCCATTTACCTATTCCGACCATCAGTCCATCCATTACAGATATCCATTTGCTCATTTTGAGCATCATTTCCCCTTTTTGACCGGTTGTTCACCCATTCTGACAACCCATTTGCCCGTTTCGAGTGTTGTTCCCTCGCCTGGGGTACCCGTTTACCCCTCCCGACCATCTGTCTATTCGTTCTAAGTATCCATTCCGTGTGATCATTCACCCATCTCGACAATCCATTTGTCCAGTTTTTAACATCGTTCGACTGTCTGGAGGCTGTTTGGGCATCCCTGCCCCCCTGGATATGTGACCTTGCCCTGAACAGGTGTCCTTGCCCTAGACAGGCAACCCTGCCCCTTTGAACAGGTGGCCCTGCCCCTTCAGACAGGCGGTTCTGCCCCTTTGGAAAAGCGACCCTGCCCTAGACAGGTGGTCCTACCCCTTTGAACAGGCGGCCCTACCCCTGGACAGGTGGCCCTTCCCCTTTGAGCAGGCGGCCCTGCCCCTTTGGACAGGCATCTTTGCCCTCAAATAGGTAACTGAAAACCTTCTCGTTCTCCTCAAATGAAAGATCTCGTCATCATCCTTCTCATCTAAAAATATTATTCTTTCATCAGTAGGATCATCCATAAGTATCCTGGAACCCCCTTAGATCGTGTGTCCATCATCAAATCATCCATCCCAATCATCTAGACTTCGTTTTAAGGGTTTTGATTTTTATGCTGAAACTTCTGGAGGCCATAACTTTTGACTCGGTTGTCCGATTGGGCTGAAATTTTACAAGTGGTTGCGTTATGAGGTGGCATGTGGATTCCCCTAATCCTTGGGTTAGGTGGACCCCCCTTTTGGCACATTTTCAGAGCCTCAAACTTTCATCTTGACCCTCAAAATCGCAATTTAGTGTTTTTTCCCAGTTTTTGAAAAATCATTTTTGTTAATAACTCAGAAAGAATTTCTCAGATTTGGGATGTTATTTGGAAATTCATCCTACCTTATTTTTTTGGTTTTTTATGGGAAAAAATTGGACTCTCAAAGGTATTCCTATGAAGTTTCCTAAAATGGCAAAATTTGACAATTTTTGAAAACTGCCAAATTTAGCAAAAATTTGACAATTTTTGAAAACACCTTACGTCCTCTAGTTAAAACCCTTGAACTTGGTTTAGAATAAATCCTATCATATCATCCAATCCCATAATCCTAATTTGAGCTTTTATTCAATCCCAATCTGAGCTTAACCTGAATCCCAACTTGAGCTTTAGTCCACCTATATCTTCTTCCAATCCTTCCATTATCTATTCTTTCCTTCTAATCTGTCTCCATCATGAATTATTATCCCCCTCTCACATAACCTATAATATTAGTCAATGGGAATCATAACTATGTTGATGATGATTAAAAAAGTTGTGTTGATCACAAAGAGTGTAATATAGATCCCCTTGACGCTATCATTGCTAGCAAGCTCTCTCCAATCGCCTGCCAAAATCCAACTACTCCTCCGAACTATCCCACCATGCCTTCATCCGCATCTACTAATAGTCCTTATGCTACCCTTGACAAGGGATATCCAGTATCCTCACTATCTACATATTCATCATGTCCTCCCTCTCCACCTCTATCCTATCCAACATCCACATCCTCCTATAGCAATCCACCATCCACATCTTCCTATCCTTATCATCATCAACAATCCCCATACCTCTAACTTAATCCCACATCCCAATCTTCCCATCATAATCCAACACTCATGCATTCCTATCATAATCCACCATCCCAATATTCCTCTTATCCTAATCCACCATCTCAATCTTCTTATCCTAATCCATCATCCATATCCTTTTATGCCAACCCACCATACATGTCTTCCTATGGTAATTCACCGCCTCAATCTTATTGTTCTAATCCAAAATCCACACCTTCCTATCACAATCCCCCATCCCAATATCCTTACCTTAATTCCACATCTTTCCATCCTAATCCTCCCTCCATGTCCTCCTATGATAATCTGCCACCCACATCTTCTCATCCTAATCTATCATCCACATCTTCCTACTACTACTCACCATCACAATATTCCCAACCTAATATAGCATCCACATCCTCCTATCTTAATTCATCATCTGCATCCTCTTACGTCTCCCCCCCTTTACTGCATTATATCTTAATCCTACCTCTAATCCTAATCCACCAATACCTAACCCTAATCCTCCATCTCCCCTAGTCCTCTAGCTAGTCCCATCCACTCATCTAATCCTAATTCACCAATCCCTAATCCTATTCCTCCATCAAATCCCATCCCCACATCTAATCCTAATTCACCAATCCTTAATCCTAGTCCTCCATCCATTCCCATCACCCTACCTAATCCTACATCCATTCCAAATGTCACCCAAGGACTTATGATAGAAGAGACACCATGCCCTCCCACTCTATCAAGTACAATCATTAGTGATGAGAACCTCCTCCATCCTACACATATCACTCCCATTACCATTCCTGACACCATCCAACTGATTGAGCCCGTCAAACCCATCAAATCCATTGAATCCCCATCTTCTACTGCTAGATCCACCCAATCCATTGGAGACATCCAGTCCACTCCTCCTAGTCCTAATATTACCGAAATCCAATCCCATGAACTTCATGAATCCTTCATCCTCCTATCTCCCCCACTTGAGGATTTCCTCCAACACTCCTCCCTCGTCATGCCTCCCACACAAGATGAGTCAAGCCAAGAGCTTGATCCAAAGAATACAAGCATAACCCCTCCTCCAAATCCAAATCCTACCATCCCATCCACTCCATCTCATGATTCCTTTCCTCACATGAATCCTACCATCCTCTCTTTTCCATCTCAATATCACACTAGCTCATTCGCTCCATCCCATGATACCCTTCGCACCCAAGATCCAATCACACCATTTCATGAGCCCTTATCACCCACTGCCACAAATCTGGATCTTTTCATACCATCTAATTCCTCTCCCAATCCCTTATCACTCATTCCTCCTGATCGGGATGTTCCTATCTCCTCATCTCCATTGCATGATCCTCCATCACTGCCTAGCCTTATCACCCCAACACCACTTTTATATCACCTTGGTAATGTTACAATCATCCATGGTGGTCTTTTTGCAAAAGAAAAAAGAAGTATATGCACCACCCTTCCTCCTTCGCCTGCTAATGCACTCGCATCATGCTTCCAAAAGAATAAGCATCCCACCATAGATCACATGCTCAAGAACATGAAATATCAAGGAAAAGGTTTAGGCCTTCATGAGCAAGGTATGTTAGAGCCCATTCAAGTCAAAGAACATCCAGCTATGCATAGTCTTGGATATAGCTCCCAAGAATCACAATCCAAAAATGTTGGTACAACCTCCATGCATCCTAAACAATCCTCTTCTAAAGGAATGAGAGGCACTTCCCACCGTTCCACCAAATCATTTTTCACCATTCCCCCTCCTCCATCATATTACCTCAAAACAACCGTCCATATTCCTCCATCCTCTAAATCCATTTTGGGTCCTTATGTCCCTCCACCAAACTTCATACACCCTCCTTATACACAGTCTATTTTGGGTCCTTATATCCCAAATTCACCTCCTCCATCTCATCCTATTCATCCTTTCATCCTTTCATCCATCCACCACCTATCCCTAGTGCACAACATAAGAATCTTAAATTCATAACTCCTAATCAAGATCAAAAAAGGCACCCTTCCATGCATTCTATCTCACATCTTCCATCCACACACCATCGTCGACAACCTACCTCCATCACTCCATCCACATCTCCTCCACATCATCCATCGCCTCCTACCCATCCCATTGTTACTAAAAGAACTTTGGACCAAAGTTAAAATTGATAAATCCAAACATCCACATGAATCTAAAGCTCCTCATGTCCCCTTCAAAAGACATGTTGATAAAAAGAAAAAACAAATCCAAAATCCCAATCAATCCCAAAGGCCACAAAGGCCCACTAACACAAATATCAAAAACATGTGGATTCCTAAGAAAAAAGAGGCCATGCCTTCAAATGAGAAATCCCTAATGACATCCAAAGATGCTAATCCCAAAGCCAATCATTTGCATCCTCCATCTCCTAAATTTGTTTTGGGTCCTTATGTCCCAAAATTCACTATCTCTACTCCTCCATTATCACCACATTCTCCATCCATCAACCCTCCCATCATTTCACATCCACCACATATGCCAATGTTGGTCCTGAACACCTTCCCCCATCACACATCCACTCCATCATTCCATCCATACACTTTCCAAAACTTCATCCACTATCCGCCATATCTCCCCCATCAAATCCCTTTAATCCATCCTCTTGCATAATTCATTCATTCTAATAAGGTTGTACCAACATCCAATCGTCGCTTTACACATGGGCACTTTTTACCTCATATGGAACTTGATGCTTGATTCCTTCTTCCATCCACTTTATCATATGTCTTCTGAATGAATCCATTTATCCCTATCTTTATCCATCTTCATTCACATCCTAGTCCAAAAAGTCAAAAAATAAAAATAAAAATAAAAACAAAAAAAAAAATAGTATAGAGAAAATAATTCATCCAATTGTGAAAACTTAGCAAACAAGCGCCTTGGATAAGTACCATGATGAAAACCTAGAAAATAGGCATCATGCGTAAATCCTCCATTCAGTCTACTTCCATAATTGGGGGCAACTTCCATCTCCTACATCGGCCTATCTTCCACATCCTATCCATCATATCCCATTTGTATCTCGTCCCTCCATCTTGCTTGTGATCTTGACCTAGATAGGGGCCAACATGTATACATGCTTTGGACACCTCTTGGTATATCTTCCCCTCATCCATACACTATCATATTCCTTATCCTCCTGATCTACTTTTCTGATCCATGCATAGTATCTACATCCATCTCCCTTCCTCATCCATCCATCATGCCAACACCCATATCCCTTCCTTACCCATATCTCCTATTTATGTCCATCTCACTCCCTTATCCATCCATCCTGCTATCCCTCTTGCCTCATCGCGAATGACATATTTAGAGTGGGGGAATGTCCTTATTTAATCCTTCCCATCTCCCCATCCTTCCCATCCTTATCTCCCCATCCATTTATCCATCCAGTAATCCCTTCCATCTACCAAATCCTTATCTTCCTATACTCTCATCCACTCATCCTTTTCCATCCTTTCATCCTTATCTACCCATCCCTCTATCTAAACATCTTGCCTATCCTTATCTTCCTATCCATCTTCCCAAATCCTTATCCTTCTATCCACCTATCGTAGCATCTTTTTATCTCCCCATGTTTATCAATCCATCCATTTATATCCATTTTTCTTCCATCTTATCATCCCTTGTCATTTGTATCTAGCTATAGGCTACCCCCATGCAATCCAATGCCATGCTATCTCACTCATCACTCTGATCTATTCCTCACATCTTCCTAATATCTCATCACTTTTCGTCACTTATCTATCCATCGTCTCATCCTCCCCATTCATCTTTCGATGATTTGCATAACTATCTTGTCCCTGACCTTCATCTTATGTGTATCGACCATCCCATCTGTACGACCTATCCTGGCTTATCATATCCGCTCCATCAACATATCTCCTTATCATGGTCATCTCATTTTCCTTCATCCACTGACTTTCTTTGGTCTTTTGTCGAACTATGTTGCCCCTGCGCTTTCACGTAGGCAAGGTCTGTCGTTTGATCTGCCCCCGGGGTTCTGTCTTTTCATCTGTCCTATCACCTTCCATCATCTATCTTTGGTCTTATTTCAAACTAATTTTCCCCTACGCTTTCATATAGGCAAGGCTAAATCATTTCATTCGCCCCTAGGGCATTTTTCTGTCTAGTCTATGCCATCCATCGAGGTCTCCATTGTCCTCTTTCCGCTTTTATCCATGGTCTCTTCCTGAACTACGAGGGCTCTTTCCTTTCACGTAGGCAAGGCTGATCTTTGATCAACCCCCGAGCCCCTAGGTATTTACGGTGTGTCAATCTTATGTACCCTAGGTCTTTAGGGTGTGTCAGTACTGTTGTCTTGTCATATTTTCATCTTATCGTGTCGTCAGGTACGTCCCTATCATCACCGATACTTCCAAATTAACAGTCATTAGTATCATGAGGTTCAATCGATTTCAAACATCCTACATCATGTTGATAAACCAGTCTATCCTCCATATTTGGTCTCAATAGGATGTATCCTTCCTCATAGACCTCATCAACCCCATCCATCCTTTTGATCCTATGGAAAAGGACGTTTGAAATTTGATTGTGATCTTTTCATACTTTTGGCTTCTATTTATCATTTGAGCTCCCTATCATCACTTGTCAAGGCCGCCATGATCTATCATATTATGGTGTATTTTGACTAGTTAACATAGGGGCATATCTTCATCTTTGTTTGTTGTTTTCTTCTTGGTTGTCCCACGTAGTACCCACCAAGACCCCTGAGGTCTTGTGTTACGTTGGGGCATCCTCTTGTGCTTTTGGTTATCCCAATACCTGGCCTGACCAAAATCATCATGAATTTGGGGTGTTGGGATAGTCTTCTTGTTTGTTGTGTTTGTGTATGCATTAGACACTAATCCACCTTAGTTCCACATACCATGGTACCTGGTGTCTTATGCTATAGTAAAAATAAGTGCTCCGAAAATGGAAACTTGCTCTTCCATTACATTGCAACTTTACCTCAATCCTCTTCATTCATTTTAACCATCTCGCATCTCCATCCAATCGAGCACAAATCATCTAATCACACCCTTGGTCTTGTTCCCATCCTTGCTACAAGCCTTGACCCGATCATCATCATTGAGGTGTATCTTTCCCTATCCTTTTGTGTTATTTTGGGATGTATCATTCCCTCATCAACAACACTATCATCATCATCATCAATGGGATGTATCCTTCCCTATCCTTGTGTTGTTTTGGGATGTATTATTCCCTCATCAACAACAATATTATTGGGATGTATCCTTCCCTATCCTTGTGTTGTTTTGGGATGTATCCTTCCCTTATCAAAAACACTCCATCGACCATCAACCCATCCTGGCTTGTAGCTTGACTAGGGCAACATCATATTTGTCCTGGAATCCATTTGTGATTGCCTTTATCTCTTCATACCATCATCCTCTCTCATCCATCACTTTCCATCATCTTCCCCATCTACCCTTTCATCATCTCATCCATTTCGAGAGCACACTCGTGTTCTCTTAAACCTGCATGTCCTATCGAGGGGGCATCCTAATCCCTAATATTCATCTTCACTCCCATCATCTTTCCTCCTAGTCACTCCTCGAATGACTGGGGCATCTTTCTTAATCTAACCATCTTCTTCTAGGTGCTATGTTTTAATTTTCTTTGAAATGATGCTACTTCATAACACCATCTCAAAGAGGGGAAAAATCTACCCCTGCCCAGTGGGGGCGTGGCTGCCCCTGCCCGAGGTAGGGCCACCTCGCCTAGGCACAATCACCCCTGTCTAGGGTGGGGCCACCCCTCTGTGGGGTGAGGCCGCCCCTCCAAGATGTGGCCGCCCCTCCATAGGGTGTGGCCACCCTTCCTCGGATGAGGACACCCATTTTTAGGGCATGGTCACCCCAGTATGGGGAAAATCATGGCAATTTTACTCTACCCTTCTTCTTTTTTCCTCTAACCCCTTGTTTTTCAACCCCATCCTTATTTGACATTTCTCCCAACCCACTCAACAAAATTAAATTTTGTCTCCTACCCATGTTTTCAAACATGCATTAAATTTCAAAATACATCCAAAATGCTAAAATCATAGGGGGGGTTTTGGAGCCTAACCTAGCGTGGGACGGTGCGCTCGACATAGAAACTTCACACCTTGTTCGTGGGATGGATGATGTCATCATCATCATCATCTGACATCATCTCTCTCTTCATCTTCCTCTCCTCTCCTCTCCTCTCTCTCTCAACTGATAGTTGTCCAAATGAGGAATAGTAATTCTAAAATTACTATTTATAACTTTCCCCCTCTTTTTAAATTCAGAGAATTTTTTCCCTTTATTTAACTTTATTTTCCTCCAATTAATCCTCAAACTTCCACGGGCTGCCATTTGCACACCGTGTGTCTGTTTGACTCCATCCAAAAGGCAAACCTGCCTAATTTTTTGAGTCCTTTCCAACGATACTCTTTGTTTCTTCATATCAAGAATTCGATCAGGCCCCCCTTTTACTTCCCCTACCGCCCTCTCGAGAGGGAATACCCTACCAATCTATCCACACCTCTTTCTTGGTCATCTTCCCACTTGATCAGGGCATCCCCTTTCACTCCTCTCCATTTGGGAAGCTCACACAATCTCTCCCATGCTGGGGCATCTTTTTCCAATCGCTTCCTATATAGAGTCATCTACATTTTATTTTTCTTCGAAACACTATTATTCTAACAATATTTCGAAGAGGGGAAAAATGTAGACACCTAAATTTGACCCTTTACACAAGGTTAAAATTAATCCCTTTCATTAATCCACTTCATCCCTTTCATCAAACATTAATTAAATTATTTATTTAATTAATGTTCCCCTTTTCCCTAACATCCCTAAATTATTTAATTTAATTAATTAAATACTTTATACATTAGCCCACTTCATCTCTAAATTAAATAAATGCAATCAATTTATTTAATTTAGTCAATTATCCTTTTCAAATTTTTAATTCATTCTTTCTCTCTCCTTGTCACGTCCTCCATAACCCTTTCACTAGGCTAGGTTAATTTAATTAATCCTTCATTAATAAGTGCATATTCTTAATTTGGATTAATGTCACATCCTCCATATCTAGCCACTTGCCTCTAATCATCATTAATTAGCCTAATCACTTGTTTGCACAATCCTAATCCTAATCACTTACCTTTTCTAGCATGTCCCTAGGTCAACCTTTCTTGGTACTTACCATTTTTGGGTTGACCTCTTCCCCATGTGAATTAAAAATCCACACTTATTCCCCCCATGCATTTTTTTTCCCCATGACATCTCATATGTCTCATCGTACCCATAAGACAAAGACCCCTTTTAGGGGAATCTTGTTTTACCCATTGGTCTCTTCCAAAAAGTGAATTAAAAATTTACTTTTATTCCTCCAAGGCCATCTCCAATCCCCATGGTGACAAGGGTGGAATTTCTAAAAGTCCTCACTTGTCACTTTTAGTCCCACTTGGGGACAAGGGATTACTTTTTATGGAGATCCTCTCTCATCCCAAGGTACTTGCAAGTACCTTGGGACCACATAACCTTTTCCATGTCACTTGTACCCTTGCCATCTCTCCTTGTACTTTGGACACTTCACCCACCACATGGCAAGATGTGAGGGCTTGTGAGTTTTCAACTCACCATAGCCCTCCATCTTGGCCATGGTGGCTCAATATTGACCATTGAATCCTCTAGCGAATTTTATTTCTTCTATAAATAGCCCCCTCTTCTCATTAATTGAATTAGTTAGTGCATTCATACCAAACTCATGCTCTCAAGCCATTTAAGCCATCTTAGCCATTTATTGCATTCTCTTAGTATTTGTATTTTCATCTTAGAATCCATTATAACATTCACCCATCTCCATTAATCATCCAAGAAGCACACATCAAAATGATATCAAGGGACAACCAAAGGATCGATTCAAGACAAGGTATAATCAATTTTTATTTTCATCTTTCTTTTTTTTGAATCCAACTAGGCTAATCATTGAGGTGTTAGGTGTTATGTTCTTATCTTGCATTCTAATTCATTTTGAATTTTTAGATTAGTGTATTTCTCCTTATCACAGATTGCTTCATCATCTATTATAGCTCAAGGTAAGGATATTGATAAGGATAAGGTTACTAATGTAGAGGAAAATATTCCTCTTCCTAAAATAAATTTTCCTATTTTCAAGGAATTTGTAGAAGAAGTGAATGTTTAGAATGTAAAATTCATGTCAGATTTTGTTAATACAAAGAATGTGTTTCTCACACCACCATCGATTGATGATACAAATGCTTATTCAAAGACATCTGCTCCTTCGAAAGACATACACTACCACAATGCTAACACTGAAGACAAGAATGCAGGATAGGAATAGGATTAGGATAAAAATGATGGTGATAATAATGTTGAGGATCCCCCTGATAGATAAAATGAGGATGCTGAAAATGAAGGTAATGAGAATCAAAATGGAGAAAAAGAAGAAAGGAAAGAAGAAAAGAATAACAATAAAAAGGATGATGAGGAGAAAAAGGAGGATGAAGATAAAGAGAAGAAAGAAAAACTCTACGATAAAGAAGACAAAAAAGAGGAAGAAGAGAAAGAGAAGAATAAAGAAGAAATAGTAGTTGGAAAGAATGAAGAAGTATCTCAAAATACAATGGAGTTAACAAAGTCATCTGGAGAATCCTCTCATAAATCATTTAAAGGTTTTCTTCCAAGATAGACAACGTTCCAACCAGCCATTCCTCCCCAATTGATTCATCTCCCATCACATCAAGGTTATGTAGATCTGAATAAGATCTCACCTATTCAGAGGATGGAGCTCAAAAATACTTTTCTTACCTCTGAAATAAATGAGATCATTGAGACTCATCAGAAGGGGATTGAGTGAATAAATGATGTAATAAACTCTCTACAGGACGCTACCCCTGATGCCACAATTGACAAATCTTTGACACCCATTGAAAATTTAAATTTTTCAGTTGATTTTCTCAAGGAATATGCCTATGGTCTGAAGGAGTGGATTGAGAAGGAAGTTGAATCAAGACTTGTTGAGAAGAGACTTATTGAGTTACAGGACAGATGTGCATCAACATATGGAAAGGTAAAAATGTTTGAAGGACGTGCAGGTATGTGAAGATGAAGCCAAGACATTGTTATTGTATTGTATGAGGTGGTCAAATGTCACTCAAGGAATTAAGGGCTTAATGGACTCCATTGAGTCACATATATCTAATGCCTCTGAAACCTTTGACCTTGCAGAAGACAGAGATTACATCTTTTGAACTGTCATCACAAATCTACAAAGAAAATTTTTCACTCTTAAAAGGTAGAAAGAAGATATAATAAGGATATTTGGAAAACCTGGGGACTCGGTGAAGACCAAGCACATTTTGGGGTCAAGTTCCCTTGCTAATGCAAAGAAGCTTGAGAAGATAAATTTGGTTCCAATTACTTCAAAAGGAGAGAAGAGCTTAGTTGAATTAGAATCAATGCACAAATATCTTTACAAATCTAAGAAGATTTGGAATGAAGGAAAATCCATCTGTCAAACAATTCTTGATGAATTAGAAGGTGCCTCCTCTAGATGAACACTTTTCTTGTATACTATTTCACTATTTTCAATTGTTTTCAATTTTTATGTGTACATATGTTTGAATCAAATTTTTGGGATAAATCTCCAAGGGGGAGTCAATACATTTCAAACATGTTTTCAATTGTTTTAGAGCTTACATGTGTGTTACCAACACACCCTTTGTCCTTGATGTCAAAGAGGGAGAAGAGTTGAGAAAATAATTGGAAGAGAAAAAAATTGGAATTGGGTAGAAGTTTTGATGAAGGTATATGTGGAGATAATGTTTTAAGAAGGAGAACATGTATGCCTAAAGTCTTGGTGATGCATGTTTTTTTGAAGACTCATTTTTGGCACATGTTCCCATCAATGAAAAAGGAGAAGATTGTTGGAAAAATGAAGAAGAAACCCTTTGATGTGTTATTGATGCCAACATTGTTTGTTGACAGTTTTGTCTGATCTAGTAAACAATTGTTGTGACATATTGATCTGGTAATTTGGTCTGAAATTTCTCATGTTATAAGATCAAATTATGAGATTACATTATGTTATTTAGGACTACTAAATGCATCTATGATCAATATTTCAAAAAAATTGGGTGAACAGGCAAGAAGTTTCAAGTAACAGAAGTTCAAAATATAGTTTTTGGCTTTACATAGTGTAAATGGGTATGAGTTATTTGGTCCGCATTCCTTTGATATTTAGAATCCGACTCTACAATTTTGGGAGATGGTTTATATATGTTTGTACAATATATTCTAGATGGCACTATTTATTTGATCAGATGGATCGCTGGTGTGTGATCAATTGGTTTATTTTGTGATTAGGTCTAATTCCTATCCGACCTAATATTTGATATATGTACTATGAAGACTAACATGTATTTTGGATGTTAAGGGGATCTATTTTAGATCCGTATCGACCAGAATTAAGTGTTGCATGATTGGTTTGGGTGCGAAGAAGTTTTTTTCAAGTATGAATCTAACAAAATTATTTTGAATTAAATAGGGCTACATCTAATTAGGCTGACCTAATTGATGTATGTAGATGTAATAGGGTATATATGTGGAACATCTTTGATTTGTAGAAATGGATGAGAGATGATGGCATGTAATGTGATGTGTGAAGGATAAGGTATTGTGAAAACTTGATAATTTGCATATGTGTGATCCAAATAAGTGCAAAATTGTTGAGCAACTGCTAAGCAGAGTAGTATTTTGTATTTAGAGCTTCAAAGGAACTAAATTAAACACAAGGAAGGTGCATTGTGTATCAGTTCACATTTTGGCTATATAGCCATTTCTATTTTGTATCTATTTCTGGCTATGAGCCTTATAAGGATAGTAAGTCCTGGTAGTGAGCCCCTGTAATATCTTATAATCGGTTATAATATTTTGAGAGCTAATCCTTACTATACCTTTTCCCTTTTTAGGTTTTCAACATAAAAATCCTTGTCTTCATGTGTTATGTGGTCTCGTGATATCTTTCATGCTTTCATTCATAGTAGCAGTTAGATATGTTTTGATTATTGGATGGATTATGATTAAATGGTTTAATATAATATTGGTTCACCCCTCTCTCAGTATTATGGGTGTTCAACACAAATAATTGGAGACAATAGAAAAGGTGTGTTGACAAGAAGAAAAGTTTCTATGATGGAGGAACAAGTAAAATTTTGTTTACTTTCTAAGATAGAACCTAAAACAATAACTAAAGCATGCAAGGATGAAAATTGGATAAAAACTATGGAAGAAGAGTTGAGGCAGATTAAGAAGAATCAAACATGGGAACTAGTCCCAAGACCAACAAACAAGAATGTGATAGGAACTAAATGGGTTTTCAGAAACAAAATAAATGAGAATGGAGAAGTTATAAAAAACGAGGCTAGGCTTGTGTGTAAGGGATACTCACAAGTGGAAGGAACATATTTTGAAGATATTTTTTCTCCAGTATCAAGAATGGAAGCTATTAGGATTGTTTTTGGCTTTTGTAGCACATAAAGACTTTAAGGTATATTAGATGGATGTAAAGTTGGAATTCTTGAATGGTGAGTTAGAAGAAGAGGTATACAACTGATTTTTTTTCAATTTTTAGAAGATTTTGATATGGTCTATAGGTTGAGGAAAGAATTGTATGGACTTAAACAAGCTCTTAGAGCTTGGTTCGCAATATTAGACAAGTACCTATTATAATAGGGATTCAAAAAGGGTACTACAAGTAGCAATATTTACTTCAAAGTTGAGGGAGATCAAATCATAATTGTAGTTGTGTATATTGATGACATAATCTTTGGAGGAAATGAGGAAATGTGTAAAAGGTTTGTTGAGGAGATGCAAAATGAGTTTAAACTGTCAATTTTTGGGGAGATGAACTTCTTCCTTGGGCTACAAATTAGTCAATAAAAAAAAGGTATATTCATTACACAATCAAAATATGTTAAAGAAATGTTAAAGAAGTTTAGAATGGAGGACTTTAAACTAGTATGTACTCTCATGATTAGTGGTTGTAAATTTAGTAAAAATGACGAATCTCCTAAGACAGATCAGACCAAGTACAAATCCATGATTAATGGATTACTATATCTAACTGCAACTAGATTGGAATTATGCATGTAATATGTATTCTAGAAATATTTCAAGATAGTGTTACTTAGGGATGTGTTCCTTGTCCAAAATTACCCATCCTAGTACCAGAGACAAGGGGATAGTTAGGGGACATCCCCCTTTCATACCCTTTTTGAGAAAAATCAAAGGAAACAACTCCAAAATGGGGGGACGAAATGGTTTGGTGTAAGGGATGGCGGGTCATCCCAAGGATGGCTAGGGGATGCGTGGACATCCCCTGGCCATCTTGGGGATGGCTGACTAACCCCTATGTTAGACCCCTATTTTTGTAAAAAAACACATTTCAATAAAAAAGCACCTTATTTTAATCATTTTTTGGGCCCCCACCTCCCATGTTTCCCTTATGAAGATTAGACTCGCCATTTTGAGTCATTCTTGCATTTTTATGTGAAGGAAGAAAATGAGTTGTAGGTTTGAAGGAAACCATTGCAAGAGGAGGAACAACAAGGTATAAAAGGAGAAGAGGTTGAATCTACAGCAAGTGGGGCTACAAATCCATCAAAGAGGTAATAATTTTCCTTCCCTTTTTTTCATTTTTTTTTTAAGTTTCAAGCATGAAAAGTATGGTTTTTTTCCATTTTTCAATTTAAACTTGCATTCAAAAAAAAAGAGCAACAGTGAGAGTGAGAGTGAAAGTGAGAATGAAGTGCAACCACTTGATAGAAATACAAGAGATAGTGGTGAGGGTGGTAGTGGGCAACAACCAAACCCATTTGAATTCCCTTCAAAAATTATGGAAACATATGCAAAGGGCCCTTTGAACAAAAAAAAAACTTTCCTCCAGTATGTTACACCTATAGGCCAAAGAAAAAAAAATCAAGGGGAAGTAGGGTGTGGAATTTTCATGTTTTCCATACAAATTTTAGGGGCAACTACACAAGGGTAAGGGCTCATTTTTGAGTGTTGTGGTCCATGGAATTAAAATGTGTTTTGATTTAAAACAAAATGAAAAAATAGAGTGTCATAGATTACAAATGGAGGTGGACATGTGGGACAACTTCTTTTCCAAGTGCACAATCATCTATGCCTATGTCATCCACGGTTGGTAGTAGTGAATTTTCCACAAGAGGAAAGAGGAATATGAGTGGTAGTGAGAAGGGAGATTTGGTTGAATCTATGTTTAATAACCAAGCACGAGAAGCCACTGAATCTTTAATTTCCAATTAATTTTATTCCCATGTCATCCCATTTCATGTGGCTCATTCCTCTTACTTCAAACAAATGGTTAGAGATATATCCAATACTGGTCCCTCATTCATACCCCATGGAGATCATAAGCTATGCACTACCCTCCTAGGCAAAGAGTATTCCAAAGTTAATGTGGTAATGGAGGATATGAGGAAGACTTGAATGAGGACAGGTTGCTCTATAGTGATGGTTGGGTGGACTGATGTTAGACATTGGCCACTCATCAATATCATAGTCACACGCCCTATTGGTTCTTATTTTCTCAAAGCCATAGATTGGCCAGGGAAACGTAAGGATGAAAACTTCCAATTTACCATTTTGAGAGATGTCATAGAGGAGGTTGGGGCTACTCATGTTGTATAGGTGGTCACCGATTTAGCACGTGTGTGCAAATCAATTGGTTTGATGGTGGAGGGTGCTTATAAGCATATATTTTGGACCCCATTTTGTGTTCATGCATTGAACAATACATTGAAAGAAATAGGGAAGTTAGATTGGGTGAATCAAGTGGTGGTAGAAGCTAGAGAGATTCAAATGTTCATTTGCAACCACCACACCTCACTTGCTCTCTTTAGGACATTTTCAAAGGAGTTCCTCAAACCTATTGAGATAAGGTATGCCACTTCATTTTTTTTCACATTCAAATTTTGAAACTTCAAACATTTCAATTTGTATTATAAATTTTAATTTCCAAGTACATTAAGCCTTATATTTCTTTTTCCTTTTAATGAATATGGGTATGCCACATACTTCATCTTGTTGGAGAGCTTGAGGTGCATGAGCCTCTACAATTGGTGATGGTGAATTCAAAGTGGACTATATGGCCTAATTCAAGTTCTACTCAAGGAAAATCCATCAAATGAAAGATCCTTATGATGATTGGTAGTCCAATGTGAGGTAAGACATTGTTGATTTTATTAAAAATTAAATATTAGATTGCTGATTTTTCATATTAAATTTCTGATTTTAATATTTTAATTTTATTGTCCAATGTTCCAACTTTTGAAGTTTCTAACATGTCAATTAATTTATTTTGATCTTTTTGTTTGCATCTTGTAGATATATTCTCTCCTTCATCTCACCTATTGTAGATGCCATTAGATATGCTGATACAAAATCTCCTAGTCTTGGAGAGATATATGAGACATTTGACAGTATGTTTGGGAAGATAAAGGAAAACAAATTGGCAAAGGATTCCACTTTGAGTTTAAATGAGTAAAATATTAGGTCCATTGTGATGTGGAGGTGGAACACAATAAACACCCTGCTTCATATGGCCTCCTCTAAATCCCAAATGGTATGCACCAAGGGATGGTAGGCTACCTCCATGTGATGACCCAAAGGTTTTAGATGGATTCACATAGGCCATTAATAAGATGTATCAGTAGAGCAGGCTTCAATACTTCACACACAATTCCTTGAATTTTCAAATCTACGTGGCTTGAATTTGAGTAAACCATAGGAAATTTTGGATCAAGCTATATTAGCTCAAACATACCCTATTGGATGGTGGACATGGCATGGGAGGGATACACCAAAGTTTAAGACACTTGTCACTCACCTTCTTGCACAAGTTTTTATTTCCTCTACTACAAAGAGGAATTGGTCCAAATATAGCTTTATCCACTCCCTCAAGAGGAATAGACTTACCTCTAGATGAGTGGAGAAGCTATTGGTTGTGCATAGTGCTCTTTGGCTTTAGGATTGGCAGACTCTAGAGTATTAACAAGTTCAGCTTAACAATGGGATATTGATCCCGAAGACATGGCCCAGGTTGATGAGGAGGAGACACTAGAGGGATTGGTTGGGATTATGTTGGCTGAGGTTGAGGTGTCATAGCAGTAGTGACTCAGAGGATGACTCTGATTTTGATGCGGTTATGGGAGATGTGGATTAGGGGTAGGAATGCATTTTAATTTTTATATTTTAATTTTCATATCATAATGTAAAATTTTAAAACTATATTGAAGAAATGTAGCCTTTGGGAATTTTGTTATAAGTTTATAAATTATAACATGGAGATTGTATCATGTATGTTAAATCTGAATGTTTGAATGCATGTTGAGTATTGACAAATAATTTTGAACAAAAATGTTATATGGTAAGGTTCCATAATGTATATTATGCATGCTTTATATATGTTTTCATATGAATATTCAAAATTTCCCTATATATTTTAAATTTTCCCTATATTTTATATAGTATCCCCTTTTCCATCCCTCGACCATCCCCAAATTTAGCTTGAAAAATTGAGGACTTGGGGACTCGTCTCGCCATACCCTACTATCCCCATCCCAGAAACTTGGGGTAACACTATTTCAAGAAGATCCTAGAGAATCACATGTGGCAGTAGTCAAAAGGATGTTCAGATACTTCAATAGCACTCTGAACTATGGTCTATGATATTCTAAGGATATTGACTTTTCTTTAAGTGCTTACATAGATTCATATTGGGTAGGTTGTGTGGATGAAAAAATAAGTACAAGTGGAGGTGCTTCCTTTCTTAGAAATAGATCAGTTTCTTTGATAAGTATGAAGCATGATTCAGTATCATTATCTATTACAAATGCAAAATATATTGCTATAGCATCTTATTACACATAGGTATTGTGGATGAAGCAAACATTGAAAGATGTCAAAGTATCATATGATGAACCTATCTATATCTTGTGTGATAATACAAGAGTTATCAACATTTCAAAAAATTAGTAATGCATTGAAGAACAACGCATATCTCTATCTCGTATCACTTTTTAAGAGAGAAAGTTGTTGAGAATGAAGTAAAGTTGGAGTAAGTGCCTACAAGGATCAAATAGAAAATATTTTCACAAAGGCTCTTCCAAAGATACATTTGAGTATCTCATAAACAAGCTATGTGTTATTGCCCCTCCTTTCAACCAGATGTATAAATTGGTGCATCTATCCATGGGAGAAATTCAAAATGTATTGTTTGTCCTAGATTGATGAAGCCTACCTCTTAGGAGGAGCAGGTAGTGGTATCTTTGGTTGGTGCAGTCAAGGGGAGCATATTTTTTTCCTAAAAGTGAGAGAGAGAGAGAGAAGTAAAGTTTGCAAGTGTTTCCCTTTTCCATTGATGTCAAAGGGGGGAGAGAAAGAAGGTTTACAAAAATGAGAAAGGGAGAGAGAGATAGAGAGAAAGAAGTCTGAAATGTAATAAATGGCCAAGTGAGGGGGATAGTTTCTTAAGAGTTGGAGATTAGAGTTTCTTTTGTTGTTGATGGTTTTTTAGCAGGTTTTTCCATCAATGACAAAGGGGGATATTGTTGCACTATGTTGTAATTAGTGTTGTCATTGATGTCAACCTATGTCAACCTCTAGTGTGGTTATGCTGAGAAGGTTTTTGTGGTGTTGAGCAGGTGTTGCATATGCAACAAGGTCACTTGGTTTCCAAGTGCTTTTGAGAAAATTTGCATAAAGAGTGTACAAGGTGATAGGGGTGTGTTTTGTATTGTGCTTCACATTTCTTCATGCTTGAAGATTTTCTTGTGTGGTTTAGATGTGATGTTCAAAAGTGTTCAGAGGTTTTATATTTTGAGTTTTAGGTTCTAGATCATGCGGTAGTAGAAGATGGGTTTGACAGTGTTTGGCTTGTGTAGAAGGTTGTCTGTGAGAAATGGAATTGCTTTGCATTTCTTTGCATTGAAGTTTCTTGTCTTACGGATTTGGGAATGTGCTAATGATGCTTGTATATATCTTCCCTTGGATGGTTTTGTGTTCAATTATTTTATAATATTGGTTCATGTGTTGTGTCTCAGTGGCAGTTTGACTAGTTGTAGAGTGTACAAGGTGATAGGGGTGTGTTTTTTATTGTGCTCTGCATTTATTCATGCTTGAATATGGGCTTGTGTGGTTTGTATGTGATGTTTAGAAGTTTTCAAAGGTGTTATATCCAAAGTTTCAAGTTTTGGATCATGCAACAATAGAAGATGTGTTTGACATTATTTGGCCTGTGCAAAAGGTTATTTGGGATAAATGAAATTGCTTTGAATTTATCTATGTTGAAGTTTCTTGTCTTGTGTATTTGGGAATGTTCTAATGATTCTTGTATCTATCTGCCCTTGGATGGTTTGGTGTTCAGATGTTCCACAAGCTTGGTTCATGTGTTGTCTCTCAGTGGCAGTTTGACAAGTTGCATAGGATGATAGTATTCTAACACTACTATATTTGACTCCAATTTCTGATGAAATTTTGTTGGAATATTGACAATCTATTATCAAAATACCGATGAATCACTGAAATAATTTTTTTTGATAGTTTTTCTTCGCTTTCCCGACTAGCTTTAAAACATCAAAATCACGACTTGGCTTCGTTAGTTTCCGCCACAAAACAAGGACCTAGTGTTCATCAGAATATCAACAGAAATTTTGTTGATCTAGCGACGAACAGTAGCTAGAACACAAGTGGCATGCCTTTGCCAAAGCGTTAGATCAACAACAAAAATTCATCAAAATTGCGACGAAATAAGAAAGTCATTATGACGAAATTTTCATCGAACGTATTGAAAATATCGGTGAAAGATCAAGACTATTACAGTGATCAAAATTGCTTGAGAAGATATATCAAGAGGATTGGCCTGTGGTCTTAGCGATAAAGTTTCATCGACGAGATACTCATCTTGTCTCATCGATGAAGCACGAGGGAAGCATATCGGAAAGACATATACCATTGGAGTAAGTTCTGAATGTCTACCCAGCCCACTATGTCATGCTGATAAGATTACATCGGCAGGAGTCTTGGCAACATACTTGAGATCGAAAAAACAAAGATAGAATTTCATCGATATTGCAACGAAATAAGCAAGTCATTACAATGGAAGTTTCATCAAACATATTGCAAACTCGTCGAACACTTTTGGAGGTTCGTGAAAGTTCGATGAAATAATGCAATTTTTTTTTAAAAAAACTATTCGTTCAAATGTAGGCATATTGGTGAAAGATCAAGACTGTTACAACAATCAAAATTGCCTGAGAAGATATATCGGGAGGACTGGCCTGTGGTCTCAGCAATGAAGTTTCATTGGCGAGATACTCATCTTCTCTCATCGATGAAGCTCGAGGGAATAATATCGGCAAGACATATACCATCGGAGTAAGTTTTGAATGTCTACTCGACCCACTATGCCATGCTGATAAGATTACATCGGCAGGAGTAATGATGTTTTCATCAAAAACACTCAGATGCATGCATGAAGTTCAAAGAATTTAATGAAGATATATGAATTTGTGGCTTATTCTTTGGTATCAGCTATCTGTGGAATTATACATTTATTTGATTGTCTCTATTTTGATGCTTTTTTGTTGGTCAATTTGGTATATCAATTATATATTAATTTGTCGATATACATGTGTTGTATTTGTGTGATGTGATCCTTTGGTTCTTTCAAGTAAATATTAAATCCTTCTAATCAATCAAATTAACTAGAAAGTATTAATTGGATCAATAAGAAGAATCAAATAATTAGGGTTGTCATCCTATCTCAAGTAGAGTTTTCAGCCATTTACTTGCAAGTTTGTACAAGTTGCAAACTACATTTGTGTGTCAAACAGTTTGAATTGTTGCCATCATAAATAACACTTTTCTAGATCTTCATTAGACTCCATATAACCAATGAGGCACTAGTATTACATACTTCATTTTAGTTCATCCATTTTATATGTTACATCTGTTAACTGAACATATTAGGATTAGCCTTGATATTGCTTATACAATCTATACCATAATAAAGATTCAATTGTCCACTCCCACTTGCCATTGTGGATAAATTTCTTAAAAAATAAACACAAATCAAGTCTACTTCATTCCTACCCACCTAGGTCTAGCAGCACTTGAAGAGAAGGTCTAAACTATTTGGCCTTGTATGTTACCCTGAAACGTACCAAGATTTTGGCAACCTCTTGAGGCATTTTTCCTACATTTTTGAGAGCTAATAAACAAAACGCCTATTGGGAAGTATGAAAAATTATATATAGGTAAAAGCTTCAATAATTCTATATAGTTCAAGAAAAACTTCAAGGTTATTAATTCATGTCATTCTATACATTCTACAAATCTAAGTTGAATGCAACTAATTTGCAAATACTATGAGTCATCATCGACACTAACAACTTTAAAGTCACAACTATTGGTCCAATATTGATAAAAATATTGGGCATTATATAAACCACTACTATCACAACTATTGAAACATGCTTAGGTACTGGGTCCTCTCCACTAGATTAAATTAAGGAAAACATTATTGTAAACACAATATGTATAGAAGAATATGAATGTAAAGGAAAATGGATATTAGCAAAACATAAATGTAAATAAAAGTCGTGTGAGAAGAAAATGAATCTAAATTGGTCTTGAATAAATAAAATCATACCCAATTAACATTAAGTTATACTAACCTTGTACTCATTGCCATTGTCAATCTTGAAGGTTAGTTTGATGCCTTTTGTAGAAACTCTCTGGCCACGAGGCAAGAGAAGGCGGGAAAACCAAGTGTATATTGATGACTTCCTGACAATAAAAAAGAAACAAGCAACCAGTCAACCCTATTAGAACGGAATAATCTTATGACTTGATTTTATTTGTTTTACTGGCTAATGGATAGTGGACCTAGTTCTCTTGAATTGAGATACTACTAAGATGTGTTGACTGGTGATTTTAGACTACCGATATTCTGCTTCAATCTCTATAAGTTACTTTTGTCTTAAATATATATAAGATAACTCTGCAAAAAAATTCCCTGATCTCTTCGAAATTATGCATATTATTTTGTTAATACTTCTCCATTTTGATATTTTCTTTCAAAAATTCATAGAAAGATATGTAATGCCATATTTGAAACTTACATATTTTAATTTTACTAGTTTTGTAATTATGAAACACATTGGAAATATGTTGGATGAATGAAGTAAACTATGCAATTGGCAGGTCTAAAGCCAAATTCAACCCTTGCTAGAATCCTTCTTTCCTGTTCTAAAACATATGCTTTGGAACAGGGCATGAAAATCCATCTAAGTATAATGAAAAGGAGATTTTTGTCAGATATTATATTACAGTAAGTTGAATGAATGTAAGTAGAGAAATTTTTGCATACATGCAAATGGTACAAAATTTCATGCTTAAGTGGAAGCCTCCCATCAACAACAAGATCCAAATATCCATGTATCTATCTCAATCGAGTCTCTAAACCCTTCAGAGCTATCAAATTTTCCACTAACTTGTTATGCACAAAATTCAAATTTTAGAGTTATGTCACCACTAAAAACAAAAGAAATAGAGCTTTTAAACCAAATCCACACACAACACAATGTGGTATTCATACAAAGTCATACAAACAAACTAAACTTGGAACATTGGAATGGAAACAACTTCAAATTATGATGCAAAGCATAGATTCACTTTACTCAACTGGAGGCAAATTTCACAATAATGGGTTCTTCATCTAAAACATTTGTATGAGGTTCAAATAGTAAAGAGATTGATGAAAGATAGAGGAATTAAATAGATACTTGGATGTAGTTGGATTGAAGGCCATAAACTAGTACATGTTTTTTGTGTAGGAGACATATCACATCCACAAACATGGTAGAGCTATGCAAAGTAGGAGAAATTGGCTTGGAAAATGAAGGCATCAGGGTATAAAGAATCATTTTTCTGCCACCATAGTGAAAATTTAGCACTTTATTTCATCTTTGCATATTGGTTTGATTCTTCAAACGATTCATTTCTTATATTAAAAAGTGCATTACCTTATTGAGAGTCTCTTTGTTTCGAGAATAGTTTAATATTCTCTACTTAACAGAGCCAACCACATGAAGGTGGAAGCTCATTTGGCCCCTCCCCCTCACATCACTCTCAATTCCCCATACCTAATCATATAGAATTAATCATTCATTCATACATTAATAACATATAACATTCATTCATTAACATACAACATTCATTCATTAACATATTCACATTCATTCATCCATCCATTAATAACATATAACATTCATTCATTCATCCATTAATAACATATAACATTCATTCATTAACATATAACATTCATTCTTTTAGTTTTTACATATTATCAAAAATATGGTTGTCATAATATGATTACAATCACTTTTTTTTTGTTTTTCTTTTTTGCAGCTAAAAAAAGCTAAAGTGGAGTATCGTTTTCTAAATCATCTATCCCCCCTTCAATTTTTTTGAGCTTTGGTTGTGATCTTAATGTATGCCTAGTCATGTACTCACGATGTGGACGCCGCTGCAAGGGGGCTCTATTGCAATAGCAAAGAAATGTTAAATAGATATGTTTTATTATTATTGTTACAAGTATTTCATTAATTAAAAGAACATTAGAGTGGTGCTCTTTACCTGATGGGAAAAAATCATGTTCCTGATCTTGTCTTATAGCTTCATGCTCAACATGTTGAACACCCTCTAAATCTTGATCTGGAGTTGAAACATGAAAGGTTACATTAATGAATACACCAATTGCAATTAAATATGTTAAAAGAACATTAGAGTGGTGCTCTTTACTTGATAGGGCCACATCATGTTCCTAATCTTGTCTAGCCTGATCATGCTCAACATGCTCTAAAGTTGAAACGTGAAAGATTACATTAATTAATACACCAAATGCAATTAAAGATGTTTAATTATATTTATCCATACTTTGTTTTGTATATCACATGAATAAATCTAGTATCGAGATGCAAACCATGACCTTCATCTACAGGTTGTGCTCCACCCTCACCAGGATGCATTCCAATGTCATGTGCAGTATTATCATTGCTTGTCTATTTAAAACAAATAGGCACATAATTACTTTATGGTGGAAATTAATATTTAATAGATTGCACAAGTATTCAATTTTAAATAAACTTTATTGAGTTTATTTACCTGCATGTTGGATGCAGTGGAAGATTGTGTTTACCCAGTCAAGACTCTTAGGCATTTAGCCAAGGATCCATAGCCTTGCTGGAAGGAAATATTTAGGTCCTCTGTTGTGGGCACTCTGTTGAATTCAGAGCCCTGCATTTTTGCATAAGATCATGAATTTTGCTTCTATGGTGTAATAAAACCAAAATTGTTTGCAATTTATTATTTGGATGTAATATTTCATTTATTGATACTTACAATTCATGCAGCTAATTTCATATAACCACCAAAGCCAATTTTTTGCTACCCATGTTTTTCTAGTCTTGCCTTTGTTGCCTTCGATGTGTCAAGTAGCCTATGAAAAGTTTGAAATACGTTAGATTATGTAAAAAGAAAGAGTAATCAGTATATAATTACATTTTTGATAGTATCATATACCTTCCTTGGCTCGGTGGTGTCTTTCCTTTTTTCTTTTTAGCCTTCTCCTTTCTATCTGACACCAGGTCCTTCCACTCCCTCTTTGGAATCATGGGGGGACGCTCGTACTTTATGTTCTTCTCTAAATGTGACCTATATTGGTCCCTCACATACTTTAGATAGGTACCAACTTTCTTAAGGACCTTGGTTCGGTTGAATTTTTTATCACCGAATAGCACAACTAAAAGGTTAATGAGCTCATCTTTTAAATCTTGATTTTGGACATTCCATCATGTACGTATGGTGGGCCCGAAGAGCTCCAATGTAATATCACTTAGATGTTTATAAAAAACATCATTTCCTACAAAATGATCATGGGATCATTAGTCTAAAAAGATTTATCAATAAGTAAATTTCAATTGTATTATATATAATAATAATTAAAACATTTTAAAGTACCTAGGACCTCTATCTTTATGGGAACGAAATCCTCAGTCGCCACAACTATGACTGGCAATGTTCCCATACTAGTAATATGGGAAGATTCTAGAAATGCTACCAAAACATCACCAGTACTAGTGGCCTCTACATCCCCAAGTACATGTCTTGATGCATGTTTTGGCATGTGTTCGCTATCAGAGGGTGCACTATCGGATTCCTGCATGGTATGTGTTGCCGACATTTTAGTCGACAATATAGGCATGGATGATGGGGTCAGATGACGTGATGTATGTGCAGGAAGATCAAGATGGACACTTGTACCAACCCCTACTCCTTGGGCAACACCTGCAGTACCTTGATCATGGTTGGCAACATCATGAGGATGCAAAAAATCCTATAAAAAAAACACATATTTTAGTTCATGACATAAAAGACTACAAAATATCAAACCATGAATGAACTTATGTTATAATTAAAGACCTCATGATAAATTACTTGCAATTTTTGTGCTCTCTCAGTCAATATTTTAACCATCTCTCTTATCTCATCTATTTGAGGCACTATTAATAACAACTGAAGGATTTCTTCATTGAATTTTTTTGGGTCTTCCTTATCATATCGAGAGGGTTTGTTGAATATGTGATGTCATCATCACATAATAGTGACTACACCTCCCTATGGATTATCTTCTCTACTACTAGTGCCTTTCCTCGATCAGTCGACTACAACAAGAATATTAAAAACATTATAGAAATTAACCCAATAAACTCATGAAAAGAACATAATAATAAAACATTTTGCTCATATCTAATTTGTACAATTACAATGAGGTAAACTTGTCAGGTAGAAGCACCTGAAGATGCATCATGATCTGAGCTCTAGGCTAGAGCCTTCCTCATATGATCAATTTCTCGCTATGACAAAAATTTAATATAAAAAAACATTACCAAAATGAAACCAATAGAATTACGAAAAAAACATAATAATAAAATGGTATATTGGAGTCATTAATTGGAGGTTGGGTAAAATGGTATATAGTACATACCACCCCCATATTAGTTGTTTTTGTATCTAAGCAATTCAAATTGTAATCAATTAGCAACTCTTCCCCCGTAGTTATTGATTTTATCGCACATAGGAATACACGGTTTTCCTCGCGCACCTCAAATATTCAATTGGGTTGCTTATTTGTTGACCCAGGTCATGTACTATTTATAAAACCTACAATATTCCTTGATGTTTTGGCCTTCTGTCAATGTACATAGCCACTCCTTTATTTTGATCCTTATCTTTTAGCTGTATATAATTTGTTGATAGTGCATACCTATGCATACTTCATGTATATCGAACCAGCTGCATCCAATCTTTTTAACTATAACAGGGTTTGACATACTCCATCAATTCAGTAACTTTGTCATAATAGACCTTTATGTCGTCCATACAAAATAGGCCCAAACCATGTAATGACAATGGTGTTATGCGATATATCCTCTCGTTGACACAAAAATTAGTGTTTATTGGAGGAAGTTCCTTGGGTACCCATTGTTTCCATAGATTTTTGTACCTCAAGGGCACCTCAATTTTGCCTATACTCTCATCATCATAAGAACATCACCCCCCTTCAGCAAGAAAAAATTCCATGCATTTATGGAATTTTATTCTAATCTTTTGACCTCTAGTTGATCTCCCTCTTTTAGACCTACTACATGTCTCATTTTCCTCTTCTCTTCCTAAATTTCCCTCGCTCGACGAAGACATATCTGAAAAATACCTATTTGGTGGTACTTGCACTCATAAGGATGTTGGATGAAATTATTTCATGGTGATGTGATCCCAAGGTGGAATTATGATCAATATATCATTTCATTGCTAGAATTTGACAGGTTATAAGGTAATCAAGTCTTGATAGATTGCAAGTTATTGTTACTACCATTCAAATGTGTCCATCACAAATCAAATCTACTTAATGTTTTAACTCCCAAACTTTGTAACAAGTGTTAAATGTGACTATGGTCCACTAGTTACACAACCAAGGCCTCAAATGTATTCTCTAATTGTAATCAAAGAACTTTTTATCTTCATTCAAGTAAATAAACTTGAAGGGAAACACCACCAAGTGGTTTATTGGACACCTACATGACTAAAAATAGCAGAAAATTTACATTTATTTTCCATATTTCTAAGTGGTTAACGGGGAGGGAGTGTGTGCTAGGCTTGGTTAAGTCATCATAATTTTATGCTTTGGCAATAAAAATTGTTTCTCATCTTAAATCTTCCTATGTCTAATTGCTAGGAGACTTTTGGTATGTTTTAAGGTAGGATGAGTGGTTGCATCAATGTTCTAGTTCTCTATGAAAAGGTTTCAACATCTTCAAATAGTGAAAGTTAGTGTTCATAGTCATTTGAAACAACAACATTTTGATTATGTATGATGGTAGGATTTGATAACTTAAAATAATTGGCTACCCAACAAACTTGAAGTTAAGAGAAACTTTTTCAATTTAAGGGGTTAGCACTTTCTTTCATCTTTGCATATTTTTTTGATGCTTCAAATGATGCATTCTTATCCCACTTCTATAATATTGTATTCGCATCCCATTGCAATTGTTACAATTTTTGGAGGAGTTGATACCAAAATTTCATATCAAATACCACGTTCTTGAAGCATTTTTCTGTGTTTTTACTATTTTTCTAAAGTTCTTTTGTGTTGTATGGATCCGTACAAGCTTGAAATGCTTTGAGATTATTGGTGTAGATAAATATATGTGTTCCCTTTCATTTTCATTTGTTTTGAAGTGCTAAATCATTGTTTTGTGGGAGAAAACAATCAAATATAGGGGCTGCCCTATTTTGCTTGTGTAAGGGTTTAAGGGCTAAATAGAAATGACATCCACCAATCCACCCACTGTCTTGGAACTGTAACTCAATGGATTAGTGTGTAACATGGTATGATAGAGGTTCATTGCATTTAAGGGTTTGTTAAATCAATAAACTTGGCATTGAATTGACGCCCTAGGGCTGACAGGGGAAATTTTCTTATGAATTTGTGGTTGTTAAGTCAGGGTTTATCAATTTGATGGATATCTTGGTAGAGTCATGGTGACACTATTTGATGGTCCAATCTCTACTTCGAAAAAAAAATATCTCTAAAAATTCTAAGAGCTATAATGGGATGGCATCATGAGTAGTTTGTTGGGCTCATTCAACAATCTCTGATGCAAGGATTGAACTGTCTAGAATGTATCTACTATCAAGAAAGCCAATTTTTTTACCTGTATGACTATATCTCAAGCAATAGGTTTAATTGTGATGGAAATGTTATTGAAAAATATTTTATAATCTAGGTGTTGAGAAGCATAATTCGCCACCATCCTAGGAAAGATTCTTCATTCTCACTTTTAGGTGTTAAAATTTAACAATACCTTGATTGATGAAAGAGCCCAAAGAGCCTTTCTCCATGGTATCCAAGTACACATAGCAGTGGTCTTCTCTTATATGGTTAGACATGATTTAAAGAACTTAGCTAGTAATTATTCATTTAACCTAAGGTTTTCTCATAATGCCATGATTGGAAAAGTATGATCAAATTCTTCTATTATGAAGAATTGGTCTATGTGCCTCTAGTAATCACTATAAATGTTTGTAGGGATAAAATGACTAATTGTATCAGGTAGGAGAGAATAAACTTTGAGTTCTTCAAAGATTATATTCCTCTATTCATAATTTTTAAGGGTTGTGTGTGGGGGAGGTTATCACTACCAAGAAGGGAGGAGACCTTTCCTTGCATATGTTTGTGTTGGAGGTATTAAAGAAGAATTGTATGCCTCTATTTCCATTCATCAGATCTAGCTTAGCCTAGAATATACTTGGGCTCCTTTTCCCCTATAAACTTCCATTTGTTTGAGTTTATGTTATGTAAGCATAATTCCATGCTATGTTGAAATATAAGAGGTGGAGGAGGCCAAAAGGAAATAACCCCTTTTTAGTTGTACCTTCGAATTTTTTCTTATCATTTTATGTTTTTAGTAACGTTGTGGACATAAGATTTGAGGTAGGTCGTACAAAAAAGAATAACATATTCCCACCAACAACCAAGATGTGGGTAGATTATGGGAGTTTTTCCAAGACCTAAGGCTGGTCAATAAAAATGTGAAAGACTAAGCTATTTTATTTTTTCTGTCTTATCTTGTACCATTTTATGAGAATGGGGGTGCCAATGTACAAGAAGATCTTTGGAAACTAGGCATGAAAATTGCAGGTTAAAGAGAATGGGGGTGCCAAAATTATAGTACTCATTGTCCCTTGGTCATCAATTTTCCCTAAGTTCCCTCAACCTCATCCTCGGCGCTAGTATTGACCTTGTTTTCACTCCTCCAAACTCTTCGTCGGTGCTGGTATTGACCTTGTTTTAACTCCAAACTCTTCCTTGGTGCTGGTATTGACCTTGTTTTCACTCCTCCAAACTCTTCCTCAACACTGGTATTGAACTTTCACTTCTCCAATTTGATGAGCTAAAACCTGGTTTCATTAGGTTTTAGAGTATGTTAATTAAATTGAAAATTATGGCACCATTTAGCTAGGTTTTAATATTCTACAATATAGTAAATTATATATTAGCTATTTCTATCAACATGAATTTGCACCCCTAATTCAAATCTCATTTTGACCCTTAACACTTTAGAAAATCAAAGGCGGAGGCTTAATTCCACTTAAGCTCGCTGCTTGCATCCACTTGGCGCATGTTTTGTGTGTCAGTGGGGGAGTTTCTGTCGAGGACGCCCGTGCGGTGTGTAGATGTCCCTAGTAGATTCTTGTGGCTTAGATTGCAGAGGCATTACATTTTTCATTGGAAGTTGAAGAGTAACGTCCCTCTTCGGTTGGTCGACCCGATTATGTCCATTTTTCATCCATCCCTTCATATTCTTCACTCTTCCATCCTTAGCTAGTTTTTCAAGTAGAAAGGAGCAGAGGTTTGAGAGAAGTTTGCAAGATCACTTGAGCATTTCTCCACCATTTTGCATTCATTCCAAGCTTTGTAGCAGCATCCTTCACTCCATTGCAGCAACTCAACACTCTGTCACTCGAACAGGGTGAGTACAGGACATACATTGTGCTAATAGAGGCTTGAGTCCCTCTCATTCTCTCCTCCACAAGACTTGAGCACTTTGGATGGAAGCGGTAAAGCTCCTCTCTTCTCTCCTTTTTCTTTTGATTGAGTAAGCCTTTACTATTTTGTAGTGTTTCTTGTGTACGTAGCTTGTAGTTTCTTCCCTTTATCATTTCTCTATACTATTCCAAACTTGGTTGTCCATGGAGGTGGAAACACCAAGACGGGGGTCTAACTGAGGTAGGCCCCCATACAGCCCCAACAACTTCTCCCTTTTGTGTGTGCAAGTAAAGAGAGCTCGGATCAAGTTGGCGAGGAGAGTACTCTACAAGATTGTCTTTGTCACCTTGGTGGTAATACGTTTCCTTTATCTCATTTGTACTTGTATTTCATTTATCTTAATCTCATTCTACCATTTTAAACATTCCTAGGCTAGGCTAATAGTCTCCCTTTCTGAGTCATAATCTTGTCTTTTCGGTTCTCTATCCGTACGGATGCCAGTGCACCTATGAGACACCAGTGTTTCACGTTGTCATCTTGGAACTGTGCTTCCATCCTCAGACAAAGAGCTTCCTAAAACATGGGTCTGATTCTAAAGGGTCAGCTTGCCTAGTCCCCTTCCTACATTCAGATTGAAAAGTGATCGATGGATTCATAATCCTCATCATTCTCATCCTTGTCTTCCTAACTTCCCTTTAAATAGAGGTGGGTTAGGGCATCCTTTCCACTCTTAACCTTTTGTAACCTGGGGTCTTGTATTGGGTGGTCCCCCTCTCTCACATTTTTGGTGAACCTGACATGAACCATTTTGATTCCATTTTGTGATACTGAAATCTCCTTTCCTCGTATCCTAGGAGTGTCATAGGTGTGAGTGTTGTGAGGCTCTCCCCTCACAACCCAACCTACGACCCCTAGTAGGTGTAGTTGGAAGGTTCCAAAAGCATCATGTAACGAAACCTTAATTGGGTCACTACTTTTCATAAACCTTAGGAGGCCCTGTAAAAGTGCCATCTAGTGTGTGTGATGGCCTCTTTCCTTAATCAACCTATTCCCTCCACACAGAGTGTGAGTAGTGGTACTATCATAACCTTTACCTAACAAGACCTATCGATGGGCTTCAATAGGGAACCATCTCCTCTTTACATTCCTGCGAGGATAAATGGGAACACCATAGCAGGCATTCTTGTCGATCCAAAGTCACAAATGAATATTATAACTGAGGAGATCATGTTGATTAACTTCTTGCACAAGGATGGATATGATGCGCCTGAAAGTACCGTCTGCACCCACGATGGACTTTTTGTACCCCCTATAGAGAGTATTATCCTATCGGTCCTTGTTGGACCTAAGTGGACCTAAGTCTGTAATCCTTAAGTTCGACATCATCCCGGGGTCCGAACTCTTCAAAGTGAAGCTAGGTATCCCCTCGCTCGTAGCTATGAACATAGTTCCCTCGGTCATACACAAGTGTCTAAAGTTTGTTCATGGAGGTTCAGTGCACATTTTCCATGATACCAGGTATAGATCGTTGGTTTCACATGGTAGCTACACCTTAGATTACTTTTGGCCTACCTCCCTTGGTCCTCTTCCTCCTAGGAAGGATCTCTTACACCACACTTATCAAAACTATAAGAGGGGGGCGCTAGGCTGAAAGTGAGATATCCTCCTTCGCCTTATGATATCTCGCATAGAGCTTGCATAAAGGCTAATAGTGATGTCACCAAGGCACATAGAAGAGAAGAGAAGCGATCTCGAGATTCTCCTTCTTCCTCTTCCACGGTTTAGCCCGATGCTTCCTATCGCCCTATCGTGGTACCATCTAGTTTTGTCTCACGTCTGCAGGAGAATCCCATGGTGTCTGCTTGGAAAAAGTCCAAGCATCCTGCATTTGAGCTTCATGTCTTACCCATAGAGCCCAGGCTCATTTGGTATGGGAAACAGAGAGTCTCCCGTGGAGATTCCTCCTTGTCTCAACCTTTGCAGCCCCACACTATTCCTGTTACTAAAATAGTGAATGGGAAGAGGCCCGCCACCGAGGCACTAGAGATAACTCCTCCCGCCATTTCCAAACCCATTCCTCTTACTCCCATTTGGGAGACTTCCCTTCCGCTAGAGACCTCCATGGAGGACACTCCCATGGTTGAGCAGGATCCTTTTGTTCCTTCACAAGTTTTGGCATCTGGTGCAAAGAGCTATAGAAACCACCTTGCATGCAAGCATAAATGTCGACGAAAGGCTCTCTTGGCCTAGCAAGCCTCCATACAAAAGAAAGAGGAGGAGAAGACCACACCTCCTACAATGTCTTCCACTCTCCCTCCTTCTATCCCTGTTCGACCTAGTTCCATACCTCTTTTGACTTTCGTTATGAGCACACCTGCACTTGGAAGGGTGCAAGTGTTTATCACTCCTTTTGCGGAGCCGCCCTTGTTGACTTTTTTTTGGATGTCCTACCTTTCCCAAAGCCCGTGGACATGGTGAACACCTCAGTTGTGTCCACTATGGTTCTTCCCTCTTCTCCCTTGATTCTCACCTCATATGTGGGGATTTCACCTCCTTCGATGAAGAAGGTAGAACGTGGTAACTCCAGTAATGGAGAATGTAAGAAGATCCCACCTTCTCTGAAAGGTGGCCCCAAATTGACTTGTTCTATCCTAGTCACGGAACCAGCTCTAGCTTCCCCCAAGTTTTTCACTGCTCCTGAGTCACTCGGTAAGCCTAGCGATGAACCTCAAGTGCGAACTCCACCATCTACTGAGGTGAAACATGACACTCCTATTAGGTACATGTTTAACTCAGTAGATGAAGTTTCGACACTGTCAGTAATCTTCGCTAGGTCATTGACCCTGGACGCACAAGAGTTGAGCGACAGAGATCTTACAAGTCCCTCTACCTTGGCCCTTGTTGCGGGAGGATCGAAAGCTCCTCCCCTTAACATTACATCATTGTAGGCTCATCTTCCTTCCTTCAATGATCTAGAGTGGGAAGCTGACGACCTCTTGGTCGACTAGTGTTAGGGGGAGACCCTCTTCTTGATCTTTAGATTAGATGTGTGCATGTTGTGACATGTGTTCCTTATGATCATGTTATATGTTCCTGGATGACCCTCATCACCCCTGTTGGTGCATGGATACAAGAATGGTGTGTATGTTGTAGAACTTCCTCTATATGTGTCATCATTCTTCCAAGTTAGTGATTGAATTTTGATAAATTGGAGACAATGCAAAGCATCGGGAGCATTTAGGCCTCCTTCCATGTTGACCCGATTTTTTATTTTACTTTGTGCTTCGTGCATTCTTCCTGATCTATTTGGGGATTGATGATCATTCATCTCTTACCGCGATTACCTAATATATATAAATAAAGGCATATCTGACCCCACATAACCAGATCCCCATGTGCCCTCTGTGTGTGATCTATTTTCTTTATCTTTCCTCTTTATCTTTCTCTCGTCTTTTCTTGAGTTGTCCCTTTTGTATGTGACAATGCATCTTATACATCACATGGTCTTTAGAAAATGCATTCATTTCCAAATGAATCTTTTCTCGAAGACCCTTCACACACTTCCTTGATAGAATTTCATTCTCAGCTTAGAACCCCAACGGAACATGTTTCCTCCATCAAAGGTTTGTAAAGAAAGGACATAGAATCCTCCTCCAAAGTGGGAATGGTATTAGTCTTCCCCTCGTATGAGCACATCTCCTTCCTTTTGAATTCCTTGATGAAGTGAACATATTTAAAAAGGATTCCTTGGTGATGAATTGATTTGAGAAGGAAGACGTTAATCTTTTGAACAGTGTGTCCCTCGAGTGGACCCCTCCTCTTCATGTTGGGTTCCCAAGGGACCCCTTCAGAAAGTTTCAAACATTTTCTATGGCGTCTAGCTTGGGGGAAGCCTGACTAGACTGACTTCACATCTCGATGTCTAGTCTGGGGGCAGCCCGACTAGACTGTCTTTGCATCTTCACGTCTAGCTTGGGGGCAACCTGACTAGACCCTACCTTTCAAACAACACATCCCTTGAGTGGACCCTCCTTCCTTTTGAAGGGTTCCCGAGAGACCTCTTTGAAAGTCTCACAACTTGGTGATGGTCTACATGACTATCTGTTCACTAGCCTATGTGGTCGCTTCCTGATGTGTTTTATCTGTGGGTAAAAATATCACCATCTCTGGCTCTACGGAGTCCCCTTTTCTCGATTTCCTCCATGTGAGAGTTCTTGGGGGACACCTTCCTTGCAGGTTTGCAGGTCTGTAAGGTGCTTCACTCAATATCCCTCATGTGAGAGTTCTTAGGGGATACCTTCGTTGCAGGTCTATGGTTTTATAAGGTGCTTTCATGGTCTCCTTCATGTGAGAGTTCTTGAAGGATACCGCCCTTGCAGGACCGTGTTCCTATAAGATATTTTCATACTTTAGCTTTGTAGTTTCATGGAACTATGAAGTCCTTTCCTACACTTCCAGGTTCGCTAGACCATGCTTTGCTTCCTCATCGGTTCATGTATACACTTCTTAATCAGCTACTTTCTTACTACTCTACTTTACCGAAGCACTCATCATTACTCATGCTCGCTAAAGTGGGGGAAAAATGTATCAACATGAATTTTAACCCCTAATGCAAATCTCATTTTGACCCTTAACACTTTAGAAAATCAAAGGCAAAGGCTTAGTTCCACTTAAGCACGCTGCTTACATCCACTTGTCACCTATTTTACATGTCGGTGAGGGCGTTTCTGTCAGGGACGCCCGCATGGTGCACAAACGTCCGCGTGGTGCACTTATGTCCCTGGCAGATTCCTGCGGCTCAAACTACAAATGTGTTACATTTTTTATTGGAAGTCAAAGAGTAATGCCCCTCTTCAACTAGCTAACCCGATTATGATCATTTTTCATCCATCCCTTCATAGTCTTCACTCTTCCATCCTTGGTTGGTTTTTCAAGTAGAAAGAAGTAGAGGTTTGAGAGAATTGTACAAGATCACTTGAGGATTTCTCCTCCATTTTGAATTTATTCTAAACTTTGTAGCAACATCCTTTACTCCATTGCAGTAACTCAACACTTTGTCACTCCAACAGGGCGAGTACAGGACATACACCATGGCAACAGAGGCTTGATTCCCTCTTGTTCACTCCTCCACAAGCCTTGAGCACTTTGGATGGAGGCGGTAAAGCTTCTCTCTTATGTCCTTTTACTTTTGATTGAGTAAGTCTTTACTGTTTTGTAGTGTTTCTTGCATACGTAGCTTGTAGTTTCTTCCCTTTATCATTTCTCTATACTATTCCAAACTTGGTTGTCTGTGAGGTGGAAACACCAAGATGAGGGTCTGACTAAGGTAGGCCCCTATACAGCCCCAACAACTTCTCCCTTTCGTGTGTGCAGGTAAAGAGAGCTCGGAGAAAGCTAGCGAGGAGAGTATTCTATGAGATTGTCTTCGTCACCTTGGTGGTAACACATTTCCTTTATCACATTCATACTTGTATTTCATTCTACCATTTTAAATGCTCCTAGGGTAGGCTAGTGGTCTCCCTTTTTGAGTCAGAATCTTGTCTTTTTGGTTCTTTGTTCGTATGGACGCCAGCACACCTATGACATGCCAGCGCGTCGCATTGTCATCCTGGAACTGCGCTTCCATCCTCAGACAAAGAGCTTCCTGAGACATTGGTCTGATTCTAAAGGGTCAACTCACCTAGTCCCCTTCCTACATTCGGATTGTAGATTGATCGAAGGGTTCATAATCCTCATCGTTCTCATCCTCATCATCCTAACTTCCCTTTAAACAGAGGTGGGTTAGGGCAGCCTTTCCGCTCTTGACCTTTTGTGACCTAGGGTCTTGTAGTGGGTGGTCCCCCTCTCTCACACTATATTTTACATAATAAATAATATAATTATTTGACTTATTATAATTATATATTATATTCTTTAACAAAATTATTAAATACATATAAAATTATTATAATTAATAATTAATAATAAGTATATTTTTATACTATACAAAATATAATTAATATAGTATATATTTAATATAATAGTAATATTAGATTAAATTATATATAATTATATTATATTTATTATTATATAATAGTATATATAGGCTTTTACCTTATATTTTATAGGATTTTACCATTACACTAAAGATGGTTTACCATAAATGGCAGTTGAAACTTGTTTTCCAACAACACAATAGTGGTTTCCAGGCATGAGATTTGTTTCAAGCTCAAATCTCACAATATATGTAGCCTATTAGCTAATATAAAGAGAGATAGAAACTAAAAATATAGAGAATGAGAGAAAGAGATGAACTTAGATAGATAGGGAAGAGAGAGAGAGCATGAGAGAGAGAAATATAAGAGATACAAAGGAAAAGAGAGAGAGGGAAAAGAGAAACTAAATTTTGATTGGTTGTTTCATGTCAACAATCCAAGGATGGCATGTGTCCTTGGGGAGTTATGCTCAAGGTAGCATGCCATTTGATTAAAGATATGATAATTCTCCTTTAAGACCTCTTCAATGTACCCATTGCACACTTAAGGAGACAAAGATAAATATAGGGAAGAAAATATATAGAGAGAGAGGGAGATAATGAGAAACATACAAATAGAAAGGGAGACAAAGAGATAGAGAGAGGTAGAGAGATAAAGAGATAAGGATGAATAGATAGAGATATAGGGAGGGTGATTGATATATCTCTCCTTGTCGCTCTTTATCTCTCTATATCTCCCACTATCTATGTCACTCCCTCTTTCCCCCTCTATCTATTGAGCTATCTCTCCCTTTCCCCCATTTCTCTCTCATTCACTCCATCTCTCCATGCATCTCTCCTACTCTATACCTCTATCTCTATTACTGATCTTTTTATCTCCCTCTCACTCCTCTCTCTATCTCTTTCTATCCATATCTTTCTCTACCTCTATCACGATATCTCTATCTCTTTCACCATCCCCCTAGTCTATCTCTCTATATCACCCCTTTCTATTTCTCTCCTTCTCCCTCTATATATATTGAGCTATCTCTCCCTCTCTCCCCTATCTTCTTCTCTCTCTCTCTCCCTTTCTACATATCGCTTTCCCTCTCCCCTCTTCTTTCTCTCCCTTTTCTACCTATCTATCTCCCTCTCTTCTCTCTCTTCCTCTTCAACCTATATCTCCCTCTCTTATCTCTCTTCTTCTTCAACCTATCTCTCCCCCTCTTCTATATCTCTCCTCCTCTACCTACCTATATCCCTTTCTCTCCCTCCCTATCCCCCCTATCCATTGACTCTCTATCTCCACCTCTCTTCCTTTCTCTTGCCATATATCTCCATCTCTCTTTCTCTTCCCATATATCTCTATCTCTCTCTCTCTTTTTCTCCCCATCTATCTCTATCTCCCCATATAATAACTAAGAAGTCATCCAAGCATACAATAGTATATGTTGGTAAAACTATAATAGTGTTTTATTAAACTATAAGTAACACTTATCTTTCTAATGTCAAGCCTTCTTATAAATATAGTGTTTTATTAAACTATAAGTAGATTATTGTCACCACTCTTCATTCCACATGAAATGCCAAATGTAGCAATTGTTTTGTTGCTTTTTTCAAGTTTCATTAACCAAGCTATTTAGTGGGTTGAATAAATTTGTGTTATGACCCTTGGTCTCTTTAAAATAATTAGACAATATTAGGAATATCAGGAAGGGGAGAAAACTAAGCTCCTTCAAAATAGGGGTAGTTGTGGGTTTGTTGGTTTTCTTTGTATATTATATACTTAGTTCCTCTAGGATAAATAAATTATTGTAGAAATGTGTTATACCCAAAATGAAATTTTTGGCATCCTGCTTAAATTGAGCTAAACAATGTAAAAATGCCATCGAAAGTATGTTTTAGGTCAAACCAAACATGAAATCTTTGTGGGTTTATGTCAAGGAACCTATGGTCAAAATTCTGAAAAAATGAAAATTAGGGTTTTACGCCCCTATTTTTAAGGAAACCCTTGAAAATAGGACCTTCCCGGAAATGATTGAAAATAATTCTGATAGGATTAATTGCCTTCACGATCACACTGATCAAGTCAGAATTATCAAAAAACATGTTTTACTCTGGTGGGTCTATTTCTATTTTTCAAGAACAAAGTTAGGAGCTCCGCAGCCATTAATGGCAGATTGGCCAGTACCAGGTGCTAAAAGCTAAACCTCAAAAGCTTCAACAAAGAATCCATGGTGAAAAAGGATGAAAATATGATGTTTAAACGAAGGAGATTCTCAAAACGTAAAAGGCCAAAATTTGGATGTCTGGAAGGTGCACGTTTTGTCTACCAAGGCAAAACACAGCCTAAAGGTGAAAAAGCGCCCCTCTTGAAGAAAGGTGCCCTTGGATCTCAAAGGGAAATTGTAATCTTTTGACATCCTCAGCTCAGTCATCCTCTTCACTTTCATGCTAGCTTGACAACGAAACAATCAACAAAATCATCTGAATCAGGTATCATTGACCAGCCATCAGCAAAGTATGGAGGATCCATCAACAACAAAGATGCCAAATCAGAAAGCTTCAAGGTAAAAATGCCCCTGCTTGCCAGGGGCGCCCCTCAGTTGTAGGCATTGGATGAATCCATAAGCAACAACTCTATACATGATATCTTTCCAGCTTCCTCCCAGCTACATGATCAATCTAACAACAAGTCCATGAGACACACCAAACGATCATGAGTTGAGATCAAGCAAAAAAAGCCAAAATTGAAGAACTGGAAAGATAAGCCAGAAAATGGCTAAGGCATGGCTAAAAGTGCCCCTCTTGAAGAAAGGCGCCCTTTCTTGAAGGCATCCAGATTCAACCAGAATATTCACTGCCTCCCAGGATGACCTTCTCAACTATGACCTATCTTGTCAGTGAGACTATCAGCAATAACTTCCAAAAAATTAATCTGATGGAGGAGGTCAAAGTCAGGCAGTTCATAGCATGAAGAAAACCAAGTCAAAAGCTAAAAGCACCCCTACTGGCCAGGGGCGCCCTTTAGTGTGAAGGACCTAAACCTGCCAGCTTCAACTGAGAGGTCAGTCATCCTAAGAAAGACCAAGCTGGCTACCCGATGCATCGTCAAGTAGAGTCATCTGATTCATCTAACATCGAAAACGTCAAATCAAAGCAAGGAGGGTCTAAAAAGATCAAAATGAAAAACAGTCAATGAAAATTGACTAAGGCATTGTCAAAAGTGCCCCTCTCAAGGAAAGGCGCCCTTCTTTCTAGAGGCCTAAACTCAGTTTTTTGAGTTAATCCCTCCCATGCATATCTCATCGTGTTAATCCCACCTCAACAATAGAACTGCCAACCACTGCCAGAGATCAACTGAGTAACTTGAATCAAAGATCAAACGAGAGCACTTCAGCTTGCAAAATGAACAAAAAATGATCAACTTCAAGGATGGACACCTAAAAGAAGTCAAAGCAAAAGTGTTGACTTGAGTTAGCAAATTTGGAGCCAAAAAGAGACCAAACACTCCACAATCAGTGGAAATCATCTATTGGAACTCTAGATCAAGCATGAATGATGAGTTATCTTCCATATTTGATGGATCCTAACCCTAATTACCTTATATTCATGCTAGGCATCCCTTTCCTCATTATTTTTTTTGCAAGTTGAAGGATAAAACATCAAATAGCTCTCAAGAACACGTTTTCAAGATCTGGCAAAGGTTTTGGATGGATCTTCAATATTTTTGAAGATCATTGGCAGTAAAAGCATTCTTTCCCTAAGATTGCTTCCAGAGACAGATTATTGCAAAGTGGCAGTTTATAACTTCCAATCCATCTTCTGTCTACTTCCTCTATTTTATGTCTATATTTCTTTGCATGTCACAAGAAACAATAGATAATCACAGATCTGGCCAATTGGGTATGACCAGCATAACTTTTTCAACAAAACCCACATGTTAGATTTTTCTAGAAAAAGTAGCCCTACTACCCCTATTTTTTAGGGTTTTTGGAAAAAGTCATAATATTGAAAAATAGACAAACTGGGTTTGTTTAGCTTTGAAGCGCGAACAAAACCCATGTGTTATATTTTTCTGAGAAAAATCACTTTCTAGTGCCTCGCCGCCTCTGCCACCGAAGGGCTCTTGCATGTCAAAGAAAAACATGTTTTTTCAAATTTCTGACGATCTGGGTTTGTTTAGAGAATTATTCTCAACAAAACCCATGTCTCATAATTTTTCGTAAAAACTACCTCCGGCAAGGCTATTTTTAGCAGTTCTAGAAAAGTTGTCAGAACAGGGTCAAGTGCCCAGTCAATCTTCAAGGTTCTCAGAATGTAGTACTCCCAGGTACAATACAAGACCAAGACGGTCTTATACCATGATTACCTAAAAACGACTGACACAGACTTATGGCAAAAAAATCCAGAGGTCAGTTTTGAAGACTTGGAGGGCATGAACCAAATTACGTTGCAAAACATTGAAGAATCTAGTTTATTCCAAGCTGTGTCTATTCCGATCACCTTACAGAGCATTGAGCTTGTAACTACTTGCACAAAGCATTACAACCCGACTACCAAAGAAATCGTGTCGGTAGACGGGAGGGTGATTTGCAGCTTGAAGCAGGTGGACATAGAGACTTGTTTTGCAATTCCACCATACCCTACCAAGAAGGTCATATCAGTGACAGAATGCGAAAAGGAATTTGAGGCTTCGAAGGATGAGTGTTCGCTTATAATGGTTGAACATTGGTTGAAAACAAAGAGGACCAGCTTGCCCAGATTGGTTGGGAGAGGAGAATTCAAAGATGAGTACGGAGTGTTAATCACCCTACTCAGCAGAGTCACTAGACAGGAAGAGGGAAAATCCTTTCAGCCATGGATGTTCTACATTATTGGAAAAATAATCAGCAAGAAAGAACATTACGACTGGGCCTCTCTGATCAGTGACACACTCCACCAACAATTTACCAGATTTCTAGAAGAGCACCGTTTCCACATGTGTTCCTACCTGGTCTACCTGATAGCCTTCCAAGGCGATTTTAGAACACTAAACACTGTGGGAACCTTGGGTGTGCAAAAGGTCCAAGAATACTTTCCTTGCCTTCAGTTCACTCTAGTGAAAGGCACTTCAAGAAGATAAATGACCTTTTCACAATGCACATCGTGCATGAGCTAGACCATGACATGCACGTGCGTATTTCACTAGCAACTAAGGCATCAATGGTGGACTGGGCAGATTGGTTCATCCAATTCCCCACTTTCACCTACATACACATGTATGGCTACAATGGCCACCCCACCATGATGCCACACTACCCCTCAAATAGGGTAGTGTTCATGGAATTCCTGAGGCATTTGGTTGAGGTTCACTCTTACCTTTGCATAAAGAAAAAGATTGCTGCAAACTTTCCTTTCCAGATGGGATTCTACAGATGCAAGATTGCAGCTGATGCAAGGTTGATAAACCAGGAAATAGTGAGATTTAATCTCAAGTACCTCATTGACAGGAGGCCATCCTATGACCCCAGAGGCATCTTCACAGCACACCTTGAGCAAAGATCATCACATGAACCTTTCATGGAGGATTTTTGGGTCAACTGCGAGGATGAGTACGAGGTGAGAAGAAGGAACCACAATAGATTCAAGCTCTTGCAGATTGTAGAATTCATGTCAGAGGATATCGAGGGCTTATCTGAGGATGAAGAAGTCATTCTTTCTTCCTTCTTCATAGGTCTAGTAGATTCACAACCACTCGACAATGTAGACTGGTACACGAAAGAGAGTACGTCTATTGAGGAAAGAACGGGTAGAGTAGTTCGACACAGTCAACTCTACCTTGACAGTAAAAGGACAAGGAAGGTAGTACTTCCCTGATCAGATCCGCTAGTGGTTCAGTTTACACTACCTTCCTCGTCTGGGAGGAAACCCAGACATAAGAAGATGAGCATTCTTCCAGAAGGAATGCAGATGTCAGGGAGCACATGGGGAAGAAGAGGGATTGCCAGCACAAGCCGGCAAGAGGTACAGGTGGAGACAACCACAAATTTACCTGAAACAGTTGAGACCACTGCAACTTTACCAGAGCTAGTGATTGAAATAATCGCTGTAGAGATGGAATCCATTGTAGAAGAAGTTGCAGCAGAAGCGGTGCCTGTGATAGAAATAGAGCCATCGGCTTCACCACCATCACAAAGGTCGCAAAGTCCTATTGATTTGGACTCGCCACCATGAGGCATTACCACGACATAGTCTAGTTCTTCTAGCATTCAGGGGGCCTATGTTCCTCCTCCCAATGATGCTAGCCTAGATTCTATCTAGTTGGAAAGCTCGCTTGGGAGGAAAAGGGAGAGACCTTCTTACCAGCTTGACTTCTCTGAATTCCACCATGTCCCACAAGACATTCCAGCAAAGAAGTTAAAGAAGCAGACACATGTAGAGAAGAATGCAGAGAACGAGGTTATCATAGAGACTACTGCTTCGCCTGAAGATAAAGACATACATAATGTGAGGGTTGAGGATTTCACACTTTCAAAGGTGAACCTTGGAAAGACCACTCGACAGGTGGAAGCAGACCTTCTTGGAATTGCCTCAGCGAGTGTCAAAGAAAGGATGACAAAATATGAACAAGACAAAGTAGCCTTGAAGGCTTAAATCTGCCAGCTAAAATTGTATATTTCTAGCTTGATACATGACACTCCAAACTCCTCAGCCTTGCCTCAAGGATTATTGGATCTCCCAGTTGAAATAAACCATCATCAGTTGATTACATATGGAAAACACTTGAGACATCAAGTGGATGAGTTTGTCATGAAAGGATGATGTGTATTAGCAGAAGCATATCAACTGAGAGACAGGGCACATGGACTTTGATTAGAAATCCAGCAGTCAGATGTAAAGGCAGCTCAAGAGAGGCCGAGAGAGGAAGCGACAGTTGCTTATCTACAACATGCATATCAATCAGTTACAACCACTGAGAACAAACACCTTCTCTTTGAGTGGAAAGAACAGGTAGCATACAAGGTGAGAGCCTACGATGCCAATTCAGTGGAGCTGATTGACTATAGACGCATTGTCGCCAATATTATCAACTTCACAAGAACATTGGTAATATCCTTCCCTGAGTTAGGATATCAGCGAGAAGGAGGAGAATATGTTGAGCTTGAAACGGTACAAACACGGTTCCAAGATGTCATCCGGTCTTCATTCCTTGAAGATCCCAATGGTTACAAATTAGCCAAAATTGTAGCCATATCTATCCAATTAGATGAAGTAGCTGCCCAATGCATAATCTATCAGCAGCAACTCACGATGGGTGAAGAAATGCTTAGACGCCACATAGTCACCTTGAAAATCATTAATTGCCCGGGGGCCGAAGAGGTCAATGACTGGATAGAGACTTTGTTGACCAGTGGTGAAGAGGTGTAAAGCACCAAGGAAGGACATCCTACCCTCCAAATAGCATTAATGATGACTGAAGTCAACTTGATGCCCCTTTCCAAGTTGACTCCAAATCTCCACAGATCATGCATGTCAGATCCCACTAATCTAGGATGTCTAATTGACTACCACGATTTGTGGATCTCAGATCTTCTCAAAAGGTGGATGTCTATTTGGAGACATATTTGTAACATAAGTTCACTTTTAGTTAGGTGTCAGTCAACTGAGGTAGACTTCTAGTTTGAATTTTGTTTAGTTTCAGTTAACTGAAGTAGATTTCCAGTTAACTGTTTGCTCACCTACTTTTAGACATAGAAATAAATCTTGTTGATTGGAAAGAACTGTTTGTTAACTCAAGGAGATTTTAGGGTTGCCTACTCCTTTGAGTTTCTATAAATAAGAGCCTTAGGTTCTTTATTTGTTTAACCTTTATTTGCTAGCAAAATTTCTGCACCATTGTTGCCAGAGTTAGCTTGTTTATATATGTTCACTCTTGGGTGAGAGTTCATTGGTTGATCGCAATTGTGCATGATTTTGTACCTTTGTTGTCCCGACCTTTGTAATTCCTTAGAGAAGCTTGAAGAAATAAATTAGATGGCACATGCTTGCTTGATCTAAATACTTGAGTCTATTTATGGTCTTGTTTTCAAATATTGTATTGTTTCAATCTCCTCCTTGGACAAGTGTCGTCACCTCCTTGGATATTTTGTTATCGATCATTATCGTATGATGTTGTTTAATGATTTATCTTGCAGCCTACACTTTGGACAGGTGTCGTCACCTCCTCGGGAATCCTATTAGATAGGCCATCATTCTTTGTTGTTTCCAGTGAGTTTTTTCCAAGCCTACACCTTAGATAGGGGTTCCTCCTCCTTGGCAAGTCTCAGATCCAGTTTACTGTAAAGTGAGTTTTTACTTGTATCGAGCCCTATCTTGGTATATATATGAAGGTTCAGAGCCTCGGCCATATTCTATTGAGATGGAGGATTCAAGTGATCCAACCCATCCATTTCACTCCTATGCCCTCATGCTCTATTTATCTTGGGGAGGTAGGATAGTTTAGAAGCTTAGTTAGTCGTAGTTAAGATCTGCGGAAACCAAAGAAAAAGCTTAGCTATGCCGCATTGGTTTATGCACCCTTGTGTCCTGCCGCTGAGTAAAAAAGATAGGAATCTTAGTACACCCCTTTTTTATAGTAGAAAATCAGCAAAGAGAGATCTTCCTCTCTATAATCCAAAGATCATGTACTAACACACTTGCAATAGCTATCCATTTCCAATAAGCACTCCAGAGGTGCTAATTGAAATGCCAACAAAATGAAAGATGTTTGATTATCTACCTAATATTGTTTTGTGTTTTAGAAATGGAAGAGATCTACAACTCTATACAAATTGCTATATGCTAATGGTCAAATTATTAGACTATTTAGATCATTTTAATTGACTAATACATAATAGTTTGTGTTGAAAGAATTTTTTCCATTCTTTGTATTTTTTACATTGTAATATAAATCATATTTAATTTCACACCAATATACTTATTTCATAAAGATATTTGTTTGATTTTTCCTTGCTATTTTCATCTTAAAATTTTAAAAAATGTATTCTATAATATAGAATTATTTTCAAATTGGGACAAAAATGATTCTAAGAGTTATATTTAATAATAAATTTTACAATCATAAATATCATTTAATTTGTATGTTGTAACTTTAGTACTTTTAGTTAAAATAAAAATAACTTAAAGTTATATATACATATAGTTATATTGGAAAAGTTGCTTGAGTTAATTACTAAATTTGATCAAAAAATGTTCAACACTTTAGATAAATTCAATTAGATATAGTTAAATTGGAGGTTTCATTTGAGTTAATAATTAAATAACGTAATAATCAATTAAAGAAAGGGACATAATTTTGGATGTGTTTGAATTTAATAAATTACAAATTAAAATACACATAAATTACTTGAAATAAGTGCTTCATAACCCATCTAATCAAATCATAACCTATCAAAAAGGCAATAGGAATTTTCTAAAGAAAAGAACACTTGACCCAATCATAAGTGTACGGCCTTCGCAGAAAGGAGTGATCCACCTTAGCAATAGCAACTACATGATGTAGACCTGGGAGGCTCAACTCAACCAACCTATCAACCTACCTTTAAGAGGCTTCCAACAATTTTAGAATGACCAATTTAAACAATCCAAACAACTCTCAAAGCCTGACAAACAATAGAAGTCATATTTCACACTTTGACTTCTTGAATCCTTGTAATAGTGCAAACCTAGTTTTTGCCCAATAACTCAAAACTTTCCCAAAACACTAGAGAAACCCTTGATGGTTTTAGATGCAAATTTTTGAGTTATTAAACATACTTCAAGGGAAATTACAAGTCCTTTGGACCAAATCACCAAAGTCGCCCTTTCTAGGTTGTGTCGATTAGGCTGATTAGGCCTATTTTACAAAGCAACTAGCCTTTACAGTGATTTTGCACCCATTGATTTCCTAAAGAAAACCTTATCTTGAGTATAATCCATCATAGTCACATATGATCACATCATTCTTGACCATTTGATATCATGAAAAACCTCCAAAATCTAGTATTCAAATAACTCATATCATCGGCAAGACAAGTTCCATCGGAGTGAAATGAAAAGGTCATACCGAGCATATAGGTCTCACCAATGAAGTTTCATCGGCAAGAAACTTGTCTTGTCTCACTGATAAAAGTACAAGGATTTGTATCTACCAGATCAACACCATCGAAGTAAGATCCCTGAGTCAACCCGAGTGCATTTGTCTCGCCGATGAAATACCATCGGCGAAACACTCATCTTGTCTTAACGAAAAAACAAAGAAACATACTTTCGCCAATACAAACGCTATCAGAATGAGTTCAAAATGTCCTCCCGACCCACCATGTCATGCCGATAAGATTACATCGGCAAGAGTCTTGGCGACATACTTGAGATCGAAGGAATAATCATCGGGGAGACTTATAACATCGGAAAAATTACTGAATGTCTTAGCGACACACCATGTCTTGCCAATGAAGACACAAACAAATCAAGATAGTCATCAGGGTGACTCTTGGCAACATTTATATGAATCAGATGGATATATTATGTGATATCAGCATAATATCTCCCCAACGAAAAGAATGTTTAATGAACATTAGTCAAGCCTAAATAAAAGGATCGCCAAAGTTTGAATTGTCTTGCCAATAGAACATTTGATGTGATAGTGGATAAATCTGAAGATCAGCTATGCTCGTGTTCAAATCTAGGACATTAATGGAAATATTACTACCAAATGTTTCAATGATTTCCTAAATTGAGAAAAGTAATTGAAGGAGAATTTTGCAAAGTTAGCAGCAAAGAAACGAATGAAGGGCCAAAGGATCTTGCAGTCAAATAATTCTAAATAAACTTGTAAGTTCCCTACAATTAAATTTCTGGTTTTGTGATTCATAAAATGGAAAGCAATAGCTTAGGAAAAGAAAAAGGTAGGAAACAGAGTGATAGTAATAACCCTAGAGGAAAAAAGTAAAAAATTGAAGCAGAGAAGGAACTGGGGGTAGCTGAGAGGAAGTTAAACCAGGACTTAATTGATTAATTTCCCAGATCAGGACCTAAGGCTAGGCGATCTGCACAACTTAGGGCAGAAGTAGAAAAGTTAGAGGATAAATGCAAGCATATATGAGACATATGGATCCCAATTAGGGGATATGAGCTATTTATCTTTCATTACCAATGAAGGAACTGATACAAACCAGTGTGCAATCCTTGGAACTTAAACCTAGGGAAACTAATCTGCCCCAATGTATTTTTAAATGTAGAATTGGTGAAGATGCTAGCTTCCTATTATAATCCAAAATGTAAAGCTATTTGTGATCCATCAGGAAAATCATTTATACATGTATCTGAAGCTGCCATTTGTGAGGTTTTTAACCTAGAGGGAGTGTGTGGTGAAAAAATTGTACTTGAATAGCTGGAAAAGGAATTCTGGAGGATGGATACTTTGTACAAGGGTTGGAGGTTGCCACTACATAGGTCTAAGAAAGATAGTGTTTAAGTTCCACTAAATTACAATGATGCTCCCCCATTCCATGTTGATTTGTTTGAACCCTACATGAGGTACACATATTTTTCAATGTGTCAAGTGTTGGGAATGGAGGCCCCTAAGCACATGTCAACTGTACTCATGGTAATTGCAGTGGACATCCAATGTCACAATTCAAGTTTTTTTTATTATGCTTCACACATCTTTAAAGTACTTGATTCAGGATTGATGGTAATAAAAAGTGGAGCTCCTATCTTGCACTTGGATGCTTATTCAATCCTAATGCATATGATACTTTATTATGGACAAGAATTGCAGATGTGGCCTAAAAAACTAGGGGTTGTACAATTTGATAAGGGAGGAAGGTTATTACCAGTACAACTCTGGACTGCCACCTAGAATTGCAGATTTTCTAGTTCTTGTTATCTACATTTTGAGGAGTTTTTTGTGAAACCACTGTACAGATTTTACAATCATCATTGTGAATACTCATTGTTTGATGAAATAAAAAGGTTTTTAAGTCCTAAGGATTTCAATGGACCTGTCAACCACAATTGGGGAGACTGGTATTGTCTAGAAGATGTGACCATGATAAGAGTATATGTATTTGAAGATGTACCCTTCATTCTGCCCAAGAGTTGTCTGATAGGATAGCATATTTGGAGATTGTTAGGTAATTGGACTATTTAGATGTTATAAATCTGAGTTCTTTCGAAAAGAAGGCATTTATGCCTAGTACATTATGCTTTGGTGATTTCATTGTATTAGCAAGGGATGGATATGATATGGTTCTCAAAAAATTGTTGCAATACAACATGAAGAAGGGTCCACTACGAAAAGGATTTGATCCAGAAGGGTATATTGATTTTTCCAAAAATAAAATGAACTTGGGAGGATACAATCACATACCCTATCTGTATGATGACTTGATCAAGAATTTGGAAGAAGAGGAAGCAGAAAAATTTGTTGATGAGTATAACAGGGGATTGCAAGATACAAAACTATTATCTTCTAATGAAGAGGCATCTGGTGATGGTAGGCCTAGCAGTACAATTGATCAAATTTCTAGATTGAGAACTCAAGAATACAAGTATGTTCCCAGGGAGCCAGATGTTGAAGAGAGTGCAGATACTGAAACAAGGAAGATAAAATATAAATCATTTGTGGTTGATGATGAATTCATTAAAACCTCAAAATTTCAAACCTTTTTTTACAAATTAAAAGATAAATCAATAAGGGAATCAGTGGAGAATATTACACCAAGTAATGAGGAACAACTGCTAAATAACTTAAAATCAAGTGTGGAAGAAGAAATGAAGAGCATGACCCCTAAGAAAGGAAGGAAATTATTAGAAGATGCAGGTGTCATGATCTTTCTTGGGTTGGATTTGAACTCTGCTTTGGTTTTTGATAGTTTTCTAAAGAATAGTAATGCCAAACATAAAATCACTCCTGAGGAGGTAACAGATATTTATGTAGGATCTAAGTATAACCTAGATGAGGGATCACTTATGATATGGGCCCTATATCCTCCACACATTAAATCTATTGTAATCGATATTGAAAATTCTTTTGGACCTATAATGATGTTAAAAGTTGGTGAGGTTGATCCAATAGCTACAACAGAAATTGGAATTAATGTGGCCAAATTAAATAAAGCCCAAATGCAGATGCGAATCAAGGAAAAAGAAATGTATAAGATGAATAATGAGAGACTACTTAGAGAAAATGATCACTTGAAGGACATGATGGGAATCATGCCGGGATTCACAAAGCAATTGAATCATGGTGAAAGCTCCCATGAAAGAGACCAATCAGAAGAATCAAATGTGTACTCACAAGGTAAATGTGATGCACTCACTGCAATAATAAGGAAGAGGCGGAACAATTTAATGACTCAATTAAGTAAGCTCTGGGGAACACATTCACACAATTTTACTGCACTAAAATAACATAAGAGGATAGATGGCAAGATCCGAGAGAAGTTCCAGGAAATAAACCAAGGGATGCTCCTGATAACATAGTTATTGATACTACCAACCATTTTATGAAAAAACATAAAGACTTCCATGAAGAATTGCAAGGTGATGAGCAAGGCATGATCAATGTCACAAAAGAGGGAGTACCAATGTTGTTAGAAGATGGAGGGGAACTAAAGGGAAAAGATAGATGGATCAAGGAATGTGAGATGATGATGCAAACAATTCTAGAGACAGCCACATGAAATGATTTAACAATGGATGAGGCATGTGAAAAGAATGAGAAGATGTTTGAAATGGAGATTTCCATAAGGAATGCACTGGAGGATGTTGATACACACGAGAAGCAAGCTTACCTATATTATCTATCAAACATCCATTTATGGCTTAATAGAGCATAATTTCTAGTTTGTTATTGTTGTTAAGAAAATGACATTTTTGAAAGGACGCGTCCTTTCACAATTTTGATATATTTATATTTGTTTCATAATGTAAAACAGATATAGGTGGATAGGAGAAAGATACAGTAGATAGTTTGCAATGAAAGTTTCCTTTAAAAGACTTATATGCATGTATGAATTTCGATGAATTTAATGAAGATGTTTGAACTTGTGGCTTAATCTTGGTATCAATTGTTTGTGGAATTATATAGTTATCTGGTTGTCTCCATTTTTATGCTTTTATGTTGTTTAAATATATATATCACGCATATATTCATTTTATCAATACACATTTGTTGTATTTGTGTGATGTGATTATTTGGTTCTTTCAAGTAAAGATTAAACCCTTCTATTCAATCACAGTAACTGAAGAGTATTAATTGGATCAATAAGAAGAATCACATAACTAGGATTATCATTCTATCTCAAGTAGAGTTTGTCAGTCATTTACTTGCACGTTTATACAAGTTATAAACTACATCTATGTGCCAAACAATTTGAATTATTGCCATCATAGATTACACTTTTCTAGATCTTCATTAGACTCCATACACCCAACAAGGCACCGGTCTCATGCATTTCATCTTTTAGTTTATCCATTTTATTTTTTACATCTGTTAACTAAACATATTCTAATATTACACATACACTTTATTAGGATTGTATTTTTTCACTATAATATTGCCATTTTGAATATATTGTTGTAAACAAAATCACATCACTTAAGTTTGCTCAGTTCGCAAAGGTAGACCCACCTAGGTTTGGCAGCACCTAAAGAGAAGAAGGTTCAAATCATTTGGCCTTGTTTGTTACCCTAAAATGTATCAAGATATTGGAAACCTCTTGAGGTATTCTTACCTGCATTTTTGAGAGCTAACAGCCTCCAAACCTCCAAATCCACAAAAGATTCCACTTGTATGGCCAAATTCTTGCCAAACCCAAAAACCCTTGTTTTAGGCCAAAATCATGAGGGTTTATTGAATCTCCTACTTTCAAAACCTCCTAGACCTCAAAACCAACTCACACACAACCCATTAGGTCTGCACATAGATAAAAATTCATAAAATCAGATCTCCCATACATATTTTGTTGAAACCTAGGCTTGAACCTCTCATTTCACATGCTTTTCTTCACAAAAATCTTGAGGACAGCAGCTATACCTTCTTTATTTCTCATCCCAATCCCTATTCATGCCTCCTAAAATTACAACAGTATCCATTGGGCCTCTTACACAAGCTACACTAATCACAAAAAGTGTAAGATCCCCTTTATATCATGTTTGGACTACAAAACCCTCAAAAACAGGGTAACCGGGCTGTATGCAAATAAATGAAGCTTTCTAGCTCAAATCAATGCCTTGAGCCCTCAAATAAGATTTATATCAAATATAAAACATATCTTCACAACATGGAATTTATTTCACATCAAAATATGGCTATATGTGACCGTATAGTGCTGCAAAACAAGAAAAATACATAAATTTTGAAGAAAAATACAAATTTTGGAATGTCAAGAGCTTGTATTTTAAATCCTCAACCATAAACAACCTTTAAAATTATCACTTTATGCCTTTTAAATGCCTTTACACCTCAACCACTAAAAGACCACCTCTACAACTGACTTTTTAATCTTTTATGATCTCATGAAACATAAAACACACTAATTTGAAGGTTGTTAACATCACTATTGAAATGTTTTAATTTTTTGACCTTCCAAATGTATTGAAACTCCTAGGAAACCTCTAAGACCATGATAGTGGCTTGATAATAGCCTTATTATTAACATTACACTAACCTTTCACCCTTTTACATGTAAATTCTCCAACTTTCCTTAAAAAGTCTACAAAACTCTTTAGTGCAAGACTCAAACTCATAACTCAAAACTTCACATAGACCATGACTAATGGTCTTGAGTGACCTTATTCACAATAAAACATTCTTGAAATTCCTAAAACAACCTATTGACCTCCATAATTATCATCACATGATTAAGCATAGAAGATGAGGTGTAGGTGCTCCTGCACCACTACCCCATCCAAAATTTGCTCACATTACACAAATCCACAATGTTCCTCCAAGATAAGCCAATCAAATCCTACATTATGTGTCCTAGTAATCAAATTGGAGATGATCCTAAAAATGACCTTGTGAAGGGTGATTGGTCTAAAAAATCTAAACGACTTTGCAATTATTTCACTACTACGATCAATGTGTCCTCTTTCATGAAATTTCCTAAAACACTATTCATTATGATCATATGGAAATTTCTAGGAGAGCTACAATAGTTGTAACATCATGAATTAAAATTAAGCATTAAAAATTACGTCATGAATTAATTATGTAATGGCATAAAAATTAAAAACATCATGAATTAATTATGTAACCACATAAGTCAAATATAATTCTATCAAGAAATTAATATCAAATAGATAATACAATCGCATAACTCATACATTTCAATGTCATTGATCTTCTTCTTCATCCAACTCTTTGTCTGTATCATCTGATCCAGATTCAACATTGTAAGGATTGGTCATATCATCGTCGTCGTCATTGATATCAGTTTCGATAATGTCATCATCCACACGAATATCATCTTCATGAACATTATAAATCATCGTGATCTAGTTCCTCCTCTTCGACATCTTCGCCAGGCACATCGTCAACTAACTGTTGATCCTGATCATCATCTACATCATCTTCTAGTTCTTCAGTATCTTCTTCTTCCACCACATTATACTTTATCAGCCTTCCTCTTGGATCATGTCTAACAACAAATGACCAACCCGGTTTACCTGGAACCTCTGAGTAAAATACCTGCTCACATTGGCTTGGAAGAACATAGGGCTCATTTCCAACTCGCTTGATCGACCTTGTATTAACCATGGTAAATCCATTATCATGTTCAATAAAAATTCTCTCAGGATCATTTTCATTCAATCGTAGCTTGTACCATAGGACGATGAAAAAAACTAATTTGAAGGACTTAAAGTCACACTCAAGTATATCATCCAAAATCCCATAGTATCAATTAATTGAGACTTCTAGATGTATGTCACTTCTAGATGAAACATTAGTCACCTGAAAGACTACAGTTATCCCAGAATCACAAGATTTTTTTTTGTCATCCAACTTTTTGATTCAAAATTTATGACCATTGCACCACATAGCCTTGTGGTGTTTCACCTACAATATTTCAAACATTTAAAAATTATTGCAATATTGTCAGTTGATAAACATATTTATTCTTGGCCAAATTTATGAAAAGAAAAAAATCTCAACATATATATACATCAATATAATTGAAAATAATTAAATAATATGGGTGATTAATATATTTATACATACATGTTTATCTCTTAAACCATATGCTAAATCAATTTCCCTTGGTGTAACATTGGAATCTCCATTACGATGAGCTTCTTTAACCAATGAAGCCATATCTTCCCATGTTCATGCGCGACCAGATTGTTTACATCATTCAATCCATACCATCATCCAATCAAGATTGTTTGCAACGTACAAATGTAGTGCATCCCACTCTCGACCAACTGTATTAAAAAAAATTGAAATTCATAAACGACATATAATTAATTAATTACCATGGTATACGACCTTAATTTATAATTGATGTATATTGAATATTAATAATTAAATAAGTACAATATACATAAAAGCTAAATGTTAAATATATTCTAATTAATCTCCATGACCATCTTATAATTACATCTCACTTTCCTCAATCTACCTTTCCCCATCAGGCACTCCCCTTCAAATTTGTTAATGGAGTTGGGATTCCAAATGTGATCTACATGGATCTTTGCTGCAAACTTAGGAAGATATTCAGTAATGTACACCATGGTTTGGTATACCATATATCCCTCCACCATAAAACCCTCAGAATGTGCTCTTTGTCTAACCAAAGCCTTCAAAAATTTAAATTTCCTATGAACCATCCACATTGACTTTGTGTGTAGAGGTCCACATAATTCAATCTCCTCAACTTGGTGTATGAGGTAGTGTTCTTGTACATTGAAAAATGTCGAAGGTAGACACTTTTGCATTTCACACCTTAGATGAGGAATTTTTCTCTTCTAATAATTTATATCTTCTTTATGGATCCCTTTAGATGACAACCATCTACAAGTGATTCAAGGCACAAATATATTAACAAGATTTAACAAAAATATACAATATATTACATAACAAGTAAAAAAAATGGTAATTATAAGATCTATACAACGAATTGAACAAATATCGCTACTTACCTCATGTATTTTCCAAGATCATATATAACTTGCTTGACATTGTTGTCAAAGTTGTCTGGGAGAGATAGAGGTAGAACGTACTGCAACAATTATAAAATGATCTTTTCATTATTTTTCCAAAAGTAGTAAACATAATACACTGAAAAGTACATGCAGTATACAAATATATATATAATGTACCGGAATAATTACCTTAATGAAGGTATGTCAAACATGCATTTTCATCCTTGACCCAAATTCACCTTTCTTTGTTATGATATTGTTTATGTTCGTAGCAAATCCTATGGGAAATCGATTTTTTTGTATGACTTCTTTTATAGCATTGCTTTGTTGCTCCGTTAATAACCAAGGAAGGGCACTTATTTTAATTTGGTCTCCATCACTATTTAATTAAATGAAATTTTTCATTGCATGATTGGATTCCTGAATGTCACTACAAATTTTGACAATTTTTTCTTTGTTATGCCTTCCATCCAATATTTTCCATAACGTTTATGTTATATTATTTCTGATATGCATTGTATCAAACAAATGCACAATTTGTAGCTTCTCATAGTAGGGAAACCTACTAAATTGTCTGGGATAACTTTTCAATCCCTGTGGAAGCCGCCGATTAATGCCTTGACGACCTTCATGAAGCATATAAGTTAAAAAAATTAACGACAATCATTGTCAATTGCAACATGAGTAAACACAACACAATATAAAAATATAAATTCCAAACATATCATAGATGATAGATAAACAATTTGATCTGATGTATAACCTTAATGATTAATTCTATTATATTCCAACTTCCATAGGCGAGGTGTCATTCTTCGTGGTTTTGATGTAGTCTCTTCTTTCCCATTGAAAAGATGTTTTTCAGTAGTTCGATACTTATGACTTATGTGCAGGAAGTTCTTATACTCATCAAACACCTATTTTCCTAAACTTGTTGAATGATGAGATTTCATCTTTGGACCACAAATTGGACATGCAAATTTTCCCTTTGTTTGAAGAACTACAAGATCATATATAATTGGATTAAATATGTCAATTTTTATAATTATATATAATGAATAGATTATTTAAAAAACATGCATGATATCTACTTCATAAAATTAAATATCATTAAAGTGCAGTCGAACATTATAACATACCACAAAAATGTGTTAGCCCTAGGGCATCGTGAATTGTCCATACAAGCATTGCATGGAATTGAAATTGTCTTTGTCCTATTGGTCTAGATATGTCATACATAGTGATGTCATTCCATAACTTTAGTAACTCGTTGATAAGAGGCTCGATATATACATTCATATCTTTAACTTGGTACTTACCTAGTTGAATGAACATAAACATTACATAATTATTATACCCATTTTACTGCAATATATATAAATTAATGTACATGACTATTAAATGAAAAAAATATAAGTCATTATGCAACAAATAAGACAAAGGAGATTCTAGTACTTTAAAGAAAATTGATGTAAACAAATACCTGGAACAATCATTTCCAACATTATGTGCCCCCTCTTTATTGACATCCATGGAGGAATGTTATTGTTGATAACAAAAACAAGCCACACCGAGTAAATAGATCTCAACTCTCCAAATGGATTGACATCGTCCGCTGCCAATGAAATCCTGAGATTACGAGGTTCTTCTTTAAAGTGTGGCTATTTTTCCTCTATGTCCCTAAATGTAGAACCATTTGTAGGCATTCGAATAATGTCATCTCCACATCTATTCCATGCATGGTAATCCATAAATTGCACTAATCTTTCACACCTAAATAATTTGCAGACATGGAATAATGGAAATATAACGAAGAACCTTGTGAGGCACCTTTTTTGTTAGTTGATCTGTTCGATATCTACTGATATAACATTCTGGGCATTATGTTGCAAATTCATGTTGTTTATGATATATAATATGATCATTGGGACATGCATCTATTTCTTGATACTCCATTCCAATATCTTTCATAATGCCAGATAAATCTTGATATGAGCGAGGTAAAATATTTGATGGTGGTAACAAAAATTCACCAATCAATCTACAACAAAAAATAATTTGTTAATATAAAGAATATTAATGGTACATATTTCATCCTTGATTTACTAGTGATGAACTAACAACAATTAAAATAGATGAAAAAAGATGACATATATGACATACCTTAACATCTGTGAGATTTCTATGTTAGATAAACCATTCATAACCACCTTCAAGTTCACCAACAACAATACAGCAGGGAGAATATTTGTTTGGGAGCCTTCATAAAGGGGCTCGTATGCCTTCTCAAATACAAGTAAATCATGAACATCATCAAAGTCATCTCAATCATCATGATCAATTGTGCCACTAAATGTGTCATGGATCAATGTATTTGTACCATCATCTTCAACTATGTTTTCTGGTGCATGATCATCTTCTTCCATAGGATCATTAACTTCATCTTCAATATTCGCAGCTCCATGTTCCTCCTCTTGCAAAACCACATTCTTTGGGCCGTCATAATCCATATCATGTAGCCTAGGGCGCCCCACCTTTATAATAATGATAGACACAAATAAACCATGATCATGATCAAGTGATTTTATATATATATATGTTAAAATGATATAAACATTTACAAATTCAATCAATATAAACACATATAATGAACAACTTACCAATGGATGATAATCATGCCCCCCTTCAACGTGACCATGCTACCTACAATGTTTGTCAGCTGTTGTGATTAAAAGTCTTCACGTCTTTAAGCCCTTGCAATTATTGCAAGGACAATAACATTTACCATCACCGTTTCTTTTCAATCTAGCCCACAATCTATCAAGTGTCTCTTCATTTTGTTTTGGACTAATATTATCTGACATGATTTTTCTTTACCAAGCTTGAATATTTAGATCTTCAAAAAATATCAAACTCACACTTTAATAATTTTTAATCATAGACAAGTAACAAAATCTAATAATATTGATATTTTACACCCAAAAAAATCAGCATGCAACCACCCTTGCAAAGGAGAAGATAGTCTCAAGTTAATGATCCCAAAAAATACTTTAAAATGCTAGTTCCATAACTTATTAAATTATGATTTTACTATGATTTCCAATCGTTAGACTCCTAAAATCAAAATATTGAACTTGCACAACAAAATCTGGAAATGAAATTTTGAAAATGCACAAGTCTAAAAATGAAATCTAATGAGATGTTGCTTTAAAATATGATTTTCAAACCTGGAAGTACAAATCTGACTTCACAAATGAATTCTGGAAAAAGACAATGGCTACCCTCAACCTGGCGATAATAGCAAAACACTATTGCAATAAATAGTCGAACTCGCTTTATTTATTTTCATCGAACTCACTTTTATTTATTTTTGTCGAACTCAAAATCTTCATCGAAATTTTGACGAAAAATCAGGTTCGTCGAAATTTCAACGAACATCGGCGATAAAATTTAAAAAAATTGAAAATTACACATTAAATATTACAAGTACCAACAATACATTTAATTATACATCTTTCATCGGAAATTTTCATCGGATTTTGCAGTCAAATGAGTTAGTGTGAGTTTTATGTTTTTGCACCAGTGTGTGAGTATTTTGTTGGTGTTGGAATATTCTAGGATGTTGTGTAATGTTGCTAAGTGGTATGCAAGATGTTTTCGGACCTAGTGAAGTGTGAATACAGTTGCTTGTTAGTGTTAATGTTGATTTGGCTGACTTTGTGTGTCAGCATTGTTTGCGGATATGATTCATTGTTTGTGGAAATGTGGTGTAGCATGTCCATGTAGATTTGGGTCCTAGTTAACTTTTGGTGTGGTTTTCCTTCACTTATTTCCATCACGGAGGTGTTTGGTGTCAACCTATTTAGTGGTTGCAAGTTTGAGGTGCATACATTTCATTGAGGTCGACTCGAAGAAAATTGTTTGAGGTTGTGGAGGATATTATATATCCAAGGTCATTTATTGGAGGAGTGTGTGGTGTTTTGTGTGATGTGAAATGATGTGTATGCGATCAAGTGTTGTGATCTAAGTGCGAGCATGAATGCATAAGACTACCAAAAGAAGTGAGAAAAAGGTGTCTACATTTCAGTGTGCCTGAAGTTGTTGGAGGTAGTGAGCTAAAGGTTGCAGATGGTGAATTTTTTTTGTGGTGGATTATCTTGTTGCTCTAAGGTAGTGAACCTCCTTGTAATAGTCTCTTTTTATCATCTTGTATTCTGAAAGAAGTGATCTTCATAGGTAGTGCGCCCCTGGTAGTGAGTCCTTTGGGTAGTGAGCCCTTTCGACAATGAGCCTTTTGTATTCAATATTGATATTCATATATATGCGAGTTAGTCCTCACCATGGTTTTTCCCTAATTAGGGTTTTCCACGTAAAATCTAGTGTTCTATTATGTATGGTTGTTGTTGTGTTGATGTTTCACTTTTTTACATTCATGATGATGCATAATAATAGTTTGAAGGTTAACGAGCGTTTTAAGGTTTTGATATACAACTAATTCACCCCTCCCTCTCTTAATTATCCTATGTGTCTAACAATTTCATGGTAATATTTGGTAAATTTAAGAGTAAAGAATATGGAAGATCATGTTCCAAGAGATATAGGCATTTTCTTCATTGATGTAAATAACAAATTATGCTTGGTAAAAAGCTTCAAATAATTCTCATTGAACCTAGGCTGATACAACGAAAATATTCAAGCATATGTCAATCAATATTGTATTCATCCATGAAAAAAATGAGAAGCATTTGTGATTTTTTTTATAAATTTATGGAGAATCCTTTGTGGATGATGAAAATGTGAAACACAAATATCAACAATGCAAAACTCACACTCTCACAATGATGCAATGAAGTCTAAGATCTTGACTTAAAATATAGAATTTTGATAACAAGAAAAATCATCATAGCTAAGGTCTTGATTTTCTCCATTGTTGGTATCTTTTCAAAGTACAAAAATCTATGAAATAGCAATAATTATATGATTCAATGATAATGATAAATTATCAACGATAAATGATACCTGTGGATATAAATTTCCCCAGGCTCCCTTTGGGTTATTTTATTTTGCTAAGTATCGGCCCCGACCATCGATCGAATGTGACATCAAATGCATTTTGCAAGGCTTTACCCAAATACTACCACTTGTCAGCCAAGTGCTCCTTGCAAGGATTCTTCCTTTTTCTTCTCAAAATTCGTCGGCATGCTTCCACGTGTCGACAGTTCGCACTCTTCAGCACTTTTCCCTATCACTCCCCTTTCGGGGCCCGACATCATGCCTCTTAACATCGGTCCGCGCACATTCCTTAGGTAGGTCCCACCTTTAGCATAGTATATTTGAAGGACCTCCACATGTCTTCATCACACTAATTTTCATCGCATAGAAGGGGGAATAAACATTCAACTCCGACCGTTTGCCACATAGATCTTCTGAAGGCTTCTTCACGCAAGGGAGATGAATCAAGCGGCAACCTCACAATGGTTGCCACGTATTATAACAGTCATCATAAGTGGATGACACATCTCAACACGCTGGTGTGTTGGGACCACTGCCATCATTTGCAAGGGATGCATTTGGATTTGAGACATCCTCGTTCATGGCTCAAATATTTTTCCGTTGCAATGGCTAGGGTAAATCATTGCTAATACATCATTACTCATGATCGAAGGATCTTTTCTATTGCTGGCTCACAAGGTTGGGTTTTTATTATAAATACTGCTTCTTCTTTTGAAGAAAGGGTTCAGATTTTGACAAAAGAACTGGTAGAAGAGTCAAGCCTTTCATTGCTTTATTAGATTATTGTAAAGAACTCATAGACTATGCCATTGTTTTTCCTTTCTATTTTCTTTGATGTTTGATAATTTTTACTATGCCCATATTGTACTGAATGTTTTATTTACAGAACTTCAATAAATTTAATGCAAGTTTGTTGGTTTAGATCATGTCTTTGACTCCTCTTTCTAGTAAATTTGTATGAAATTTATTTTATTTCATTTAGTGAATCATTCAGGCTTCTATCTTTATTTTTTCCATTCTATAACACAACAGACTACTGAATGGGCCCTTAAATCGCATCTAAAAGATAGATTTACCATGCCTATATATAAATCTCGGCACATCACCTTAGTTATATCCTTTTATTTTATATCTTCTTCCTTTTCCCATTCAAAACCTCAATTATATAAGAAGTCAACTTCTTTAAAATCTGGAGGTTACTCATTTTAGCACAATAGGTCCCCCCTTTAGCTGAGTTTCCCACAAATGGTTGTTACCTTGCCAATTTTTGCTATCAATAATTTTTATTTTTCCTGGCACGCATGGTGGGACCATGAACATTATCCCATAAATCCAAGAGGGCATATAGGCCATCCATACCCGAAATTTCCCAGTAGAACCTTCAAATCCCATCCATGTTGTAGATCACAAATCAAAATTATGTGGCCTGGGATGCTAGGAGTCCCCTTGTAGCCCTAGTTGCACCTACCATATGGGCCCCTATCTGGGTCTCTGCTCTCAAAGATATTCCAAATTTTATCGAAGATGGCTTGAGAACACCATCTGAACATATGCAAGATGTTGTGTACATGTGTCTAGAGCATGGAGTTACAGATCAAAACATAGCATTGAGATTGATTGCTTCTTCTTTGTGAGGAAGAGCACTAGATTGGTATCACACTCTACCAGCAAATACTATCAGTACTTGGGATGAGCTCAGGGATACTTTTTATGAAATATTTTCTAATAAAAAAGATAGGTCTTCACTATATCACCAAAAATCAATAATAAAGTGGGCCCCATCAGAAGCCATGACAGACTTCAATGCTTGATTCCATATGACCTGGCAAAGAATCCAGACTGCCATCCGACCACTTGTTGAGTTAGCATTTATGTTCTACCTAAAATCTATCAACACCAAAATCTCTATGATGATCTAGTCACTTGGTGGAACCACATTACCAGATGCATACAACATAGTTGTGAAGGCAGAGAACAACTTGATTGATGCCGGAAAGTTGCCACCTCGGCCCATTATGTCAATATTCCCTAAAATATCATCTTTTTCTTCAGAGATGCCATCTACAAGCACACTCATGCCACCCTCGTCTATGTACATGTATCCAAGTGTGCCACAAAATGTTGCTTCTACATCAAGTGCTTTGAAGGATGAGATGAGTGACATAAGGGAGATGTTATGAAACTTAACAAATGAAGTAACCACTATCAAGCGCAACCAAGCTACTCCTCCAAGACCATCCTATCAGAGCTATCAAGGTGGTAGGCCCTCCTACCAACAGAACCAATATCAAGGAGTCGTGCGCACAAATCCATGGACCCAGACAAATAACAAAATTGTACAAGTATCGACTTTATTGGGGGCTACTCAAACAAGTAAAGGTAGGGAGTTGACCACAGGGTAGAACAATCTTGCCAAAGATATAAATCCTTGGTGCTTCCCCTACAATGACGTGCATATGCCTCAAAATCATCTATGGAAATTTGTAGCAAAAGGTCACGAAGCAACGCAGCCAAAGCATAGCACCGAATTCAAGAGGATATACATATGCCTCTTCCCAAATGGAGAATGCGTTTCTTACCGTACAAATGCAGGGAATGTCCCTAGAACAAGAAAATGGCATAGCTTCTGACCATGCCCTCCTCTCTTGGATGGAGGGAGAGGAAGAAGTGCTCACTTATGAAACATCCACCTCGGCAGCCCTATAAGTGCAGTCTGAGTACAACACTTGATTGAAGAGGAGATTCATAGGTGAGCCAGTCACTCCGTAGCCTAGGAGCATCCAGGACCCACTCCCTGGCCCTTCCATAACTACTCCATGACTGCAATAGTGCAAGGAGATTGTTATCACCAAGTCGAAGGAACATAAACCTCTAAATCTGCCACCTTTCAACGTGGTGGAACAATTGAAGAAATCTTCCGCTAATGTATCCCTTTGGGATATCTTATCCATCCCAAAACAAAAATCATTACTATAGAAAGCCCTGTAGAAAGAAGTGGTTGTGCAACCAATAGAACAAGCTTCTAAAAAGACTATCCACTCATCGCCTCTAGCCAAAGTTCTTGCGAATACTGAAGAGGAGGCTTCGAGAGAGGTCAAAGAGGAGAAATTTAAACCTAAACCCTTCTTCTTAACTCTCATTGTGGGAAATAAACTACTGCACAATTCCATGACTGACTCTGGTGCCAACACTACAGTCATGCCAAAATAGATAGTTGAAGCCTTAGGTATTAGCTATGAGCCCTTAAACAGAGGAGTTATGCAGATAGATGGGAACAAGGTTGAAACTGTAGGCCTCATTAAAAATCTCCCCTTGACTTTGTTCTCCTGCCCTAGTATCATGGTACCGCAAGATACTGTGATCATAGATGTTCCTCCCATGTTCGGCCTCTACTTGTCATAGGAATTTACCTCAAATATAGGTGGATACCTTTCTTTGGATTGGTCCCACCTAATTCTCAGGACCAAGCATGGGTCTAAAATGAAGATATTATCAGAGTCTACATTCATAACATGTAGTTGATGAGGCCATGATCAACTTCGAAGCCACTCATACCTCTTTCACGAAGGAAGAGACCGATGGCATCAAGCTACCAAGAGATGAGGAGGTAACCAGAGACAAATTTGACAAAGAAGAGGTCTTCTCGAGTGAGTATATAGACACCAACCCTTTCATAAAATAACATGCTATCGGGTTGGGAACCTACATCATCTATGATGAAGATCAGGAATTCTCAAGGGTACTGAAGAAACCCACAGCCGAACAAGCCTCAGAGCTCTAGACATTACACTTTGATGGTGCAAGATGAAAAATTGGTGTCGGTGTCGAGATATGCCTAACATCTCCAACCAATGAACAGATTCTCAGATATTTTCACTTTTAGTTTGCTTGCTCGAACAATGAAGTCAAATATGAGGGTCTTGTACAAGGACAAAGCCTCGCGGAGAGCATGGGTGTCAAACAAATAATGGTGTTCAGAGATTCTAAACTCATAATCAATCAAGTTAGAAAAATCTCTGCTACAAGGAATGTTCACATGCGGTCGTATAGACACAGGCTATGGGACCTCATTGAATGTTTCGAATCTTTTAACATTCACGTCATACCAAGGGAGAAGAATTCAACCGTGGATCACATGGAAGTTATAGGATCTCAATTCAATCATATCTTTGACTTGATTGAGAATGTACACTATATGCGAGTAATCATCCAACCCTTCAATATAGATAATGATCAGAGCTGGAAAGTGTTCGAAAGTGATGAACACATCACCTCATTCATTCAACAGTCAGGAGAATTTTACGATCAGCTTCAGTCAAAGATCGAAGAAGAATATGAAGGGAAAATCATTCAGCTAAGATCAAACAAGCTTTCGAAAGGGCTAGTCAAGCTTGAAAATCTGTTTGAATGTGACGATGCGAGGAATGATAGGAGAAAATTTGTACCAAACCAAGCAGACTACGCTGACCTTGAGATCGAAAATGGAGGAAGACTAAAAGTCAGAAAGGAAGTTTTGCAATGCAACAAGGATAGAATTATGCATTTATGTGGAAAATACAAAGGATTCATGGCCTAGTCTTATGATGAACTCAGTGGATATGATCCTAGAATCATCCAACACACCATCAAACTCACGAATGGTGCTAAAACTGTCCAAAAAAAACAAAGGCCTGTCAATCCAAAGATTGAAGCCCTAATGGCACAAGAATTAAGGAAGTTGATCCAGTCCAAGATTGTGTTTCCAATCAAGCACAGTACATGGGTATCTAATCTCATTCTGGTCCAAAAAAAGAACTGAGATATTCATCTTTGTGTTGACTTTTGTGACCTGAATAGGGCATCACTAAAAGATCATTACCCACTTCCTTCCATGGAAACGATTTGCAAGTTGTGGTAGGTTCATAAATGTTCTCTTTATTGGATGGATTCTTGGGCTACAATAAGGTTTGGGTTAATGAATGAGATCAACACAAAACCATGTTCACCACTAAGTGGGGAACGTTTGCATATGCCAAGATGCCTTTTGACCTCTCAAATGCGAGGGCCACCTTCTAGTGGGAAATGGACATAGCCTTCAATGGACTGATCAACAAGATCATCCTCATCTACTTAGATGATCTGACTGTATTTTCCAAATCCAAAGATGACCATTTTGACCATCTTGAAAAATCTTGCAAAGATGCCAAGAGTTCGGAGTATCCTTGAACCCAAAAAAAAAATATTTCGGAGTGTCGTAGGGAAAATTTTTAGGACATGTGGTGTCCCAAGAAGGAATCACGATTGATCCCAAAAGGGTAAAATCAATCAGGAAACTTCCCCTTCCAGTCAACAAGAAAGGAGTCCAATCCTTTCTGGGGAAGGTTAACTTTGTAAGTAAGTTTATTTCTGATTTTGCAGGAATAATCAAATCGATCACTCTGATGCTAAAAAAGGACCAACTATTCAAATGGACAAAAGAAGCAAGAGAATCCTTCAAGAAGTTAAAGGATGCTATTTCTTCAACTCCTATGCTAGAAAAACCAAACCTGTCAAAAGACTTCATAATGTACGTCTTTAGTAGAAAAACAAGCATCGCTACTATCCTGACTTAGAAGGACGATGAAGGAAAGGGAGAACATCCAATAGCTTTTCACTCTTAGACCTTGAAGGAATATGATACGAACTATAAATTCATCGAAAGGAAAGAATTTGCAATTGTAAAAGGACTCAAAAAGTTCTGACATCTGATATCTTGCAACAAAGTGATTGTTTATGTCGCACACTCCAGTGTACATGATTACATTATGGAGGGAGAGATCATCAAAGAAAGGGCCAACTGGATCACCAAGATCCTGGAATACGACATCGAGGTCAAACCCATGAAGACTATCAAAGGGAGAGGATTGTGTGAATACTTGGTGCATGATGAAGAAGTGGAAGAAGAAGAAGAGAAAGTGGAGTTGGTCCTAACAAATGAGTCTGAACCTAAAAGCTGTTGGTTGATAGATAGAATAAGGTTTATGCACACTGGTAAGTACCCATTGGGACTTCCCTCTCAGAAAATAATATTCTACCGACTACAGAACAATGGGTATTCACTTATTGAAGGGATCCTATTCAGGAGGAATTTCAACGACGTCCTATTACGGTGCATTACCGTGGAGCAAGCAAAGAAAATTCTCAGCACCTTCCATAGCAGCCCTGAAGGTGGACACTTCTTTGTGAAGACCACTGCCATTAATATTCTACACATCGGATACTTCTAGCCTACACTATTCAATGACTCCTGCGAAATGATAAAATCTTGCAAAGAATGCCAATTCTACGCAGGGAGAAGAAAAAGCTCTGCCATGCCGCTCAATCTGATTGTAGCGAATGAGTTGTTTGCACAATGGGGGATAGATTTCATTGGGATGATCAATCCCACCTCCAATTTCGATCACAAGTGGATTCTCATAGCCACGGATTACTTCATGAGGTGTACTGAAGCCCTACCCCTGAAGACTGTGACAGAGGCAGAAACTGTGGACTTCCTCAAAGGGCTAGTGATGAGGTTCAGGGCACCAAAGACTATCATCTCGGACAACGCCAAAGCTTTCTTAGTCTCCAAGGTATGTCAGTTCTCTTTTGAGCATGGTATATTCTTGAAAACATCATCAAACTACTACCCGCAAGAGAATGACCAAGCCGAGTCAACTAACAAGAATTTAGTCTGACTCATCAAAAGGATTAGGTCTAACCATGAGAGGGAATGGTACAAGAACCTTTGAACAACATTATGGGTAGACCGCATAACTCCTAAGCAAGCTTTGAAAACTTTTCCATACGAGCTAGTATATGGGAAGGAAGCATTGTTGCCTATCTCTATAGAGATACCTACACTACAGCTACTCTAGTCCCTAGAAATTGAGGAGAACAGAGGTATGGGAGTTTGGTTGGCCAAATTACTAGAAGTGCAAGAAAAAAGGGAGAAATCCCTAGTAGCTATGACCAACTGCCAGCAGGTGGTAAAGAAGTGGTTCGACAAGAAAGCTTCAAACCAAGGTCTAAAATGTGAAGACCTGGTACTAAATTTCAATAAAAGAGCCGCAAAGCCTGGCCAGCATGGAAAATTCAAAAAATTGTGGGAAGGCCCTTTCAAAATAATTCAGTGCAAATAAAATAATTCATTCGAATTAGAGAATATGGAACAAGAACTACTAGGAATTCTGGTCAACGAGATTCATTTGAAATTGTTCAATTAAGCTTCAGTTACTTCATACAGGTGTAAATATGTGATTAATGTAATTATTTTCCCTTTCATGTTTGTCGGCTGGTTCTTTCCAACATTTTCACATATACAGGAAGCAAGAAAATTCATGAGACCCATTATTACAAGAACAGAGAAAGACTATGCTACTCATATTTCTGGAATTAAGTTCATATGCGAGGAATTCAATAAAAGTTGCGGAGAGCACAAGAACGAAGACAAAGGTTGAAGATAAGCAAGTATAATTTATATATATATACTTTAATAAAAAAACATTGTCAAAATGGCTCTAATAATGATAATATTTGTGTATGCGAGCCCTTTTCTTTGGGGCATATATATACAACTTCATATGAAATAACAATAATTATATGATTCAATGATAATGATAAATTCTCAAAGATAAATGATACTTGTGGATATAAATTTCCCCAAGCTCCCTTCGGGTTATTTTATTTTGCTAATTATCGGCCCCGACCATCAATCGAACATGACCTCAAATTCCTTTCTCAAGGCTTTATCCAAATACCACCACTTGTTAGCCAAGCGCTCCTCTCAAGGATTCTTCCGTTTTCTTCTCAAAATTCATTGGCATGCTTCCAAATGTTGACAGTTCGCACTCTTTAGCGCTTTTCCCTATCGCTCCCCTTTCAAGCCCCAACATCATGCCTCTTAATATCGGTCTACTCACATTCCTTAGCCAGACCCCACCTTCAATGCAGTATATTTGAAGGACCTCCACATGTCTTCACCGCATTGATTTTCATCGCATAGAAGGGGGAATAAACATCGGGCTCTGACCGCTTGCCACATAGATCTTTTGAAGGCTTCTTTGCGCAAGGGAGATGAATCAAGTTGCAGCCTCACAATGGTTGCCATGTATTATAACGGCTGTCACAAGTGGATGACACATGTCGACACGCTAGTCTGCTAGGACCATTGCCATCATTTGCAGTGGATGCATCTAGCTTTAAGACATCCTCGTTCATGCCTTGAATCTTTTTTCATTGCAATGGCTAGGGTAAAGAATTGCTAATACATCATTACTCATGATCGGAGGATCTTTTATTTTTCTGGCTCACAAGGTTGGTTTTTTATTATAAATACTACTTCTTCTTTTGAAGCAAGGGTTTAGATTTTGACAAAAGAATTGGTAGAAGATTCAAGCTTTTCATTACTTTATTATATTATTGTAAAGAACTCACAGATTGTGCCATTGTTTGGCCTTTATGTTTTCTTTGATATTTGATAAGTTTTACTGTGCCAATATTGTACTGAATGTTTTATTTATAGAACTTCTATAAATTTAATGTAAGTTTGTTGGTTTAGATCATGTCTTTGACTCCTCTTTCTAATAAATGTGTATGAAAGTTATTTTATGTCATTTAGTAAATCATTCAGGCTTCTATCTTTATTTTTTCCATTCTGGAACACAACAGACTATTGAACAGGCCCTTAAATCGCATCTGAAAGATAGGTTTGTCATTCCTATATCTAAATCTCGGTGCATTTCCTTAGTTAGATCCTTTTATTTTATATCTACTTCCTTTTCCCATTCAAAACCCCAATATAGAAGAAGTCAGCTTCTTTAAAATCTGGAGGTTACTCGGTTTAGCACAATAGGTCCCCCCTTTAAATGAGTTTCCCACAAAGGGTTGTTACCTTGCCAATTTTTGGCATCAACAATACCTATGCTTGACAATGACAATGATAAAATATTTGATAATGCTTGATAATGCTTGATAATACTTGAATACTTGATAATTCTTGAGTGATTAAAATGCTAGTGATTCAAGAGAGTTAGAAGATATGAATGAAATGAAATCTTTTTCTTTTCCATTTTTTTTCATGCCTAGACTTGGTCAAACATTTCACTTTGATTTTTCTAATATAAGCTCTTTGTGATTCACCTTTTGGATTTTGCTTTAGAAGCTTTATGATATTTTTTCATGGCTTTAATAAATGGCCCCTTTTAAGCAAAAATGTCAACAAAACATTAGAATCAAAATCTATTGAATTTCAAAAAAATGTTATTAAGGGTTGTTTAAGACATAGGCGAAAATAGGCTAACATGTCTAAGCTAGGGATATGTACATATTTCCATGAGAATACATCCAAAAATTCAATGAGAAAATCGATGTAATCCTACACCTCCTTTCTTGTCAATTTGACACTAGCTATATTTTTTTTTATTTTTTGGCATCACCTACATTGAGGTATATGGTATCCTTGCCAAGGATGCATGATTGTCTTTGAAATTTTGAGGAGTAGAAGACCTAAATATATAGTTTGATTGACCTATAATATATATAACTTGTCTCAAAAATAGTCATCTAGATGGGTAATATTACGTAGTCTCTCTTATCGTATACTCTTGGGAGGCCATTGTATGCATGAAGATACTCCAAAATGACATCATTATTTTCTACATGATTTCTTGTAAAAGGTTCTATCTTATCCTCGGTATAGTGAAGAATACTTAGCAAGTCACCACTTTCCACTAATATCCCAACTCAAATTATGACAATAAAATTAAAGTTACAATTGTACACATGGTGAGAACATTAAAACCAAAGTGGTCAAGGATTCCACCATTTGATTCTCCTCTCTCAAAATATCTTGCATTGAACAATATCTGATGTATTATATTATTTGTCAAATGGTATGCAATTGTAAGAATTTTGAATTTGTCTCATAATTTTAGATTTATTTTTAATTTTATTTATAAATGATCTCCGAAAAATTTAAAGATAAATACATCTTTATACATTCTATTTTATATTATTCTAAAAATGATGAATTAAGAATTTTAACTCCATCTAATAAAAAATAACATTTATTTTGACAAACTAAGGTTAATAGTATATAATATAACCAATAAAATTAAATATAAAATTAAATATAAAATTATCTTATAATTATATAAATTAAAACTTCTTCTATTTTGTTAGGATTAATGTTTCATCGACCTTGTAGATCCTATGTTAATATTTTTTTACAACATCCTTGTGAAGGTGTCTCTAGACACCTATGGTGTTAGCGGAAAAGATAATTTATAAATATATTGCAACTATAATTTCTAAATACATTCATAAGGGATGAAGGGGTCCATCCACAAAATTAACTAATTACTTGTGACATAATTAATTATCTCATTAATTTGGGTGATTGGAAAGGAGGGAGAGGTTACTTTTAGTAGTCCATATAGGTGCCTACTAGATTCTCCAACTTGAGCATTTGGAAAGGAGGGAAAAGGTGTCTATTGGAATGCAAACACAAATGACTTTCTACATTCTAGAGGGAAATCCAAGGAGAGATTTTTTTTTTTCAAGGGCATTTGGGCATCACTTTTTACCATGGTTTGTTCTCCTCTTATTTTGGAAACTTCTAGTTGTATCCTTTTTCCAAATTTCCTATTAATTTGAGCCTTGGGATGGTGATAATATATCATGTTTTGGTAATTTTTTTAATATTTCGCAAGTAAACAAGTGTTGAATATTGGAGACAAAAAGAGTGAACGAAATGTGTTGCTTTGTACTATTTTTTGTGAAGATAATACATACTTGGCCTCTCTTCTTTGTGGAGTTTTCTATGCAGAGTTTTCTCTATGTAAATCTTGTGTAATGTATTTTTCTCATGTGGTTTGTTAATTTATTTTAACTATTTCTATTCCTAAATCCATTAATAATATTCTACAAATTAAGCACAATAAGCTGGATGGTATTCATGAATGAGAAAATTTATAATTTTATATTTTCACTCTTAATTTAAGATTTTCATATTGTAATAATTTAATTTTTATTCCTAACATTTGGTATCAAATCTTGACCATCTTTGGTTCATGTGCATGTAATTTTTTTTGCGTTGAATGGGAGTTTTTAGTAAATTATTTTGTAGATTTGTGTGGAATGCATTTTGACCAGGCATTAATAAGTTCAATGGAAATATCTATGAATTGTGGAAGCTAAAGGTAGAGGACTTCCTAAAAGAAAGAGATCAATGGATAGTGACAACAAGGTAGACTAAGTGTTGTGTCTTGCACACACGCCCCATTGAAATATGGACCCCCTCTTTTGTTTTGGTTAGTCTCCATCTTTTTTTTTACCCTTTTCTTTTAAGAATCAAAAGGTTTAACCTGAGTGATGAATTTTCAAGGTTTTAGCCCTTTTGAATTAAAACCATTTTCAAATTCCACAAAATTTCCACCGTAGTTGAGATTGTTGAATTTTATGTATCATTTTAACATTTATCTGCATACCCTTAAGTTTCCCACAACATCCACTACCACCACATTTTTACACATCATCCCTACCCACTATAAGTATCCACAATGTATATGTATGGTTAACCACCATCATGATGTATTCTTATTCTACCTAAACTTCCACAACTTCCACATATACCTCAATTCCCTACAATTCCATTTACCTATTAGATTCAGGCAAGTGTTATTTAAGCCTTCGCATATTGCAAAACTTCAGCATATACTTGGATATGTCCCAAACCAATGCAATATCCACACCCTATAGAAAGTTTCACAATTCTCATATGGGCTCCATTCTCTTCTTTATACTTTGTTGTCGAATTACATAAAGCATTAATGGAATAATTTAGTAGGGTATTTGAATTGAAGCAGCTGAAAATTTATCCACCCTAGCCAAAAGTTTGTAATCCTGGCTGATTATTTGGGTGGTTGAAGCTGCTTACTGATGTCAAATTTTCAAGGTTCAAACACGATTATTGTATAGCTATTAATTGTTTCCCCATTAAACTAAAATGGAAGCTCAACATGGGGATGATCAATGTAATTTTCAAGCATGAGGTTTACTCATGATTTCATTCTTGAGGGTGGGTCTTAAATGGTGGTCATAATGAATGCTTACAATGGTCAAGAAGGAAATAATTCCTTTACTACTGAGTCAGGTCATTGTGAATTTGGTATCGTTCAATTGCCAGATTGGCAGGTTGTAGCATCACCAATCTCTTCAAATCTTTGAATGATTTCCTATTGTAGGTCTTAAATACTCTTAAGTATGTAAAGGAATAGGAAATCATTCAATAAATTAATAGCATGAAGTTTCCACAGTCCATGATCAATAAGTGTTGAGATTTCTAGATTGCAATTGTGTGTAATTTTTTTTGCATCATCGTTTCGAACCATATTCCATGATTCATCATCAGGATTTGAACATAGAGAATAAGAGAGTGATGACACAGTTGCAATCCAAAAATCTCAGCACTTATTCCATAAATTTATAAATTCTTATTGATAATAGATGGAGAGTTGTATTACGGATTTAAGATAGAAAGGTGGATAGCTCCTAGATCCCTCCTCAAAGTTTCACCCCATCTCATTTCCATGAAATCCTACAATCATTTATGAAATAAACTAAAACACCTAGAAATTAATACCTCGTCTACACATCCATTCTCCATCAAATCCCTACTACTTCTACAAAAATACTCATTTTCATTGAATTTTCTACTACCTTTCGAATCTTTGAGAAGTGGGATGTAATGATTTCAAATGTTTTCAAATCAATTTGAGCACAAGAAGTCGCATGAACTATCATAAACAAGTTGAATGGTGTGATAATTGATCACAGGTTGGACTATGTTGGGATATTTGTTTGAAGTAAGAGAAGAGGACCCAAATTCCTCATTATTTTAGTAATGCTGGAGGAGTTTGAATCACCAGGGATTACTATTTCCAAGGTATTTACCTTTGGTAAAGAAACTTGAGGTCATTTGTAAAGAATTGAAACTTAAAATAACCATATAACTAAAGCAGGCTTACACAACTAAAATTCTAATGCAATGAAAAATTTTAATGTATAGTGTATCAAGGTTCATGAGGGTTAATGAGTAAACATCCTTTTCATGTAAATTGTCATCTTATGGTATTGGGGTGATTTTAGTTAAATTTTGTAAGATTTTGATTTTTTTTGAGATTTATGTAATGTTAATATTCAAAAGGGCATAAACTTCTATATTAATTTCAAGGTTGTATGAGTTTCATTTGAGGGAAGGGGTTGGAATAAATGACTAGTTCTAAATATTAATATTTTGATGTAGGATAATTTTTCGTAAAATTATTTATGCATGATAAATGTTTTTTAGAATACTTATTTCAGTCTTTGTATTCAAGTGGTGTTCATGAGGTAGATCTAACTCAAGGAGTCCTATGTTTGAATTAAGTGATTCTATAAGGATGATTGTGTTAGATGTATCCCACATTGGAAATTATGTCATATTTGTGCTAGCTCTATGCTAGCTATGACATTTTTTAAAGTGACTTTTGAGATGTAATTTTGCCTTTCTCGAGACAAGTTTGTAACTGAATTCAATTGGGGATAGATGTTAAAAAAAATAATTAGCTTCAAGCATTCAATACAAATTTAATCTTAACCTTTGGTGTTGAGATCATCTCCACCATTCATTGTTACCTAGGTTTTGTTGTTATTGCCTATAAAAGGAAACATTCTCTGATTGTAAGGTTGTTGAAGCAGGAATTATTGAAACTAAATATTTCAAAATTAATACAAGAAAACATTGATTTTGGTGTGTTTTGATTTGTGGTTTCAAATTTTTGCATGGTTCCTTTTCTTCAATAATAGATAAATTTTAATTTCAATAGTGATAAACTACTAAGATATTTAATAGATCTTTGGTTCAAGTCATTTGTGACTTACTAATTGTGAGTTACATTGTATGGTTATTTTGAACCTTTTATGAATTAAGTTTGGTTGTGGATGTTTGCTTAAGTTACACCAAGTATTAGGTATTTGAGTAATTTTTTATGATTTGAAAACCTTTAAATCCCTTGAAGATTGCACTATTTCTATGACATTGTGAGTTTATCTTTGATCAAACAAAAATAAACTTATTGAGGGATCTATCTATCTAATGTGTTGAATTGTTATTCTAGTTGTTCATAGGATTTTAGTCTCGTTTCTTCCCACCTTACTTTTGAATTTTATTTTGAGATAAAATTTAGTCTTAGGAAAAGGATTTGCAATATTGTAAGATCAAAAGATTGAAGTTAATTTAGATCTTAGATCTAAAGATAAACATAGGGTTTTCAATTTTATTTAGATATTATCAAATCCCTTATCTTGTTCCAATGAAGTATAATGTAAAGCCTTTTAAAACAACAAAGCATTAAACCTTGAGTTATTTTTTGTAAATTCAAGACCTGACAATTGAAGCCTTACGGTAGTCTTTTTTTGAACCATTGGGATAAGATTTCATTTTAAGAGAGATAGAATACCTATTATTTTGTCTAAGTTACGTTGTGCAAAAATACGCATCAACACTAAGGTTGACTATTTCCTATGAAAAAGTCTAGTTGATATTTATCAATTTACAACTTGTCTTATAAATGAATTAATTTAAAAACAAATTTGTTTTCTCTTAAAATGGAGGAATGTGATTTAATAGATAAGCATTTAAATTCATTCAACTTGATTTTGAGTCAACAATCCTCTATAGATGTTCAAATAGAAGAGGGAGATAAGTGTATTATTCTTCTATGTTTTTTACCTCAGTTATGAGAGTGTGATTCTTTCTATTAGTGCTAACTTAAAAAATCCCATGACGGAATCTCTTTTTCCAACCTTATTCACAAAGGAAATGAGAAAATAGGCCACTATGGATAAGTTCTAAGAATGGTTTGTCTAAGGAAAGAGGAGGATCTAAAGGAGACTATAAAGGGTCTAAAGAGAGGTCTAAATCTTGAGACCAATATAAAAATATTAAGAAGAAGGAGGGTATGCTAAGGAGTACAGAAATAAGAAGAAATAATAGGATTCATCCATAAAAAAATATTCAAAAAACAAGTGATGAAGCCTTATTTATTTCTTGTAATAATATTTATAATGAACATTGGTTGGTTGATTCAAGATTCTCATACCACAATACTCCTCATAACAAGTGGTTCTCCTCATGTCAAGAATATGATGGTATGGAGGTATACCTTGGGGACAAAAATTAATATATGATTTGTGGATTAGAAAATTTAAACTTGTATTTCAATGACAAGAGGATAAAAAATCTCCCAAGTGTTTTACATATTCCTTGATTAGAAAGACATTTAATTTTATTATTGAATTTGAATGGTTTAAGAATACATGTAACTTTTGATAAGACTAGTTGTAGGTTGGTGACAAGAAATTAGGTGGTAGTACCTTAAAAGGGTCAAAAATACAAACCTTTTTTAGGAAAGAAGCCATTGATATTTATAATTATACCTATGTAACTAAAAAATATAAAAATTCATGTATGTTGTGACACAATAGATTAGACATGATAAGTTAAAAATAATTAAAGACTATAATGAATAAAAATTTGGTTGATTGTTTTTCCTAATGTAATGATTAATTAAATTTTTGAGGATTGTGTGTTTGGTAAAAAAAATAGATCATTTCCTTCAAGAAATTATAAAGCAAAGGATAAATTGCAAAGTACTCATACAAATATATTTGGTCATATGGATGTTGATTAAATTGAAAAATATCAATACTTTGTAAACTTCATTAATGATGTTTTGAGATTCACCCAAATTTATTTTACGACACATAAATCTAAAAACAATACTAAGGTTAAAGAATTTAAAGCCTTGGTATAAAACAGTCAAAACATAAGGTTTTGAGATCTTACAACAAAGGGAAATATTTTTCTAAGGAATTTGATGACTTTTGAAAACATGCAAGTATTATTAATCAAAATCTTAATTTATATACACCTCAATAAAATGGGGTGGTAGAAAGGATGAACCAAAATTTGATGTAAAGAGTTAAAATTATGTCAAGTGGTGCACAATTGGAAAGATTCTTTTGGGTAGAAGTTGTGAGTACTACTTGTTACTTGATAAGTATATCTCCTTCTGATGCTCTTTATTTGACACCTTATGAAGTGTGGATGGGTAATAAACCTTATGTTTCACATTTAATGGATTTTGGATGTGATGATATTGTTTATATGCCTAAACAAGAGTGTTCTCAACTGAATCCAAAAGTGAATAAATGCATCTTTATTAGATATTGTGAGAATGTTAAGGGTTATAATCTTTGGAATCCTCCAATCTTTAAATTTCACTATTGTATAGGTTATTTTTTAGGGAGTTGATAAATATTTATGTTCTTAAATATCCAAAAGTAAAAGAAGGGGAAAAATGATAGTGTATTTTGATATAAAACATTGCACATAGGAAAGAAAAAATGATATATTTGAGGATGGATAGGAAGAAGAAGATTTAAGTGATATTAATAGGAAGGAAGACCCTAAAGAAGTTGAGCATGTTGAAGAACAAGAGGAATAATCATGTACTCATCCTTTGATCAGATTCACTATACAATAGAATCTTGTTGATAGGTATAGATCAACATATTTTTTTCATGTATTTGTTTTGTTAAGTATTGACGATGAACCTAAATCATATAGTGAAGCTATTATTTTAAATGATAGTGAGTCTCAAAAACAAGAGATACAATATGAGATTAGTATCTTTAGATTTTAACACCTAGGATCTTTTTCATTTGCCCAAAGGGGGAATGACATTGGTTTTAAATGGGTATATAAGAATAAATTTGGAGTAGATGGTCCTTTCAAAAGGTACAAGGTCAAAATAGTGGGAAAGGGCTACTCCCAAAGAGAGGGAGTTAAATTTGGTAAAATATTCAATTAGATTTGTTTTATTCATAGCTATTGCATTATTTTGACGTAAAATAATGGATGTTAAAAATATATTTTTGCATGGGGATATAAAAGAACATATTTATATGAAACCTCCTAAAGGTTTTGAGGTAAAAAGGAAATAAAATTTAGATTGAAATTTGAAATGGTCTCTTTATGGTTTGAAACAATCACCTTGTATGTGGTATCAAAATTTGACTCATTTTATTAAAGTTGGTGTTAGGATTATGAAAAACACGAGCCACAAGATCAAACAATGAACAAAGAAAGCATCCACATGAGAGAGCTAAAAACAATAGTATGCAATATCATCAACAACAAAAAGCTACAAAATGAACCTCAAGAATCTTCAAGGAAAATAAGAGTCCTCAAAGGTTGAGATTTTAAGAGTTCAGATTTTATCAAAGGTATGATAATAGAATGAGGGTTGAGTACTATATAGGAGAAACCCTAAATGATAAATGGATTATATCATTAAAATTTCTATCATCCAATGCAATGAGATAGAATGATCTAACAATATCTCTCTAGTTATCATATAAAATTACTCCTAAGTTTAGCTTAAGTGCATGAGAATAAATTAGACTAATAATTAATTAAAGGTTGATTAACTATTGGCTAATGCATGATTACTCTAACACCCCCCAAAATATGAGTTAAAGGAGTAGCTAAAATTTGTAAAAAGAGAATGCATGGTGGGTCCCAACAAACAAGACTTGGTGAGGTACCCATGTACAAACAATCTAATCTCTCACAAGTGGAAAAAAGGAGAAAACCACATGGGAAAAAATCCTCTCAAAAGAGAGAAAGGTGAATGAAGGACTTAAAAATCCTTTAAATCAAGGTGAAGGACTAATAAGCCTCTCACCAAAAACAATGTCCCAAAAAATATGAACATGTAGAACATCACTGAAGAACGAAGAAGTTGTAGACAATTGTAGAAAGATGAAGTTGATATAGTGCTAAAATGAATAACCTACAAAAACAAGAATGCAAGAGTATCCATATGGTAAATGTTCCATCTCACTGAAATGTATGGGTAACCAGCCATTGATGTACATTGCATCCACCTAGTACATAGAAACAAGAACTAAATACATAGATCACTCAAAAAATGAAACCAAGGAAGTATTAGCACCAAGCATTAAAAAAACCCCATAATGTTGACAAGGGAGAGCCAAGATAGGTACACTGAAACTGTGGGAAACCAAGAAGTGTATGTAGGAAAATATATGAACGGGCAACTAAAAAGTACCTATAAATAAAAAGTGTGCAAACTAAGGAACACACGATGAGGCAAGAATCACTAGGATTCACTATTGTCGTGGAAGGGACACTCACTTGACAAAGGTGTGATAGAAAAAACAAAGACAAACATCAACCCCCCATGGCAATTTATATCATAGTGCAAGTACAAAAGACACAATAAGATGTGTGAAATCCCAAAAAAAAATGCAATAGAATGGCACTTTATATTAGTGCATCTACAAAAGATAAATTACATGAAAAATATGTCTACAATTCCCAAATAGGATAGAATACTCTAAATACATGTAGAACAACCAAAAACGATTCACCCACACACAAAAAAAAGTTTTAGGAGCTAAGAAATCCAAGCAATCCACTAGAATGTGAAAACACATAAAAATGAATAAATGTACCTAGAGAGAAATTTAGAAAATTTACATGGATGGTTGTGAATAGCTCTGAGAGACTATCCCAATGCCACTAAAATCATGAAAAATAAAGAAACAGGTTAAAAGTTATGAGCTCAGGAGTGAAAAAAACACCTCTAACTTTGATAGGTTGTAGAATGCACTAGCAACAAAAAACAGTGATGAGACCCACACTACTAGAAAGTTGGTGAAACCATCTTTCCGACAATATCTCGTTTTCCCAATTTTGATATTGTATGAACAAGTTATGGCTAAAAGAAAAAATGGATCCTTTAAGGCAAAGAGGGATTGAAAGGGGCCCTGCCTTACGGCCATACCACTAATGTCAACATGATGCCATGCTAATGTCAATGGAATATTCTAGAGTATTCCCCTACCAAAAAAAAAATCTTGATGGATAAAAAACAAAGGTCATCAATTATTCTACATGATCCTCGAAATATTCCCTACATGCACCATGGTTTTGAGGGACACTGAAAAAAATCATGGGTGGTTAAAAAAATTGAGCCATAAGATCAAACAAAAAATAAATACACCTTCCACATAAGAGAGCTGTAAAAAATAATATGCAATATCCTCAACAAGAAAAAGCTATAGAGTTCAAGTGTTAAGACTTTATCATAGGTATGATAATACAATGAGGGTTGAGTGATATATAGGAGCAACCCTAAATGATAAAGGAATTATATTGTTGCAAGTATGAAAATTTTGTCATTGATATCAATTGGTTAATTGGTTAACTGATTGTTGTTGTCATTGATGTCATGGATGATGGTCATTGGTTGTATATGTCGAGAATATTGAGAAAATTATAATGAAGGAATGTTGCAGGTATTTAGTGTTTGCTCCAGGATTTGCTCTAGGTTTTCCTGGTATGTTGGTGAGGATCTGAGGTATTATTCATGGCTCTTGGAAGCTACTATATCTATATTTTGGGTTTCTGGATCGTTGTACAATGCGAGTTATGTTCACCAGTTATGAACTGTGTTTTTTTGTGTATCTAGCTAAGGTCTAGGAGAAATTTTGTTGCTTCGTATTTCTTCTTGTTCAAGTCTTATGACTTGTGGTTCTGAAGATAAGTTATTGAGGTTGTGTTCAAGTTAATTTTTCTATCTGGAAATATTGGATAGTGGTAAGGTTGTATGTGCTTAATTGTTTACATGTTTTACACTAGTTTGGTTGACCTTGTGTTTAAACACTACTTACGAAGTTTGTGGAAGCATGTTGAAGTGTGTGTTTGGGTCGCCCTCATTCTAATTCTATCGTAGAATGTTTTGGTGCTGACCTAATTTGAATTCGTAAATACAAGTGGTGTGTGGCTGACTTTGGATGAGTTTCAAAGTTGAATATGGCATAAATATAGGTTGAGATGTTTTTGAAAGATGAATGCAAGAAAGATATATGTGAGATAGGTGTGAAATAGTGTGTATGTGATGCGAGTTTGAGCAGATTAGTGCAAAATCTAATTGTGAGGTTCTGGAAGTAGTGATTTGAAGGTGTACTCTATCATTAAAGCATATCTACAAGTGTGTGAGTGAATTGTGGCGGAAGGCTTTGTTGCATTGATATTTTGTTCTCTCTATTATAAATATCTTCTATCTTCTTTGTAATTCTATGGCAGAGAGCCCTCCGAGTGGTTAACCCTTGTTGGATAGCAAATCATGATCTGGACAGTATGTCATGTTTTTGCAGTGAGCCTTCTCTAGTAGTGAGCCTTTGTATTCAGTTTTGATATTCTTTATATTGTTAGCTAATCCTCACCATGGTTTTTCCCTTATTGAGTTTTCCATGTAAATCTAGTGTTATTATGTGTGTGATGTTTTTCAGTTTCTACTTTTGAACTTAATGATTAATCACATTAGCAGAGTAAAGGATTTGTGAATGATTGTTCTATTTTTTGGTGGAAGATCTTAAAGGTTAAAATGTGTTCCAACTGATTGACCCCCCTCTCATTTGTCTTATTCAACAATTGGTATCAAAGCGTGGTTCCTTGGAGAAGAGATTTATCGCTTAAGAAAGGTTTGAGATGGTGAGAAAGATCACTATTGAGTGTCCTAGGTTTGATGGGACTAACTATGCCCTCTGGAAGATAAATATGGAAGGATATCTGGAGTAATATGGATATGATGTTGAGAATGCTTACAAAATGGCTTACACTCCTCCTACAAATGGTCTGACTACAGCCAATGAGATCAAGGCACATGAAGTGAGCAACAAGGTGAAGTTTATTTTGAAGAATAGTCTTTCACATTTTGATTTTATTAAAGTTGCAAATATGAAGACTGCTAAAGAGGTCTGGGATGAATTGGAAAATATGCATGAAGGAGATGAAAGGGTCAAAGAAGTAAAATTTCAGAATTTGGAAGCACAATTCAAGATCCTACAAATTTTTGAAGATGAGAATATTAAATCCTATGAACAGAGAGTGGATGAGTTGGTAGGTGGAATGTGAGGACTTGGTGCTATAGTGGATGAATCTAATATTGTGAAGAAGATTCTCAGAACTCTCCCTGATGTGTACAATGAAAAGGTATATTCTATTGAGGAATATAAATATTATAAAACATATACTAAAGATAAGTTGTTGGGTACTCTAACATCTTATGAAATGAGAAAGCCTAGCTTGAGAAATGGATCAAAGACATAAACTAATTTTAGGGCTATAAGAGTTGAAGATCTAAATGAAGAGAACTTTGATGATGTAGAAGCTAACTTTGTGAGAATAATGAAAAAGGGCTCCAGTAAGTATGAAGGTAAGCTACCTTTTAAATGATTTAGTTGTGGAGGAATTGGTCATTATGCCTCATGATGTCCAGAAAGAGCTAAGGAGAATAAACAAAGATTAAGAAAAGAAAACAAAGGGAAGGCTATTAAGAGACCATATTATATAAATGAAGGTGTTGGCATTTCTAATGAAGAGTCTGATTATGGAGATTTTGATGATAATGAATGCTTGTTCTTGGCTATATTTAAATATGAATCTACTCTTGCTAATACTAAAAGACGGGTGAAGGAAAGCACTCTGGAGAAAGATGAAGATACTATTATCTCTACCCTACATTCTAAACAAGAAAATAACTACAGGGTTGTCAACAATGGTTGTTCACATCACATGACTAGTGATAAGATTAAGTTTGTTAAACTTTAAAAATATGATGGAGGCTCAGTTAAATTTGGAGATGATACTGGTGCTAAGATTTGTGGGATAGGTTCAGTAAGTTTTGATGGAAAGCATAACAATGATTATGTCTACTATGTTAAGGGTTTAAGGTATAATATATTGAGTGTTGGATAGATGTGTAGTAAAACATATAATCTTGTATTTGAGGATGAGAGATGTGAAATCAAGAAAGGATCCAAAACTATGATTAATGTTGGTAAGAAGTCTGAAGGAAATATTTATCAACTTAAGGGTGTTGATGGGAATTTATTTATGAATTAGATTAATGACAGTTGGTTATGGCACCAGAGAATGTGTCACATGAATTTTGATAATATGGTGAGAATCGATGCAGTACAAGCTGTGAGAGATTTGCAAGGATTACAAAGCCTATTAATGCTATTTGCAAGAATTGTTAGTTTGGAAATCAAGCTAGAAAAAACTTTAGATTGAAGGAACAATATACTACCAGGCTATTGGATTTGATTCATATAGATCTCTATGGTCCTACAAGAGTGAAAAGTCTACAAGGTGAAAGGTACTTTATGCTTTTTATTGATGATTACTCTAGATATACATGGGTTACTTTTCTTAGAGAGAAATTTGATGCATTAGAAATATTCAAGACATTAAGGGCTATGGTTGAGAATGAAGCAAATTTGAGAATAAAATGCTTGAGGTCTGACAAAGGTGGTGAATTCACCTCCAATGATTTTAATATGTTTTGTGAAGTTCATGGAATAAAAAGATAGTTATTTGCTCCTAGAACTCCTCGGTGGAATGGATTTGTTGAAAGAAAGAATAGAACGATTAAAGAAGATGCTAGATCAATGAATAAAGAGGTAGTTTTATCAGAATTTTACTGGAGAGAAGTTATTCACACTGTTGTTTATGTGTTCAATCAAGCTCAAGCAAGAGCTAATAGTAGTAAGAGCCCCTATGATCTATGGTGCGAAATAATTCCTACTATCAATTATTTCAATATATTTGAAAGAAAATTTTATATTAAATGGGTGAACCACCAAAAACTAAAAGAAGGGGAAAGAAATAGGATTCCCCAATGAGCCTCTAGGGTTTTTCACCTAGAAGCTAGTGATAAATGAGCTCTCTTTCACACCTTTTCATTTTAGGGTTCATTCAAAGGATTAGGGGTAGATGTGTGATGAGTTTGATTGAATATGTCTAAGTGAAATAAGTTAAATGTTGGAAACTAAAAGGAAATGATTTAAAAAACCTACGAAATGCAAAATGCTGGAAAACACAATGTTGTATGCAAACATGTACAAAATGACCTAAAAACGTAAACTAAACTAAACAAAAAGCTAGATGATACATAATGTGTGCACCTAGAATTTGAAGAGGGATGGGATGGAGATATGGAATTTTGATGAAATTGTTGTAGAAGCTGACTAGGACACTTGTGCCAATCTAGGCGACTTAGTCCCAGATCTGGAAAAACTAGTCTGGAGCCCGTTTATGCCAAATGGGTGTCTAAATATGCAAAAATCACTGAAAGGCATGTCCAGTGGGACTAGGTCACCATTGTTGGCAACTTAGTCCACTTCTGAATTCTAGAAAATGCAAAAGGGGAAACAAAAGACCTCGGTCTGCACTTCGGTTCTTCACAGGTGTCTTCTTTTTTGAAACTCTAATTCTCAGGCCTGAAAGTGACTTTTGGTGGGTGTTTGGACTTTGCAAGAAAGTAGAGGTCTTCAACAAGTCTTCAATGCCTTCAATGATCTTAAATGTACCTAAATTTGTAAACACATCAAAAGAGGAAGAAAGAAATGTTGATTGTTAGGGCATGGGGGTTTGCCTTGGTCAAACCCCTTTTAGGTAACTAAACCAAAATGAATAGAAAATGTAATGAAGCATGAACATGAAATAATGGAGTTAGTACCTTTCCATGATGATTTATCTTGATTTGTTGCATCAATCATCCCTTGAGTGCTTTAGAAAAGATGTCTTGTTGACCTAGGATGCTCAAACCCTAGCTTGCTTGAGAAGGAGAAAAGAGTGCTTGAGAAGAATGAGTGAATGAATAGAATAGAAGATAATTTTAGGGTGAAAAAGATGCAAAAAAACCCTATTTATACATGTTGTGCCCTAATTCCCCAAAAATAACACATGATAGACCTACCTTAGGGTTTAGAAGACAAAATCCTATCAGAATTTTGAGTTAAATTTGTTTTTTATGCCAAGTGGGACTAATTTTCCCAAGGTGGCGACCTAGTCCACCTGGGCATTTTTGAGTGGTTGTCGGGGATTAAGATGTGATTAATGATCCTTGTCAGGATTGTCTTCTGAAACACACTAAATTTGGACCTATAAGTGCATTAAGAGGTCATTATAGCATAAGAAAGGGTTGATTTAGTGATGACAAGCCTAGGAAAGTGTGGAAATGTGCTACAACACTTTGACATGAGGCTTGGAAAGGGATTATTTAGGTGAATTATGATGAAAGGGTCTCAAAAAGTGAGGAAATGTGTCACAACACCTTTGCAAGACGCCATAGAATATAAGCAAAACTAGGCCAAAAACCACAAGAAAGGGCCCAAATGAGTGAAAAGTGTCAAGGCTACACTTTTTGGCAACACAACAGGATGAATAAAATCTAGGGAAGTTTGATGCTAGATGTGATGAAGGTATCTTCCTTGGATACTCGACTAGAAGCAAAGCTTACATATGTTTTAACAAAAGACTAAGAAAGATTGTAGAGAGCACAAATGTCAAGGTTGATGAAGCATTAAAGAATTCAATTGAAGTTGATGGATATGCATCTGATGAACCTAATTGCATAAGAGTAGAAGAATTTGTGGAAAAATAGGAGAAGCAGAATGAAGAAGAAGAAGCTTCGATGGTGTCCCCAAAGACACCTAAATATGTGTAGAAAGATCATTTAGAAAGTCAAATCATTGGAGACAAGAGGAAAGGAGTATTGACAAGAAGCAGAGTTGTTGTTGTTGCTGAAATAAATCTATGCTTACTCTCTGAAGTTGAACTAAAGACTTTAAGTGAAGCATGTAATGACTAACATTGGATGAAAGTTATGGAAGAAGAAATTATGCAGATTGAGAAGAGTCAAACTTGGGAATTGATCCCTAGATAGATAGATAAAAACATAATTGGATCAAAATGGGTGTTCAGAAACAAGCTAAATGAGAATGGAGAAGTGGTTAGAAATAAAGAAAGACTTGTGTATAAGGGTTACTCACAAGTAGAAGGTATACATTTTTCAAGAAACCTTTGCTCCAGTGGCAAGGATGGAAGCTATCAGAATGTTTTTAGCATTTGTTGCTCATAAAAAAAAATTAAGTTTATTAGATGGATGTTAAGTCTGCATTTCTAAATGGTGAGTTAGAAGAAGAGGTTTACATCCAGAACAACCGGAAGGATTTCAATTGTCAGATCAACTGGATATGGTTTTCAAATTAAAGAAGGCCTTATACGAATTGAAGCAAGCTCCTAGAGCTTGGTATGCAAGGTTTCAATAAAGGTACGACATATAGTAATTTATACTTCAAACTTGAAAATGTCAAAATCTTGATAGTGGTTGTATATGTTGATGACATTATCTTTGGAGGAAATGAAAAAATGTGCAAGATGTTTGTTGAAGAGATGAAAAAATAATTTGAGATGTATATGTTTGTTGAGATGAATTTCTTTCTTGGGTTGCAAATTAATCAAACAAAGAAAAGGGTTTTTAATTTAAAATCAAAGTATGTAAAATAAATGTTGAAGAAGTTTTCGATGGATGGTTCCAAACTGATATGCAATCCTATGGCTATTGGCTGCAAATTGAGTAAATATCATGATTCACCTAAGGTTGATCAAAGCAAATATAGATCTATGATTGGAGGATTGTTGTATTTAACTACTACTAGACCGGATATCATGCATGTGGTTTGTCTTGTGGCTAGATTTCAAGAAGATCCTAGAGAAACACATGGTGTTGTTGTTAAGAGGATATTCAAATATTTGAATGGCACTCTGAATTATGGCTTGTGGTATCCTAGGGATATTGATTTTACACTAAGTTCTTATACAAATTCAGATTGGGTAGGTTGTGCTGATGACAGAAAAATTATAAGTGATGGTGCATTCTTTCTTGGTTGTAGATTGGTGTCATGGTTGAGTAAAAAACAAGATTTAGTTTCCTTATCCACTGCAGAGGCTGAGTATATTGTTGTGGCATCTTGTTGTACAAAATTTTTTTGGATGAGACAAACATTGAAAGATATCAAAGTAATGTATAATGATCCCATTTCTATATTCGGTGATAATACAAGTGCAATTAACATTTCAAAGAATCCGATGATGCACTCAAGGACAAAGCATATATCAATAAGGTATCACTTTTTAAGAGAAAAGGTTGTGGAAAATGAAGTAAAACTTGAGTATGCACCTATGAAGGATTAGGTTGTTGACATATTTATGAAGGCTCTTCCTAAAGATACTTTTGAGTATCTTCGGGAGAAGTTAGGGGTTATTGCCCCTCCTTTCTTGAACTAGATGCATATGGAGATGCATCATTCTAGTGGGTTTATGGATATATCTTTCTTTTGGAGTGATGTTTGGTGGCTACCTCTCAAGGGGATTAGGTAGTGTCATGTGTTGTCATTGAAAGAGTATTTTGTTCTTAATTTCAAAGGGGAAATTAATGTAAAACATCTTTTTCCTTTTTCATTGATGTCAAAGGGGGAGAAAGTATCATGTGAAAAATTTTACCTTCTAAGGGGGAGAAAGTAAAATCATGGAAAATGTGTTCAGAACTATTTTGTTGTCTTTGATGGTTTTTCACATCATGTGTTGTCATCAATGACAAAGGGGGAGATTATTGCAAGTATGAAGATGTTGTAATTGATGTCAACTAGTTAATTGGTTAACTAGTTGTTGTTGGCATTGGTGTCATGAATGATGGTTATTGGTTGTATATGTTGAGGATGTTGAGAAAATTGTAATGAAGGTTGCAGTTATTCGATGTTTTCTCTGAGTTTTGTTGCTACGTTGGTGACGATATGAGGTATTATTCATGGTTTTTAGAAGCTTCTATATCCATATTTTGGGTTTTTGGATCATTGTACAGTGTGAGTTATGTTCACTAGTTGTGAACTATGCTTTATGTTTATCTAGTTGAGGGAGAAATTTTGTTGCTCTGAATTTCTTCTTGTTTGAGTCTTATGACTTGCAGTTCTTAGGATAAGTTGTTGAGGTTGCATGTTCAAGTTAATTTTGCTATATGGAAATATTGAATCATGTTAAGGTTGTGTGTGCTTAATTGTTTATGTTTTTTACACTAGTTTGGTTGACCTTGTGTTTAAAAACTACTTACGAAGTTTGTGGAAGCGTGTTGAAGCGTGTTTTTTGGTCGCCCTCATTCTAATTCCATCGTAGAATTTTTTGGAATTGACCTAATTTGAATTTGTAAATACAAGTGGTGTGTGGTCGACTTTGGATGAGTTTTAAAGTTGAAGATGGTATTGGATGAGTTTTAAAGTTGAAGATGGTATAAATACAAGTTGAGATGTTTGTGAAAGATAAATGCAAGCAAGATAGATGCGAGATAGGTACAAAACAGTGTGTATATGATGCAAGTTTTAGTAAATCAGTGTGAAATCTAATTGTGAGGTTTCAAAAGCAGTGAGCTAAAGGTGTACTCAATCATTCAAGCATATCTACAAGTGTGTGATTGAATTGTGGTGGAAATCTCTATTACATTGAAATTTTGTTCTCTTTATAACAAATCTCTTCTATCTTCTTTATAATTATGTGGCAATGAGCCCTTCGGGTGGTTAACCCTTGTTGGACAGTGAGTCCTGATCTGGATAGTAAGTCATGTTTTGGCAGTGAGCCTTCTCTAGTAGTGAGCCTTTGTATTCGATTTTGATATTCTCTATATTGTGAGCTAATCCTCATCATTTTTTTTCCCTTATTGGGTTTTCCATGTAAATCTGGTGTTATTGTGTGTGATTTTTTTCATTTTCTTCTTTTGCACTTAATGATTAATCACATTAGCATAGTAAAGGATTTATGAATGATAGTTGATCTAATTTCTAGTGGAAGTTCTTAAAGGTTAAAATTTGTTACAACTGATTCACCCCCCTTCTCGGTTGTCTTGTTTAACATATATCATGACAAGTGTCATAATCTCATGCAATGAGACAAATGATCTAATAATAGCTCTCTAATTAACATAGAAAATTACTCCTAAGTTTAACTTAAGTGAATGAGAATAAATTAGACTAATAATTAATTAAGATTAATTAATTATTAACTAATGCATGATTACTCTAACATTTGGTTTTTGTAAAAAATGAAGAGGATCAATATATTTACATTAGATATAATCATTATCATATAATAATTTCATGTCTTGTATGTAGATGATATTTAATTTTATAGTAACATCAAGCTATGATTAGTGAGTTGAAAAATAATCTTTCAAGTGCATTTGAGATGAAATATTTTGGGGTAGTAATATGAATATTGGGTGTATAAATAAAGAGGGATTATGAATACAAAAATATTTAGGTGTCACAAAGTATGTTATTAATATTTTGTAAAGGTTTAATATGTAGGACTATAAGCCAATTAGTATTCCTTTGTTGGTTGGCACTAAGCTTACTTTAGATATGTGTCCCAAATGTGAGGATGATTTTGAGGTTATTTCTAACATGTCATATGATATTTCTATTGGTAGCTTGGTGTATCAATATTTTTCACTAGGTCTAATATTTCCCAAGAAGTGGGAGTATTGAGCAAGTTTATGTTTAACCCATATAAAGATTATTATAATTATGTTAAAAGGGTTCTCAAATATTTGTGTGGAACTTATAATTATTTTTTGGTTTATTTGAGAACTAATAGTATGGTAATATATTGGATATATAGGGATTTTTTTATGCAAAGTGCATTGGTGATTTGGATAGTTAGACTTCCACTAGTTATGTTTTTTAAATTATTTGGTAGAGCAGTGAGTTGAATGAGTAAGATGAAACTATGGTTTCTTTATCCACCATTGAAGTTAAATATATGGATAATATACATATCTCTAAGGAGAAATTTTAGTTATAAATATTGTGTGCAAGTATTGGTTTTGAGTGTGGGAGAGTTTAGATTAGTTGTGATGGCGAGGATGCAATATTTTTAGCAAAGAATCCTATAATTCACACTTTGATAAAGCATGTGGATATACAATACCACTTTTTTTTAAGAAATGATGTCAAATGAATGTTATGTTGAGAAAGGTTGACACTTAGGAGAATGTTGTAAATTATCTTATCAAGCCTCTAAGCACAAAAAATTATCTTACAATAGAGAGATCATGGACCTTGTTTCTTGTACTTAATTATTTTTGTGTTCCTATGAATATTTTTATAATATATTATGTCAAATGGGAGAATTTTAGTATTAATGTGTTAATTAATTTGTTACAACATCCTTGTGAAGGTGTCTCTAGGCACCTAGGGTGTTAGTGGGAAAATAATCTATAAATATATGAACCACCTATAGTTTAAAAACATATTCATAAGGGATGAAGGGATCCTACAACATTGATTAATTACTTATGGAATAATTAATTATCTCCTCAATTTGAGAGCTTGGAAAGGAGGGAAAGGTGGCTTTTGGTATTCTCTGCATGTGTCTATTAGCTTCTTCAATTTGAGTACTTGGAAAGGAGGGAAAAGGAATCCATTGGCTTATCAAGATGGGTGAATTTTAATATTCTAGAGGGAATCACAAGGAGTGGTACATTTGGTTTTTGCAAGGGGAATTCGAGCACCATGTTCTACCATGGTTTGTGTACCTCTTATTTTAAAAAATTCTCGTGTCATCCTTCTAAATTTCCTCTAAATTGGAGCATCAGGATGATTGTAAGATATCTTGTTTTCATTATTTAATTGAGATTTCACAAGTACATAGTTGTTTAATATTTGATACAAATAAAGTGAAGTAAGTGTGTTTCTTTTTAATATTATTTTTGAAGATAATAGATACTTGGCCTCTCTTCCTTGTATAGTTTTTCCTATTAGGGTTTCTCCATAAAAACCTTGTGTAATGGGTTGTTCACATGTGATTTTTTTTTTTTAATTTATTTATGTTCTTAAATTCATTAATGATATTCTAAAAATTATGCATACTAAGTTAGATCATATTCATAAACAAGCAAACTTAATTTCATATTTGTATACTTAATTTTACAGTTTCATATTGTAGTAATTCACCTTTTATTTTAAACGTATTTAAAAATGAGATAAAATAATATAAAGACATAGAGGGTACAAGAGAAACATGCCAAACAAATATTAAATATATTTCATGATATAAGATTATTCAAAATATTATGAAACAAAGGATATTTTATGAAAAAATCATTAATATAATATAATAATATTTATAACACTATGTTTCTTTTTAGAAATAAAATCTTAAACCCTTTACTTACCAAGCTAATGTTAACTACTTATGTCATGACAAGAGAATCCATGCTTCTTCCAATACAAGTACTTAGTTTATGATGGTTGTAGTGATTATCTATTACATAGATTCTCTTATGTAAGGATAAATTAATTAATTATTTTTATAAATAGGTAATGTTGGTATTTTAGAACTTAAATAAATAAATAAAAAATATTTAGCTTTAATTAGATGATGATTCACCTTCATGTCAAAAAAAAAAATTAGGATACATCAAATTATTGGATATGAATTATTATTTTTTATTTATTTATTTAGGTTACTTTTATAAATGTATAGATATCCCATGCACTAATCATGTATTTATAAATTTTACTATTTTTTGTGGATCTAGATTGGTGCTATAGATATGGACTATTTAATTTCAAATGTGATATATTCTCACATTGATTCTTATAACCTAATATGGTAGTATGGATAAATGAGATTCCTAGACTGAGAATATTTATCTCTTTTATCAAATTCATGGATATTTATTTAACGATTTGGTACAATAATCAAAGATAGAAATAGTTCATTTTGTATGCCTAATATTTTGTGTAGATAGAAATGCTCTTATGATGATGTAGTAAATAAACTTTCTTTCTTGTTGGATGTTACATGTGTGTTAAATGCTCACTAATGATTCCAAATAAATTGGAGTTCATCTTAAATGCAACACCTTAGCATTTAATTTAAATTTTTCACTCTTCAATTCAACTCATAAAAGTTAAACAAAGTAAAATATCTACTCTAAAATTAAAATTTAATATTTAAAAACTAAAAATTGAGTTCATTTCCATAAATCACAAAATTAGCTTCTAAAATTTGAGTTTTGTAATCTATAAATCTAAACTAAGGTGGTGAACTGATAAACTAAGTTAGTTTCTAATTTCTCTATAATAATAGTGTATTGCACATTAATCATTGTATTCAAAAACTCAAAGCAAAAAAATGAAAATATGCAATTTTCATCACAATTTGTATGTTTTAAAAATTGGTATTCTTTCATGCTAGTGGATGTGAAATAAGAAAAGCTAGCTCTGGTAAACTTCTTGTTGAGGCAAATAGAAAAAAAAACAATCTATATCATTTGAAAGAGGTGAAAAGTGGAAGATGTGTGTTAGGGAAAACTTATGAGAGTTGGTTATGGCATAAGAGGTTGGGCCACATAAATTTTGATCATCTTGTGAAGGTCAACAAAGATAATGCAATCAAACATATGCCTAACATTAGCAATCCACCAAATGCCTTATGTAAAGAATTCCAATGGAAACAAACAAGGGTCAAATTCAAAAAAAAGGAGCATTCTACTTCAAAACCCTTGGAGTTGATACATATTGATCTATGTGGACCAACCAAAACCAAAATCATAAATGGAGAAAGGTATTTCATGTTGTTAATAGATGATTATTCAAGAATGACATGAGTAACTTTTCTTAAAGATAAATCTCAAGCTTTAGAAAGATTCAAAATGTTTAGATGTATGGTTGATAATGAGATTGGTGCAAGGATAAAATTCTCAAGATCTGACTGAGGTGGAGAGTTTACTTCAAATGAGTTTAATGAGTATTGTGAAAAATATAGTATTAGAAGGAAAGTCTTTGCAGCTAGGACACCTCAGAAAAATGGATTTGTTGAGAGAAAAAATAGAACGGTACAAGATATGGCCAAAACTATGTTTAATGAGGCCAAGTTATTTGATAGATTCTAGAAGGAGGCAATCCATATTGTAGTTTATATTATTACCAGAGGGAAGCTAAGAGTGAATCATGATAAAAATCCATATGAACTATGGAAGGGCAGACCTACTTCTGTGAAGTATTTTAGGATATTTGGCAGTAGATGTTCAATAAAGAGAGATGAAGATAACTTAAGCAAGTTTGATACAAAAGAAAATTAAAGTATTTTTATGGCTTATTCAACTACAAGCAAGGCTTATAAATGTTACAATAAAAGGTTACAAAAGATAGTTGAAAGTGTGCATGTAAGAGTAGATTAAGATCTCTCTCAGATGTCACATAAAGGTAACATGTGTTTAGAGGATATTGATGATACTAGTGAAGAAGATGAAGTTGCTAAAGAAGAATTATAAAAAGATAATACTATTGAAGAAGATCAATAAAAAGGTGAGATTCCCAAAGAATAAGATGATGTTACTAAAGAAGCACAATCAAGAAAAAATTCAAAAGTTCCACCCAAGTATGTCAAAAGAAACCATTTTAAAAATCAGATTATTGGAAGCAAAAATGATGTTGTCATGACTGTTACACCTCATTGATTAGTTACCATGTTACTTTTACCTTTATGAGTAAATATGATGTTAAATGAAGACATGATATGCTACAATTCATTGTGGGATTACTAAATGTTTTAATACATGATTATGTTTTCTATATACTAGTGGAAAATGTGATGAATGAATATGTATTGCAATATGATTACTTTAATACTTTGATGATATAAATGAATTTCATGTGATCAACTAAATACCTTTGTGATGCACTAAGTTGGATGCATGAAGGAATCAAGCCCTCAGGTTAGAGAGGGGGAGTATCACTCAAGAGAATAACTTGGTTTGGTAACCCTTAATGACCCTAATTGCACACACACACTCACATCCTAGTTTGATCAAGTTGAGTCAAGATTAGTCAGGAAACAGTAAGTAACCTTCGGTCATTGAATGGGAATATTTTGCAATGGTTTTAGTCTTTGATTGTTCTTGATTTGGAATATGTGGTTACGTCTTTGTGATATGAGTAAGTTATTTTTCGTGTGTTCATATTTATATATTAATCGATGGGTATATACATAAAAATGTATACATGTATATATGTATGTGTTTACGATAACTCATACATGTGAGTATAAAAATGCATGTGTATATGTAGGTAAACATACTTACACATACTCATGTGTAGACATACCATGTGCATGAGAATATCGATTTGACAAATACAACATATATATATATATATATATATTATATATATTTTGATCAACAAATATGTAAATATATATATAATCAACTATAAATATGTTATTGGCAAATAATGAATTAATAAACATAGATATATTAATATATATATAATAGAATAATAGAATTTATATTGCATATAGATTAATTGTTGGATGTTGTGGTTGTGTTGCTGATATGTGGTTTTCATTGATGTCAACACTATTAGCATTGATGTCTAGAAGGTTGTATATGTCAAGGATATTGAGAAAATTATAACAAATATGTTGAAGGTTGCCTGTGAAGCTGTGAAGTTCAGTTTGGTGTAAAATTTAGTATATTGGTATTCAGAAGTTGCACTTTAAAGGTTTTGTTGTTGAGCCTATCTAGTTTATCCATTAGAATTTTCAGAGGTGTGCATCAAGATTAGAGCAAGTTGTGTGTTTTTGTGTTCCTATAGTTATTTTGTTACTGTAGCTGATGTTTCTGAAAGAAGAGAACGTGATTCTGGTAATTCTAGTTTTTGTGTATGCTCCTATGATGTTTGTTGATGTTTCTATATCATGCTCTATCCTTGTTGCACATCCACGTTGATCGGTGTGATCGTGATCGGAGATTTTTCCTTTGTGTGTTCGAGATTTCATGTTCTTGGCCAACATGATGGTTGTAGTATGTTGTGGATCCTCGTGGATTAATCCTTTAATGTTTGGAATGTTCAAGCATATTTTTTTATGACTTCATTATGTTGTGACTGACTTCGATTGGTGCGCATTGATATTTTTTCATGAATTGGGCTGACAGTTTGTAATTCATTTATTCTTTTATTTTTGGCCGATAAATTTGTTGATGTAATTCCATGAAGCAGATATATAAGAGCGATTGTTTCTTTATTTTGAAGTGTGTGAGATGTATGTGTGAGAAGTGTGAATATGAAATGTGTGAATAAATATCAGATCATTTGATTGCAGAGAAGAGTGTGAAGAAGTTTGAGCGAAGTGTGAAGAAGTGTTTTTGTGCCTAATAGAATTTGTCATCAGGATTTTGAAGAAGCTAATTTCTCAGTTCAACCTCTTCAAATGGATTTAATCTGAAATTTTCATGTAAGACAACATGTCTTCTCTGAGTAGTGAGCTCTAGGTAGCATGTCTGAATGCATGTGCATTACTTATTCATTTTTCATTATACTTTTAACAGGGTATAACTTGTGGATTAACCTCCATCATGGTTTTTCCCCTAACAGGGTTTCCACGCAAAAATCTTGGTGTCATGTGTGCTTTTGATGTGTTGTTGATTCATGATTTCATTGTTATTTATCAAATTTGATATTAAAGTTTAATAAGGTTAAATAAGTGTTAAATTTTGTGACAACTGATTCACCCCCCCTCTTAGTTGTCTATTCTTGTTTTTCCAACAATTGATATCAGATCAAGTTCCTTTGAAGAAGTTTAATAGCTTGAGGTGATCTGAGATGGAATCATACAAGAAGGATAGTCTTAGATTCGATGGAACAAACTACTCTATGTGGAAGGCTAGAATGGAGTGTCATTTGAAGTGCATTGGTGATCCTTTCTAGAAGATTACAAAGAAAAGATATGTTATTCCTCATAATGGTCCCTCTACTCCTGATGAGATCAAAGAAGTTGAAACAAATATCAAGGCTATAGAAGCATTATTGAGTGCTTTGACTAATTCAAAGATGACAAATGTAATGGGTCTGAAAATAGTATATGAGATCTGGAAGAAGTTGGAGACATTGTATGAAGGAGATGCACAAGTGAAAGTTGCTAAGCTACAAAGTCTGAAAGGCAACTGGGAAAACTTGAAAATGAGTGAAGATGAAAACATTATTTATTTTATGTAGAAAGTAAATGAACTAGTGATGGGTATTAAATGTGTCGATGGAATCTTGGATGAAGAAGAGATTGTTACTAAAGTGCTTAGATCATTGCCTACTTCTTACAAAATGAAAGCTCCTGCTATTGAAGAACTCAGGACAGTGACAAATGTGACAAGAGACATGCTAATTAGTAAGCTTGCTTCCTTTGAATTAAGTGAATTTGGTGAATCTACTCCTAAGACAGAATCTGCATTTAAGGCTATTGTATCCAGAAGAAACCAAAAAGGATATGATCAGGGAGAAAGTTCTAGAAAGACATTCAAGTATGAATATGAGATGAAATAGATTGAAGATGAAGAAAGAGAGTTAGAAGAACTGGAAGCATTGATTGTGAAAATAGAAGCCAGAGGACAAGGTAAGTACAAAGGAAATTTTCTTATTAAATGTTTCTCTTGCAATAAGGTAGGTCATTTTGCATCAAGGTGTCTTGAAAGAGTTCCTAGGTTCAAACCTAATAAGCCTAGATTTCAAAAAAAATATTATTATGTTGAAGAAGGTGTTACTGATGATGAATCTGATAAATAAAATGGAAATGAAGATGGATGGGTACTCATTGCTATCAAGGAAAATGGTATGGTGTCCATTGAATCTGCTAGTGATAAGAATATTGAGAAAGCTCTTACAGCCAAAATTGAAGAAAAAGATGAATGGGTGATTGACAATGGATGCTCACATCATATGACTGGTGACAAAATCAATTTTATAAGCTTGGAGAAATATGATGGTGGTGTTGTAAGATTCAGAGAAAAAAATGTTGAGGCACTATTTCTCTTAGTGGTAAATATAATAATGATGATGTCCTTTATGTTGAAGGATTGAAGCATAACTTGTTGAGTGTTCGATAGATGGTAGAAAAGGGATACAATCTTCAGTTCAAAGATGGTAAGTGCAGGATACTGGGAAGTTTCGGAAATATAATTGCTTCAAGTACAAAGACAAGAGGTAATATTTTTCACCTGAGTGTTGCTAGTGAAAGTTGTTTAATTGCTCAAGTTGATGTAAGTTGGTTATGGCATAGGAGGTTGTGTCATGTGAATTTTGATAACATTGTCAAATTAAGCTCCACTCAAGCAGTTAGAGATCTTCCTAAGCTAGTGAAGCCTACTAACACCATATACAAGGAATGTCATGTGGGAAAGCAGACTATAATTTCTTTTTGGAGCAAACAACATCATTCTAATGGAGTACTAGAGCCGGTGCATATTGATCTATGTGGTCCCTCTAGAATCAAAATTCTACAAGGAGAAAGGTACTTCATGTTTCTTATTGATGATTACTCTAGGATGATATGGGTTGCTTTCTTGAGAGAAAAACATGAAGCATTAGAAAAGTTCAAAAGTTTCAAATCTATCACCGAGAATGAGATAGGTTTAAAGATCAAATGCTTAAGGTTAGACAAAGGTGGTGAGTTCACTTCCTGGGAGTTCAATTCTTTTTGTGAAGAGCATGGAATCAAAAGACGATTATCTGATCCCTAGACCCCTCAACAAAACAATTCTAGATGCTGCTAGAACTATGATGTTGGAAGGTAATGTTCCTCATATCTATTGGAGAGAAGTTGTAAGCACTGTTGTATAAACTATTATCCGAGCAAATGTCAATGGTAATTCTAGTAAGACTCCTTTTGAGTTGTGATTTGGTTATAAGCCTACTATTAAATATTTCAAAATCTTTGGAAGTAGAAGTTATATCAAGAGAGATGAAGATATTGGCAAGTTTGATGCTAGGAGTGATGAAGGAATCTTTCTGGGTTACTCTACTAAGAGCAAGGCCTACTAGTGCTATAATAGAAGATTGAGGAAAGTGGTTGAAAGTGAAAATGTCAGAGTTGATGAAGACACTGCTAGATCATGCAGATATTGTGGATATGATTCAGATGACCAACATGATAGTATTGATAATGGAAATAATTCTCAGACACATAATCAAGTTCAAATTGTTTCGATGAATCAAGAGAATCAAGAAGGAGAATCCAGTGGAAGAGCAGAAGAAAGAACAAAAGAACTAGAAGTTTGAGAGAATCCTGAAGTTATGAGGTATGTAAAGCTAAATCATTCTGAAAATCATATTATAGGAGATAAGAACAAAGGTGTGCAGACTAGAAGAAGAATTGCAGAAGAATATTGTCTAATTTCTAAGACCGATCCCAACAATGTCAATGAAGCATGTAAAGATGAATATTGGATGGAAGCAATGAACGAAGAACTGATGCAAATAGAGAAAAATGATACATGGATTCTTGTTCCCAAACCTCAAGATAAAAATGTGATTGGAACCAAATGGGTCTTTCAGAATAAGATGAATGAACAAGGTGAAGTGGTCAGGAATAAAGGAAGACTGGTATGTAAAGGGTACTCACAAATGGAAGGTATTGATTTTGAAGAAACATTTGCCCCTGTTGCTAGAATTAAAGTTGTAATATTATTTCTTGCTTATGATGCTTTTAAGAACTACAAAGTCTATCAAATGGATGAAAAGTTAGTATTTCTGAATGGTGAACTAGAAGAAGTATATGTTGAGCAACCAGATGGATTTAAACTAACTGATAAAGGAGATATGGTTTTCTGGTTGAAGAAATCACTGTATAGACTCAAGCAAGCCCCTAGAGCCTGGTATGCTAGACTGGATAAATACTTGTTGAAGTTTGGATTCAATAAAGGTACTGCTAACATTAATCTATATTTTAAGATGGATCAGGATAAAGAGTTGATTATTGAATTCTCTATTGATGACATCATTTTTGAAGGTGATGATGACTTATGTATGAATTTTGCTAATGAAATGAAAAGTGAGTTTGATATGTCAATGATTGGAGAGCTGAAATTCTTTTTGGGATTGCAAATTACTCAATTAGATAATGGAATCTTTATATCTCAGTCCAAATATGTAAGAGAGTTACTAAATTTTTTTGGCATGGAAGACTCAAAACCAGTTGGTACACCCATGGTAACTAGATGCAAGTTAACACATAATGATGATTCTCCTAAGGCAAATCAAACAAGATATAGGTCAATGATCGGTGGATTACTTTATTTGACTCAAACTAGACCAGAGATCATGAATGGTGTATGCATGATTGCTAGATATCAAGTTGATCCGAAGGAATCTCATGTGACTGTTGTGAAGAGAATTTTTAGATACTTGAAACGGATAGTTGACTTTGGTCTTTGGTATCCTAAAGATGATGATCTTACCTTGAGCGCCTTTACTGATGCAGATTGGGAAGGAGATGTGGATGACAAGAAAATTACTAGTGTTGGTTCCTTCTTCTTGGGGAAGAAGTTGGTGTCTTGGTTAAGTAAAAATCAGAATTCCATTTCCTTATCTATTGTTGAGGAAGAGTATATTGTTGCTGCAAACAATTGTACTCAAGTAATGTGGATGAAAAAGATGATGAGATACATCAGAATTGAGTTTGATGAGCCTATTGCTATATTTTGTGATAATTCGAGTGTCATAAACATTTCTAAGAATCCAGTGTTGCATTCAAAGATAAAACATATATATATCAAATATCACTTTTTGAGAGACAAAGTGAGTGACAAAGAAGTCAAACTTGAGTATGTGCCTACTAAGGAATAGATTGTAGACATCTTTACTAAGCCATTGCCTAAGAATACCTTTGAGTATCTCAGAGGGAAGTTAGGGGTGATTTCCCCTCCTAATCAGAACTAAGATGCAATTCTTTGCATCAATCTATGGATTCATAGTCATATCTTGATCTGGATTGATGTTGTGGTGGCTGCTACTCAGGGGGAGTAGTCAGATGATTCAGATATGTGGTTCAGAGTTTGTGTACCTTTTCCATTGATGTCAAAGGGGGAGAAGTGTAACATGAAAAATATTGTAAAAAACTAAGGGGGAGAAGATTAGAACAAAAAGGGGAGAAGAGTAATGTAAGGGGAGAAGAACAGTATGAGAAGAAGGGAAGTTTGTTGAAAGAAGAGTTAGTTGTGTTGATGGTTTTTTTCACATAATATGTTGCCATCAATGCCAAAGGGGGAGATTTTTGGATGTTGTGGTTGTTTTGCTGATATGTGGTTGTCATTGATGTCAACACTATTAACATTGATGTCTTAAAGGTTGTATATGTCGAGGATATTGAGAAAATTATAATAAATATGTTGAAGGCTAACTGTGAAGCTGTGAAGTTCAGTGTGGTGGAAAATTCAATATATTGGTATTCAAAAGTTGCACTTTAAAGGGTTTGTTGTTGAGCCTATCTAGTTTATACTTTAGAAGTTTCAGAGGTGCACATCAAGATTTGATCAAGTTGTGTGTTTCTATGTTCGTACAGTTATTATGTTATTGTAGCTGATGTTTCTGAAACAAGAGAACGTGATTTTGGTAATTCTAGTTGTTGTGTATGCTCCTACGATGTTTCTTGATGTTTCTAGATCATGATCTATCCTTGTTGCACATCTACATTGATCGGTGTGATCGTGACCGAAGATTTTTCCTTTGTGTGTTCGGGTTTTCATGTTCTTGGCCGACATGATGGTTGTAGCATGTTGTGGATCCTTGTGGATTAATCCTTTAATGTTTGGAATGTTCGAGGATCTTTTTTTAGGTCTTCATTATGTTGTGACTGACTTCGATTGGTGTGCATTGAGATTTGTTCATGAATTGGGCCGACAGTTTGTAATTTATTTATTCTTTTATTTTTGGTCGACAAAGTTGTTGATGTAATTCCATGAAGCAAATATATAAGAGTGATTGTTTCTTCATTTTGAAGTGTGTGAGATGTATGTGTGAGAAGTGTGAATGTGAAATGTGTGAATAAAGATTAGATCATTTGATTGCAAAGCAAAGCATGAATAATTTTGAGAAAAGTGTGAAGAAGTGTTTTTGTGCCTAATCGGAACTGTCATCAGGCTTTTGAAGAAGCTAATTTCTCAGTTCAACCTCTTCAAATGGATTTAATCTAAAAATTTTATGTAAGATAGTCTGTCTTCTTTGAGAAGTGAGCTCTAAGCAGTGTGCATGAATGCATGTGCATTCCTTATTCATTTTTCATTATGCTTTTAACAGGTTATAACTTGTGGATTAACCTCTACCGTGGTTTTTCCCCTAACAGGGTTTCCACACAAAAATCTCAGTGTCATGTGTGCTTCTGATGTGTTGTCGATTCATGCTTTCACTGTTATTTATCAAATCTAAGATTAAAGGTTAATAAGGGTAAATAAGTGTTAAATTTTCTAACAATTGATTCACCCCCCCTCTCAGTTGTCTATTCTTGTTTTTCCAACATTAACAATATATATTGATATATATTTAATACCAAAGAATGATTTTATGTGTATATATTATTATATATATAATATTGAATACATTTTGAAATGTTTACAAAGTAAACATGGGTGCATATATGGTGTGGCCCATATTAGTAAACATGGCTTAAATAAAATCCAACATAATAAAGAGTATATGTTGGGCATATAACCAATGCATGATAGAATATAATGCAAGGCACATAAGATAATAGTGTTTAGTTATATGCAATTGAATGGAATAAATATTGATGCATATGAAGCACTAAAATTTGCAGTTAGGTAAGTGAAAACATTGTATTTAAAATTTGATGATAATAATAAACTCAATGCACAATAAGATAATGTGGAAAGTTCAACATCACAATAGGTGGAAGAAAGCAAATAGAAGTCTGTAAAACCAACGTACAACTTAGAATGAGCATAAGACTTTGTCAAAATAGAGTTGGTTGAATCTAGTGAGGCTAGTCAACTTGCATAAACAATTAGGAAACCTGTGGATTTTTTTTTTGTGCTTTGACTCAATAAAAGAGTCATTGTGTCACGTGAATAAGGGTGACTCGTCCATTTTAAGAGGCTAGAAACATTTGTACTATTTTTGTGTTACAAATTATGAGTTAAAGCAGACATATTTCATTCTAAATGGGTTGAGTCGATGATTTGTTAGTTTTTTGTTGGAGTGGTGGCAGAAAGGAGAGAAAGGGTGGTGGATTTAGTAGCTTGTTTATAGCATTAAGTTGTTTAGTTTTAAGTATAAATAGAGGCAGCTCCTCTACCTTTTTTTACACTCTTTCATTATGATTTCTTCATTTGTTATTTTTTTGTAGGTTTATATGCAAGTGCATTTTTTAGAGCTTTTGTGAGAAAGAGATTTGTTTGTGAATTCACGATTTTTTAGAGTTCTTTGTGTAGAGGCTAGAGTTTGGAGATGGTTGAGCTTAGAAGGAGTAACAATCGTAATTGTGGAGGTTGAGCTTGGAAAGTAGTAATATCAGTTGGAGCTATAATTCTAGGAATATTGATTTCTATTTCTCTAGTCTCTTTATGTTGACATGTTATTTGTCTATGAATGTCATTGTTTGTGGAAAGATGAATCATTTGTCTTGTTGAACTTGTTTGATCTTTTAATCATTCTTATTTAAGGATCTTGCATGATCTATTCCAATTATTGAAATTGTGTGGTTATATAAAATAATCTTAGTGTATTAGCTTAGAATACCTAAATTATCATAGATTATATATACTTCATAGGTTATGAAGTATGGCAATTAATATTACATTGAAGTGTTATCTTGAAATTGCTAGCTTATGATGCTAGGAAAAACTTTGTGGATAATGAGGTTAGTAATACAATAGGAATGATGATATGATATGCATTCATCATTCATAGGTTGTTATTTTATGCAAACAATTTTGATAGCCTATACTTGATTGATTACTCATATCTCCTTGAAATTAGGAAGAGAGTCTTTTCCCTAGGGTTAGGGCATATACTTGATTTTATATCAATATTCAACATTAGGGTTGAGAAATGTACTTTTTGTTTATGCTATAATCTTATAACTGGTTAAGATTCTATTCCTATTCATGGAATTCTAGAAGAGGATTCACGTTTCAACAACCCAAATCCGTATTGAGAAGAGGACTTATAGGTGTAGAAGCACAAACTTCTCTTAGGCTAATTTCCTCCAGATTATATACAAACGTAGTGAACATTGTAAACATGGGAATATTTGAGTCATATTGAATGTAGAGGGTTTAATATAGTTTATGATCATTTGATTTACCAAATCGAGCTAAGGGGTGGGTGAACATACAACTCACACTCGAAATACTAGGTGTTGAATTTTTTGGCCAAAGTGGTGTAAGTAGCCACCATTTACTTTGTCAGTTTATTGTGATCCATGTTTCATACTAGGAAAGAAACATCATATATGTAGGTTGTAGCTTATGTATGGTAGCTCTAGATATGTAGGACACAACACCATGCTCAAAACGGCTAGTATTATGAGGTTATCAAACCAATCTCTTTGTCAAAGGGTAGGGCCATCTTACTAGCTACATAGATGTGTTAGGGATCGTAGTAAGTCCATGGTTGGAAAAAAGCGCTTGAGTGATGCTCTCCCTCATGCAATTGGTAGTCGATATATGAGGATGTATGCACCAGTATTTGGGACAACTAGAATGTGTGCACCAGTAAAGGGGACATCTAGAGTGTATGCACCAATATTGGGGACATCTAAGATGTGTACCCAGGAAGAGACATCTAGACCATTTGTACTCTATTCCAATAAGCTCTTGGAAGCTAGGTATGTATCCATGTATCTTTATCTTTATTAAAAAATTTAAATAGAAAAATGTTATCATTACATGGGATTATGTAATATGGAATAGTTACTTGGGATTTTGTAATGTTTCTTTCTAAATATAATGGGAAAGATTGAAATGGGATTATTTCAAATGTGCATCTCGTTACTGAATTAAAAAAAAATAATAATAATAATATTGCTAAATGTTGGTATCATAAACTATTCACTTGTGGGTTAAATAGTAAAAATAAATGGGTAGAACATTGGGTTCATTACACATGGTATCAGAGCTACTAGGTTTAGCACTCAAACCTATGAGATCATTACATAAGTATTACATAAACATTATCAATATATAATGGTTGAAAATTTCTTGTCTCGGGATGGCAGGGGGGAAAAGAACAAGGGGAAATAATAAGGAAGTCAAACTTCCTAAAAGTTGTCTAAATTTGGGACTAGGAAAGAATCATCCCTAGATTTGAAATTCCTAAACCAACAACTTATTTAGAAACACCCTTGGATTTTGGAAGTTATGCAACAAGGTTCAATAGGAGAGTTATGGAGGATTATTGATGAGTACCTTCACCTTACAAAATTATTTAAAAGGACTCTAAGGGTGAGAAAGAGAATTCCAAGTAATCCCCTCTTATAACAGCAACCTGTAGTTGCAAAGAGTCAAAGTTTATGAATAAGGATATATTGTGAGTCTATGAATATGGTTTATATCCATTCGTCCAAATGCTTTATTGGGAAAAGAACTAATTGTTAGCATAAATTGGAAACTTTAGTCAAAGTAGAAAGTAAACATTTTGTGAATCAAAATCAACTAGAGAGGTATTCAAGAGGCAAGATAACCCTCCAACAGACTTGATTCAATACAAGGTTAAAAATATTGCAATGATAATCAAAATCAAGAGTGAAATTCGATACCTTAGAATAAAGGTTAGAGACTAGAATGGTCAGAAAAAGAGAAGCAACCTATGAAGGATAAAATTGGACATGATCCCACCAACCAGAATGGGCAAGGTCAAATTGGAGTTCTAATGGGGAAAAGAAACTAAACAATTCTTAGAATGTCTAAGGTTATGAAAAAAATGAAATCACCAAGAATATTGGAAAAAAAATTCTTGAAAGAGGATTACGAGGAAAAAGCTTGGATAGTTAAGTAGACTATTCCAACTAGGGCTCAATTAGAGAATAGTTTGGTTGAAGTCCAGATTGAACTTACCAGCTTGTCAATGAAAGTAAACTTATGTTTAGTCCCTCAAATGATCATTTGAAGATGTTCTAATGGGAAATTGGATATGGAAAGAGACTATGTTGTCAAATAGAAAGAATAAATTGGAAACAAAAAGTATATTTACAAGGTATACCTAGTAAGGGTAAGGCAAGTAATAGTTGTTCAATTATAGAAAGTCAACAACAAATAATGTTAAACCAATTCCAGCAATTTAGAGAAAATGGGTGATTATTAAGAGTTCAACTTTAAAATTATCTAATGTCTTGGAAACACTAAGGGGGAAAGACGGAAAGTAGATGGAATTTGATAAGTACCCTATTCAACATTTAGTGATGTATTTTCAAACTGGAATAACTTTTGAATTCTTCGTAAGTCATGGTTCAAAAATCCTATATCTGATGTTTCATACCCATGACCACAATAAGGTTGTTGAAAGTGAAGGTTAGGTATTGGAACTAATAGTGAAATATTTGGAATGGTCAAGAAAAGTTAGAGGCTTTTGACCAATAAAAGAGAAATATCTACAAAAAAAAATTATACGTATTTGTTTCGGAAGAACAAATTGTTATTATCATTAATTCTCTGGAAAAAGGTTAGGTGGAATGTTTGTTCATGTGAGGAAAATTTATCACCTATGGAATAGGAAAGGGAATATTTATGTATGCATGAATTTTGGTTATCGAGAAATGTTCATTCTTGGTAACTAGGTATGCATTAATTGTGTTGGTTGTTTTTTTATGATGTAAACCAAGTTTGTCTCCTATTCTACCTATGGAATTGCCAAATTTCCAATCAAGGGCAGCTCAGAGGACCTGGACCAACTGACGAGGATTTTACAAATAACCTCCTACACTCTGGGCTCTGCAAGACCTAGGAGGGTGATCCCTGTAATGAGTTTACAATCTCAACAACAAAATCATAAACAATCATTAACTTCAAAATAGATAATCTCACTTAATAGCTCAACAAAATGGGATAGAACTGAAATGAATTGACTGTTCATCAGTAATATCAACCACTTGGAGCGTGAGATGTGTTACAATACAGTTGTTTCATGGTGAAAGGATAATCATTATGTTTAAAATTTGGTGGTAGCAAGCCCTAGGTGAAAACAAACAAAACACTACACCACAAAGAACAGATGCAAATCAAACCAGTGCCATATCCATTGGAGGAGTCAAATTCACCAAAACCTAATGGTTCATAGCAGATTTTAACACATAGCATATAATATCTCTGATCATACTACCTTACAGTATCACCAATTTGTACCTCAGCTCAATACTTCTTACCCAATCTTTGTACAAAACATATCAATCTGCAATCTCATTTAAACAGTTTAATTAATTCCTTGAATCAAAGCTAAAACCAGAATTGCACACACCACAACAGTGAGAAGAACAGAATAACCCTTGATTACTTCATTCAAAATTCGAATACATTTGCACATAGGAGAAACATGAGCCTGGATTTGTTAGTTAAACTCAAATGCCAGTACTGTTGTGAAACACTAAATCCCAATAAACTCAAATTCTACAATAATAAGACACAAAACCCACTTGCATTGCCTCTGTAACTACAGATTTTACAATTTTTATGCAGCTCCACACCAGAATTTCAACTAGCTTACTTGCTAACCTAACTTGCTAACTTGCCCACCCTTTCCTTTTTTTTTACAATGAGAGAAGAAAAGAATAAGAAGAGGAGAAGAGATTCCAAAAGAAACCCTAAATCCGAACAGGAACAACCATCTGGAAATATCTCCACCGTTGAACAGTGATCTGCAGAATATTCTCTCCATTTCCCTGTAACAAACATTATTATGTTTTCAAAACAACATTTGCCCGAATTCATTCCTCAACAGAAAAATGTCATGTGTCCATCTGTAATCATCACTTATTATTTGCAGTTGAAAGAAGAACTCTCCATCCCCGTGAAAAATCATTTTCTGCTCTATTTCTGCACTTTCTCCTTTGTTGCATTTTACCTCTGTATGTTTATTTACTGTTGTTTTTATTTTACTTACCATCAGTAAATAAAATATTACAATTGTATGCAAAGTATTTTAAATACTTTACCCAGCAGCAAAGTAATTACCACTTTACATTTTCACTTTAAATCAAAATGAAAAAACTTACAATTTATTTCCCCGTGCTTCAAAAATATTTTTCACATTTCATTTAAAATATTTACTTAGCACCCAAGAGACAAAGAAACGGACCCCACCATTTAAAAATACTTGTCAAACTATAAGAGAACATTTAATTCTTAAATGTTTTATATTTACCCCTCTCTCCCCGCCATCCGGCAATCAACAACCCGTGAGCGACTCCGGATTGTGAAATGACGACAACGGCGAAGATTTGGCTACATCGGCCCCACCATTCCATTTAATCCATTTGATAAAACCTAGCCAAAACATTTAATTTATTACCCCTGTTATTAATATTTCGGTTTACCCAAGCCTTTTAAAAGATCATGAGGCCCACCATTTAAAAATGTTTGGCCGAACCTAAAGAAAGCATATAATTTTTAAATGTTTTAAATTTCTCCTATCCCATCTCCCCGCGATATCAATGGTTATCCCGTGAGCAACTTGGGATCGCAAAATGGCGAGCAGTGGTGGAGATTTGACTGCATTCGCCCCCAAAATTTCCACCGTTGGATTTTCCTCCTGCCCCTCACTGTTTACTTTGCCCTAATTTTGCTTTCTGTTTGCTCGAGCATCCTGAGCCTTGGTCATTGCGGCAGCTTCATCATTTTCAAGCTCCTCTATCGAGCTCCCTTTGTTTTGGCGTAGGCTCCTTCCACTATTTTATTTGTCGGCCTGTGCCTCATCTCACCTGGTCGCGCCTCCCTTACTGCCAGTTGCGCCTACCTTATGGTGGCCTCTCTGCTTGGCGCGGTCCATCCCCTCACACCGTCCCCTGCATCCCGATGGCATGGGCTCACCATTTCTGTTGTGCGCATTTCTTCTAACATCTCTATTTTCCTTCATTTGTTACGAGCCATGCCTCCCTTTTAGCTGGTGTGTGAGCTTTCACTGCTGGTCTTCTCCTTTGTTGTGTGTGGTTCTTCTGCCAACATATACTTGAGAATTTTAAACGCATTTCAAAAACCCACTTTGTGCATTGTGCGGGCCTGATCCTTCCATTTGGTGTGCATCTTGCACTAACTGGTTATGCCCTCCACCATTCGCTTGGTCTTTTCCTTGTTGCGTGGGGTGTCTTTGGCTAGCTGCACCACTCTCTCCATCGAGCTTTCCCATCAGCATTTGCCTGAAAGTTTCTAGAGCCATTTCAAAGAATGCATTTTGTGCCTTTTCTCCAGCCAGTAGGTTTCTTCATCACATATTTCCAGTTGCATTTGCTTTGAAGTTACTAAAGCATTTTTAACACATCCAATTTGTGCGCATTGTGCTCCTTTCATCACTGGTGCAGACTCTGGTGCGGGCTCCCTCACTCTGCAATTCGCGCCACTGTTCCTCCTTGCTTTGCTCCATCTGTACTCACCTGATTTTCAAACAAAACAAAACCAAAACCTCTAGATCTGATGACCCCATCTTCATCGTTGCCACAAAAAATAGTAGAATCGACAACTTTTCCAAATTCTCCATCTATGAATTCAAGGAGCTCCCTATCATTAACATAAGGTGGTAAACCACAAACAAAGACTTTTCAATAATTCAAATCATCTAAGTCCTCACTCGAAAATGATCCTAATGATGATGCAGTTGAAGGGCGAGTCACAATTCTTGCACCTGACAAAACACTTGGCAAAGTTGATATAGGCCTAAGCTCTTTCTGTCCATGAGCAAATTTGCATTTCAATCCATTTGGACAAGTTCCATTCCTCTCATAATGCATACACAACTTGATTTTATAATTTTTTAGAGAATCAGATGCAATGGAAGTTACTTGAATTCCATGAACTGCTTACACCTTCTGACTAAGAAGTGTCATTTGCTGACCCTTGAGAAGCTCTTCTTCTGAGTGCGCAAAATGGCAATTGATTCCCCACTCACACTTCTTGTTGGTCCCATTTATTATTCAAGCTTTTTATTTTAGCAACAATATGTAATCAACTGCATTGGAGCTAGCTTGATGGCGCCCCTACCTTCTGTAGAGTCTTCATTTATAATGCAATTTCCATTAACAGAGTCACCATCTGTATCATGTTGTTGTTCAAATAATCCAGCAAGATTAAAAAGTGTAGTGACTTTTAACTACTGAATTTGGTGGCTGCTATTTGCTGAAGAATTTTAGATGCCCCTTCTAGCAATCCAGTCTAGGCACACATATCAAACACGACATTCCATACATTGGTAGTCCTGCTGCATAAAATTGTCTATGTAGAGGTCTCCTCCCTGTGATATTGGATCCCTCTCACATACTAGCTGAAAGCATCTAGAGCTTTATAAATACATAAAGTGCCCATGAAGCCTGCCAGCCGCGCCCCTTCAACAACTCCAATTTGGGTGCACTCTGCACTCAATAATAAGTTTCTCAATTACATTCTCTAACTCCCTATCATAGTTATCTTTGTCTCTTGCCTTTGCTTCTAGGTACCCTTTTCGTAGTTGCATCGAATGCACTTTTGGAAAATTATCTAAATCCATTTTCATTAGTGCAAATGAAAACCACATACAAAGCATCTTCCATGTTTCCATCTATCTTTGGTGCAGCAACTTGAGCAGTCCTCATCATATATATCATTTACTTGAGAAGGAATTGATTCAATTATCTCAAATTCATCACAACATAATATTGGTTCCTAGACCACTGAAAATGCATCATTATTGGTATTCACACTAATATATTCCCTATATGGAGGAGTATCAATTTTAGTGCCATGAATATATTATGATCAATGAAAGGGACGGTCATGTTCAACACCACTTATTAATTTCAATCTCTGAATTCCCTGCACTACCTTCCCTATGTTGGACAAAATCTTGCATGAAACTAAAACCCTGAAGGTATTTATGATCATGTACCCAAACATATGCTGACCAAATCAAGGAAATCCACTTGGAGTGATTTCCTTAATGCAACACTTACAATTTTACCATTGTGCAAAACATGTCGGGCCCCATGTGGGTCCGACTAAAAAAAAATTTGTTTTCAAACAAGCTTCCCCCTCAAATGATTTGACACTGCCATTTGAATACCTCAGAAGTTGAAAAACGAACTAGGTCTTCATCAGAAATTGTTTTCTGTCCTTTTTGGAAAATGGGCAAAACTGACCCAGTTGGCTCTGGAATCGGCCTTGAAAACCAATCAAACGACCTACGGGAGACATGAAAACTTGCAGGCATATAGTCACTTGATCCAAAAGTATAGTGCAAAAGACGTCTCAGAGAAACAGATCACGAGGTGGAAAATATTAATCCGCCAATTTGCTCAGTTGAACACTTCTAAAACAGCAGTTGTTTTGAAACAATTAGAACACACCCGACTACCAATTTGTAAAAATAGCAAATCAACCCCTAATGAGCTGCCATCAGATACAGTGGAACATTAAGATACCCTAAGCATGTGTGCAAAATGAAATTTCATGAAACATCTTTGATCAAAATATATTAACGATCAAAGTTGACCACTCAGAAGGGCTGTTAGGAATTCAGATGTGAAACTGAGCAAACTGCATTTGGTTTCGATCTGCTAAAAATAGCAAATCAAATCATTAGGCTCTGAAAACTGACACTTGAAATAATTTAGGTATGAAGAACACAAAACATCATTCATTTTGACATGACAATCAACTAGTTGCGAAATCCAAACTCAAACAGGAGGCTGTTTCGCAAATTGACAAATCTGCAAATAGCAGAACAGTGCAAAAACCCTCCAACTTCACTTTTCAAAACCCTGACAGAACCTATCGTGGGAAGCTGAAAATTCACACACACGTTCACATATGTCAATCAAATACGTCTACAAATGGGTTTTTCTTGGAAAACAACATGCCTCAAGTTCTGATTCCCCAAAGTGGGTCACTCATACTGACCCCTCAAGTGCACTTTTGAAAGTGCAGAGGCAAAATTCTCAAAATGGGCACCTCAAATTTGCAAAATTTGAGAATGCCAACAAATTTTTTGATATCTTTTGGAAATAATATCAAACTGTCATGATTTAACAAAAATTATTTCTCAACTAATATAAATTCTCATCAAAAGAGATAGATTGAGATGGAAATCAGACTACGACTTTGGGAATGATTAAAGGGCGAAAAAATCCAAGATATGGATGTCCTAAGATGAAGGAGTTATATCTGCAAAAATATCCAATCATTATATTTTGAGAATCAAATGTGGCATAAGTCCATGGAAGAGATTTCCCTTAGTTAGGATGGACTATTATTAATTGGAGAAAGAACCTATGTACCAATTTTCTAGGAGATTAAGGAATCAAATGAGGTAAATTGATGCCATATTCAAGACACGCTGGAATGACAAAATTATTTAACTAATGTGGAACCACTATAATCTAGAAGGAAACAAAGTAAGATGTTGCAAGGTATATAGAAATTTGTCCAGTATGCCAAAGGTTGAATATGGGATGTCATCATCAGAAGGACTTGTATACTCTCATGAAATTCCAAGGAGGAAGTGGTAGATCATTAGGATAGTTTTTGATATTTCTATGTTGGTAGAACTAGCATAATTTTATGGTGGACAAACTCACCAAGGTAACCAATTTTGATTGGAAGTTTTAATTTGTAGGATACTAGTCCTAAGCAACACATTTGTATAAAGAAGTTGCTTGATGTTCCTGAGAAGGCTATCTCAGATTGGGACACACAAGTAATGTTAAGGTTTTGTGTAAACCATAATCACCTTGTTGAAAATTTTAATTGAAGGTATGCTCAACTTATTACTTTGAGTCATCCAATTAGGAAAAAAGGGAAAAACCAAATCTTGGAGGATTTGTGGAATAGTTTTATTACAATAAACTTCTATCATTAAAATTTGATATATTTGAAACATTATATGGGAAGAAGGGTTGAATTCCTATAAGCTGGGAGAAGCTAAGAAATAGGATTAACCTTGGACTAGAAATATTGTCATAAATGGAAGAATGGATCAAAATGATCAAGGAAAACTTTGTTGAGGCAAAGCTTGAATTATGAAGCAATATTATTATGCTCAAGATTGACAGGTGTCTAAGGGTAGTATTATGCTTGAGATGGACAGTAATCAAGGGGCAATATTATTATGTTCAAGGTAAATATTAGTGTTTGTGATGGAAGGTCTCATCTTTTGAGTTGTCTGATGGTGTAAAGACCAAAGGGAAGGATGGGACACATGTTGTAGTCCACAATGCATCGAAATTCCTTTTCTATTTGGGTTACACTAATGATAATTATGTGTTAGCCAAGGAGAACATGTTTTTCTAGTCATTGTAGTATAGATGTCATGAATGATTTTATCATTATGGTACTTATGATGTACATGAGATTCAATATAACTATGATGTATAATTATCTAGAGAGAAAATTTTCTTGAAGCACGTAAATTATTCCAATACATTAGAAGATTCCCTCGGTGCAAGGTCCAGGAAGGACAAGGTTGTAGAGGGCAGTGCTATGAGAGAATATTATTTTGTTATTAATGAAATTTACCTATTTCTTACATGATTTGAAAAACAAAATTGAAGGTAGAAATTTTATTTAAATTTATCTATATGCTTTAGTACTTTAAATCATTGGGGATGATGATTCACAAGGGGGGTGTATGTTACACCCACTTCTTAGTTACCAAGATAATTTTACCTTTATGAGTAAATATGATGTTAAATGATGACTATGATATGCTACACTTCATTGTGGGTTACTAAATGTCTTAGTACATGATTATATTTTGTATATACTAATGGAAAATGTGATGAATGAATATGTATTGCAATATGATTACTTTAATGTTTTGATGATGCAAATGAATTTCATGTGATCAGCTAACTACCTTTGTGATGCACTAAGTTGGATGCAAGAAGGAATCAAGCCCTCATGTAAGAGAGAGACAGAATCACTCAGGAGAAGAACTTGGTATGGTAACCCCTAATGAGTCTAATTGAGCATACACACACTCACATCCTAGTTTGGTCAAGTTGAGTCAAGATTAGTCAAGAAATAGTAACCTTCGATCATTGAATTTGGGAATATTTTGCAATGGTTTTAGTCTTTGATTGTTCTTGATTTGAAATATGTGGTTATGTCTTTGTGATGAGTAATTTATTTTTTGTGTGTTCATATTTATATATTAATCCATGGGTATATACATAAGAATGTATATATGTATATATGTATGTGTTTACAATAACTCATACATGTGAGTATATGTGTGCATGTGTATATGTAGGTAGACATACTTATGCATACTCATGTATGGACATACCATGTGCGTAAGAATATCGATTGGAAAAATATGACATATATATATATATATATATATATATATATATATATATACATTATGTATATATATACATTATGTATATATATATATATTATGTATATATATATTGACCAATGAATATGTAAATATATGTGTATAGAGGGATATTAAGATAAATATGATATATGAAAATATATATAATCAACGATATATATGTTATTGGAAAATAATGGTTTAATAAACATATATATAATATAATAATAGAAGTTATATTACATATATATTAATAATATATATTGATATATATTTAATATCAAAGAATGATTTTATGTGTATATATTATTATATATAATATTTAATGCATTTTGAAATGTTTACAAAGTAAACACGGGTGCATATATGGCACGACCCATATTAGTGAACATGGCCTAAATAAAAGCCAACATAATAAAGATTATATGTTATGTATATAACCAGTGCATGATAGAATATAATTCTTGAGGGTGCATAAGATAATAGTGTTTGGTTATATGAAAATTGAATGGTATAAATATTGATGCATATAAAGCACTAAAAAAATTTCTCAAGTGAAAACATTGTATTTAAAAGTTGTTGATAATAATAAACTCAACGCACAACAAGATAATGTGGAAAGTTCAACGCCACAATAGGTGGAAGAAAGAAAATAGAAGTCTGTAAAACCAATGTACAACTTATAATGAGCATAAGACTTTGTCAAAACAAAGTTGGTTGAAGCTCATGAGGGTAGTCGACTTGCATAAAAATTTAGGAAACTTGTATATATATGTTTTGTTGTGCTTTGACTCAGTTAAAGAGTCATTCATCCATTTTAAGAGGCTAGAAATATTTGGATTGTTTATATTGTGAAAATTATGAGTTAAAGCAACCACATTTCATTCTAAAGGGGTTGAGTCGATGCTTTGTTATTTGTTGTTGGAGCGGTGGTAGAAAAGAGAGAAAAGGTGACCTAGATTTAGTAGCTTGTTTATAGCATTAAGTTGCTCAGTTTTAAGTATAATAGAGGAAGCTCCTCTACCTTTTGTTACACTCTTTCATTCTAATTTCTTCATTCGTTATTCTATTGTAATTTTTTGTGCAAGTGCATTTTTTAGAGATATTTTTGGAGAGAGAGTTGTTTGTGAATTTTCAATTGTTGAGAGTTCTTTGTGAAGAGGCTAGAGTTTGGAGATAGGTTGAGCTTAGAAGGAGTAACAATCATAATTGTGGAGGTTGAGCTTGGAAAGAAGTAATATCAGTTGGAGCTATAATTCCAGGCATGTTGGTTTCAATTTCTCTAGTCTCTTTATGTTGACATGTTATTTGTCTATGAATTTCATTGTTTGTGGAAAGATGAATTATCTATTTTGTTTAACTTATTTGTTTGATCTTTCAATCATTCTTATTTAAGGAGCTTGCATGATCTTTGGGTGATTTATTATGAGATCTTATTTCACAAAAATCTAGAAGAGGACTCATGTTTTGACAACCCAAAGTCGTATTGAGAAGAGGACTTGTAGGTGCATAAGCACAAACTTCTCTCAGGCTAATGTACTCCAAATTATATATAAATTTAGTGAACTTTGTAAACATGAGAATATTTGAGTCGTATTGGATGTGGAGGGTTTAATATTGTTTATGATCACTTGATTATTGAGTATACTCTTGAATGAAGTCATTTATTGATGAGATTATACTTTTGAATTGAAGTCATTTATTGATGAGATCATATTTTTGAAATGAAGACACTTAATGTTGTGACTATACTTTTTGAAATGGATTCATTTAATGTTGTGACATTATGATTACCCTATGGTTAATTAGGTTGTTCCTAGGGTTAGGATAATCTATGGGAAATGGAGTAACCTATTTGGTCACTTAGTATATGTGCATGTATGGTTGTATGGTTAACTTGGTTATTCTTGGGGTTAGGATAATCCATGGGAAAGGGAGTAACCTAGTTAGTCAGTTTGATATGTCATCACCCTTTTGGTTGAAATTATTATGAATTGAAAGAGTATGAGTGATCATTTACCGAATTGAGCTAAGGGGTGGATGAACATACGACTCACACTTGAAGTACTGGGTGTTGAATTCTTTGGACAAAGTGGTGTAAGTAGCCACTTTTTACATTGTCAGTTCATTGTGATCCAGGTTTGCATACTACACAAGGAACGCCATGTATGTAGGTTGTATCCTATGTATGGTAGCTCTAGATATGTAGGACACAACACCATGCTTATAAAGGTTATTATTATGAGGTTATCAAACCAATCTCTTCATCAAACGGTAGGGCCATCTTACCATCTAGGTAGATGTGTGGGGGATGGCTTAAGTTCGTGGTTGACAGAAAAGTGCTTGAGTGATGCTCAATCTCTCATACAGTTGGCGGCTGAGATTTGAAGATGTATGCACCAATATTAGGGACAGCTAGAATGTATGCACTAGTAAAGGGGACATCTAGAATGTATGCACCAATGTTGGGGACATCTAGGATGTATGCCTAGGAAGGGACATCTAGACCATTTGTACTATGTTCCAATAAGCTCTTGGAAGCTAGGTATGTATCCATGTATCTCTATCTTTATTGAAAATTTTAAATGGAAAAATGTTATCATTACATAGGATTATGTAATATGGAATCATTACTTGGTATTTTGTAATGTTTCTTTGTAAATGCAATGGAAAATTTTGAAATGGGATTATTTAAAATGTGCATCTTATTATTGAATTAAAAAATAAAAAGTTATTGCTAAATGTTGATATCATAAACTATTCACTTGTGGGTTAAACATACTAAAAATCAATGGATAGAACCTCGGGTTCGTTACAATGACAAGGAGAAATCTAGAAAACCAAGAATAGGTAAACTATTCTTTATTTTCTAAACTAGAACCCAAATATTATGACAAAGCTAGCAAGGATGAGTTGGGTTAAGGCCATGAAAGAAGAACTCCTGATCAAATAGAGAAAAAATGAACTTGGGAACTTGTCCACATACCTATTGATAAGAATGTCATAGGAACAAAATGGGTGCTTAAAAATAAACTGAATGAAGATGGGAAGATAACTCTAAACAAATCTATATTAGTCTGCAAGGGTTGTGCTCATATTGAGGGCATATATATTGAGGAGACATTTTCACTTGTCACTAGGCTTGAATCCATTAGAATGTTTCTTGCATATTCAGTTTATAAAAAACTTCAAGGTGTATCAAATGGATGTAAAATCTATGTTTATCAATGGCTATCTGGAAGAGGAAGTCTATATGGAGCAACGTGAAGGATTCAAGGTGAATGATAACAAAGACTATGTATGCAGATTGAAAAAGGCTTTGTATGGTCTAAAAAGGCCCCTAGGGCTTGGTACTCCAAGATAGACAATTATCTTCAACAACAAAGCTACAAAAAGGGTATAATTGAAAAATGAAGGTAAAACTGTATTATAAATGTAGCTTAAAATTTGTAAATCCTGTGTAACTGTAGATTCAATTTTAGTAGTCTTTGTCACAATCTCTTGTGTATGATTAATCTTGAATTAGATCAATTTTAATTTTGTAGAAAGTAGATAGAAGATTGATAGAAGAAACATAAGACAAAATAGAAAGGACACGGTATGTACGTGGAGAAACCCTCTCGGGAAAAAACTCCACCAGAATTGGTCTTGCTTGTATTATTTAACCTTTGATAAGATTACAATAACACTAGTTCAATTATCCTTGGTATGCTTCTTCCGTCTTCAATAAATCTTCTTCACAACCTGTAATATTTTCTCACAAAAATCTCTCATACAATTGCTGCAATAATAGACAATATTCTTGCTTACAAACTCATAAGAGTTAACATATATAATATCACAAAGCCTCTTGAGAAAATCCATGCCTAGGGTTGCCAAGTTGAGTTCAAACATGCATGACAAATTCAAATAAGAGTCTCCCTCAAATTTGGAGCCCAACATTGAAGTGTTAACCTCGTAGTCGTCAAAAATATCTTCTCCAAGCTCATCCTCGAAGTAGGCGCCCAAACTAGGTCCCACTTAACTAAAAATTATAAATATATTTTCAATGCAATAGTTGTAACTCAAAGATGCCAACTTGGGTGCCCAAGGTGGGCCCAAGTTAATCTTTTTTAACTGAAACACATATGTCACTAATTCATGCAAAACAATATGCATGCATGATCCTCCATCTATTAACTAAATGTATCAACCTGTTATCTATCCATGCAACTCAAGTCAATTGAGATTAACTAACATGCAACTGAAGATAATTGAAACATAACTAAACTAAACTGAAACATCAATCCCTATTTTATAGGTACTCAACATGCATAAATCAAAATCCCTATTTTGTAGGAACCTAAGATGCATTTTTGAAGTGTACTCAATTCACCAACCAGTTAACTAAACCAAGGTGGATCCCACCTCACATGTGGGTTCCCATGTGCTCCTATTTTGTAGGAGCTCTCCCAAGGCATCCCCACATGCTCCTAATGTTTAGGAATAACTACAAATTTCAAATTAAATGTTTATTTCATTCCAAATTAATCTCTTCCTATTCCTAGAGTTGTGAAACCCATTCCAAGGACTTAGGAGATACGTGAAATATGTTAATAATGCAATTAAATGGCATCCTATTCCCAACATTTTCCCACTTGATATTATCATTGCAATTATTCTAAACAAGGAATCATTATAAATCAAGTACAGGACTCAAGGCCAATGCTATTCTTGCACCACTAATCAATCCATTCCAACTTCAAATGCAACCTGCATAATCATGAAGCTCCAAGAAAATGATTAATACTCAAAACCAAGAGAACTTATCTATAGGAATTGGTTTCGTAAGATAATCTACAACATTAATTAAAGTGTCAACTTTCTCAATTAATACCTTCCCACTCTCAACCATTTCTCGCACAAAGTGATACTGAACATCAACATGCTTCGTACGAGAATGATACATAGGATTTTTGGCTAAAAATATAGCACTTTGACTATCACATTCAAGTCTATTATATGCTTGCAATTAAAACCAATACCTTTCCCAAGCTCTATAACCAAACTACCTCTTTGGAGGCAAGTAAAACTGCCAAGTGTGTTAAACTCACATCCAACCAAGGTGTAGGCTTCTTAGTCTTTACTATTGAAAAATCTTTTATTACAAGTAACCATTCCAACATATATCTCTTACCATAAGAGAACTCAAGCCTCACCTATTTCTCCAAGTATCCATGAGGACCTGTAACCAACCAATCCATGCCAAACTCCAAATGCAACATAGCACTATAATGAAGTAATCAAGAAAATGATTAATGTACCCAATACAAAGAGAACTACTACGATCAATGTAAAAGCTCCAATCATGAATCGGGAACATAAACATGAGAACATGATCAAACCATCTCCTCCAAGGAGATCACATGCATCATAACATACATAAACATCATATTATCAAGAGAACAAGTACCATACCAAACTCTAAACTCGTATCAAGAGTAAACCATGACATAATAGCAACCACTCTAAACCAAGAACACATATCTCCATATCACTTGAAGATAACCTTACCAATGATGCATCCACGTCACTGTCAACAACTCCCACTGAACCATGGTACCGAGTCACACATGGCATCATGAATAACATCCTCTCCATGAAGATCAATCTAAAACATCAAGAAAAGAGTTATCACAAACAATATTAGCTGAAATAATCGATGCATCATTACTGTCATTTGAGGATTCCTCCGTAGAAGAATCAGAATTCTCTTTCTTGTTCTTACAATCCTTCTTCACATGTCTCGATTTCCCACAGTTCCAAAACTTTACCTTACCCTTACCATGGGTTTTAGACCATCCTTTGTACTTACCCTTTCCTTCCTTGTCTCCCTTAGGTTCCTTTTTCTCAAGCCTACCTTTTACAAACAAGGCATCTTGGATTTCCATTTTAGACTTCCTCCTCATCTCCTCTAATAGGAGAGTAGGAATTATATTGTCCATCTTAGGATCTGCACCACTACCACTGATAGCAACAATTAGATTTTTCCAAGACTCTGGTAAAGAAAAAAGTAACAAAATGCATTTATCTTCATCTTCTAGATTTACATCTACAAATTCTAACTGACTTAGAATCAAATTAAAAGCATTCAAATGATTTGCAATAGAATCACCATCTTTCATCTTTAAAGAATACAACTATCTTTTCAGATACAACTTATTAGTAATAATTTTGGTTTGATAGATATCACCTATTCTCTTCCACAACTTATATGTGGTAGTTTCATCTGAAACATTCAAGAGATCAACATCAGCAAGACATAATTGTAGAGTCCCTTTTTCTTCTTATCAAGCTTAGCCCAATCCTCATTTGACATCATTGTAAGTGACTTTGTCTCATTACCAATAGCTAACCATTGATCTCTCTCTTCAAGGAGATCCTCCATTTTTAGTTTCCACATCTCATAATTAGATCCACTGAATCTTTCAATATCTAAACAAGAATTAAAACTCATTGTAACAACATTAATTTTACAAATCAGCAATTGACACAATATTAAAAGCTCCCACTATAGCCAAAAATAATTCAAACTTATAAGAGAAACGTGTCCCAAACTCTACCCAACCTCTAGCTCTGATACCAAATGTTGAAAATGAAGGTAAAACTGTAGTATAAATGTAGCTTAAAATCTATAAATCACATGTAATTGTAGATTCAATTTTAGTATTCTTTGTCACAATCTCTTGTGTATGATTAATCTTGAATTAGATCAATTTTAATTTTGTAGAAAGTATAAAGAAGATTGATAGAAGAAATATAAGACGGGATAGAAAGGACACAGTATGTACATGGAGAAACCCTTTCGGGAAAAAACTCCACCAGAATTGGTCTAGCTTGGGTGATCCCACAATACTAGTTTACAATTTTTGGCCAAACTAGACACTGAACTAATTTTTTCTAATTAACTCTACACTTTCAAACACCTATAGCAACTAAACCATGAGGAATTTGAAGATGATGTAAACTAGTGATTTGTGACATTTTTTTTGTAGATTCTAAATATATTTTTTTCAAAATGTTTGGAATCAAATTACACTTATTTTTCCATCTCCTTTGAAAACTAGTTCTTTTTTCAGTAAACACCATTTTTTAAGGAGTGACACACAACACATAACTTTTTTTTTTGAATTTAGATTTGTAACTATGATATCTAGTGCTTCCAATTGGTTTCATAGTGTTTTATTGAATATTTTTTCCTTAATCAAGTCTCGAAGTCAAACCAATTACAATTCAGACATAGGTGAACCGTATAACACAACTTTTTTTGTATGTATCGAAATTCAATTTATTTTTTTTGTTGGATCAAGGACTTCAATATCTGATGCACTCATATTTTTCAAAAAATAAATTGATAATCTGCTATATTTCCACATGTGCGAAATAGAGAGCTTGATTTTTGCTGAAAAACCTACATTCACAAGAAATAAAAAATAAATATAATAATAAAATTAACTTTATTTAAAATTATACTTTTTCCGTTCTTGTTTCCTTAGTACCTTTAGTGGTACCTATACCTGTAATGTTCCTAGGATGGGAAGCTTATAATAAGGACTATATACTTACAAAAATAAAATTTTAAATGAATTTATTTGATCTCCCAAAAGGTAAATCAAAAGTGGTTTTTTATCAGCATTTTGATAGGTGTAAAGGAGACTTCGTTATAGGTATGGTTTAATACTAGTGGGGTTCTATCCAAGGGAGTTTTATCTAAGGTGGTTCGATCAAACCCTGTTTAATTGGAATCCTTAAAATGGAACTTTTTAAGGCTTAAATCATTATATTTTCTAAACATATGTGAGTTTAGCAAAAATTAGAATCTCCCAGAAATTGTAAACCAGCATTGTGGGATCACATGCTTGTATTATTTAACCTTTGATAAGATTACAATAACACTGATTCAATTCTCCTTGATATGCTTCTTCTGTCTTCAAGAAATATTCTTCACAATCTGCAATATTTCTCACAAAAATATCTCATACAATTTTTGCAATAATAGACAATATTCTTTCTTATAAACTCATAAGAGTTAAGATATATAATATCACAAAGCCTCTTGAGAAAATCCACACCTAGGGTTGCCAAGTTGAGTTCAAACATGCATGAAAAATTCAAACAAGAGTCTCCCTCAAAGTTGGCACCCAACACTGAAGTGTTAACCTCATAGTCGTCAAAAATATCTTTTGCAACCTCATTCTCAAAGTAGGTGCCCAAATTGGGTCCCACTTAACTGAACATTATAAATATATTTTTCATGCAATAGTTGTAACTCGAAGATGCCAACTTGGGCACCCAAGGTGGGCCAAAGTTAATATTTTTTAACTGAAACACATTTGTCACCGATTCATGCAAAACAATATGCATGCATGATCCTCCATCTGTTAACTGAATGTACCAACTTGTTATCTATCCATTCAACTCAAGTCAATTGAGATTAACTAACATGCAACTGAAGATAACTCAAACATAACTGAACTAAACTAAACTAAACTAAACTGAAACATCAATCCCTATTTTATAGGTACTCAACATTCATAAATCAAAATCCCTATTTTGTAGGAACCTGAGATGCATTTCTGAAGTGTACTCAATTAGCCAACCAGTTAATTGAACCAAGTTGGATCCCACCTCCCATGTGGATGCCCATGTGCTCCTATTTTGTAGGATCTCTCCCAAGGTGTCTCCGCATGCTCCTAATATTTAGGAATAACTAAAAATGTCAAATTAAATGTTTATTTCATTCCAAATTAATCTCTTCCTAATCCTATAGTTGTGAAGCCCATTCCAAGGACTTAGGAGATACATGAAATATGTTAAGAATGCAATTAAATGGCATCCTATTCCCAACACTCCAAGCTAGACAATTATCTTCAACAACAAGGCTACAAAAAGGGTATAGTTGATAGAAATTTATATTTCAAATGTGAAGGTAAGCATATGTTGATGACATAATATTTGGTAGTAATTGGGATAACATGTGCAAATACTTTGCTAACTCAATGTAGAAATATTTTGACATGTCAATGCTAGGTGATTTAAAAAAATATTGGTTTACAAGTGCATAAATTAGAAATGATGATTTTTATTTCTCAGATCAAGTATGTGAAAGAGATTTGAAGAAATTTAAGATGGAGGACTACAAGCCAGTCAGTACACCTATGGTCATTGGGTGTAAACTCATCAAAAATGATGAAAATACTATAGTAGATCAAATTTTTTATAGATCCATGATTGGAATTATTTTATATCTTACAACAAGGCTTAATATCATGCAGTTTATCTACATAGTTGCTAGATTGCAAGTTGTTCCTAAAGAGACACATATCAAAGTTGTGAAAAGGATACTCGAGTATTTTAAGGGTACTTTAGATTATGGCCTATGGTATTTGGTTTGTAATAATTGGACTTTGATTGCATACACATATGTAGATTGGATTGGTTGTGTAGGCGATAGAAAGAGCACTAGTGGTGGCGTATTCTTTCTTGGTGGTAATTTAGTTGCTCGGTTGAGAAAGAAACAAGAATTGGTCTCATTATCAACAGCTGGGGCAGAATAGTGGTGCTCCCCTTGGGCACCCAAACTAACCACCTTGTTGAAGCCATGGGGGCTTACCAAGTCCTTAACCTTGCTAGGAAGTTGAAGTTCAAAAATGTGTGGGTTGAAGGAGATTCTGGCAATATAATCCAATGTATTAAAGGGTCTCAAAAGCCATCATGGACTATAAAGAATTGGGTTAATTTATCTAAGGAAATTATCAATTCCTTTGAGAACTACTTTGTCACCCATGTCTATAGGGATATCAATACGTTGGTGGATTATTTTGCTAACATAGGGGTGAAGGCGAATAATAAAGTGACGTGGCAGAGGAATGATGGTCTTGAGGCTGACATCACGGCCTTAATAATGTATGATCAAACCCATGGGAAGGTTCAATTTCCCTCTTTGAATAATGATTAAGGTGAAGGCGAGTTTTCCTAAGCAGTCTTGGTATTGTTGTTTCATCATTTTTCTTCAAGGGGTGGAGTACCGCAGATTTTATGGTCTAATTAATCTTTGGTGCTTCGCACGCTTTCTGGGCATTTTTGTACTCATGAATAGAGGAATTCTGGAGTCTTCAAAGAAAGGTTGCATTGCAAATAGAATGGGCAGAAAGTGTTGCAGGTTGGAACCGATTGATTGCACTGAGCTGAAGACCAATGAAAAATTATGGAGGGTGTTGGAGAAGGGTGGCATCACGAGCTATATGGAGAAGCTCCATGGTAGGGATCAGGAGGTTACCAATATTTTTGCAAAGGATTGGAATAATGGTAGAATTAATCTATTTGGAAGGAAAGTGAAGATCGATGAACAATTAATTTCTGTGGTAACTAGGATTTTGGTGGAGGGTCTCAAGTTTCACAGAAATAGGAAGCTCTTCGACCATGCAGTTAAGAATTTTCCTCGCACTTACAAGGAAAGGGAGGACCTGTTGTGGGCTACTAAGAGTAGCTATGATGCTACAAAAATCAAGTTGTTGTGGAGGGAGGTGTTGAGGATTATAATAGAGTATATCATGTTGGATGGGAGATACACCAGAATTTTTGGGTATCACTTTGTGCTCCTGAACCATTTCAGGCACCAAGTTAGGGTCTCCCTTCCTTTTTACCTCTCTACTTCTTTAAATTTGAATCTTCAGGACCATGTGTCTAATCCGGTTAGATATCCCATTATTCATGAGGGTTTACTTGTTCTCATCTATGAACACTTTAAAGCTTTGTCAGCCATCCATCATACCCCTTCTCCTCACTCTATTTCTGATAAGGAGTAGTTGCTGATAGTTATACAGACAAAGATGAGTGGGATACTAAAATGGAGGCAGAGGAAGAGCACCCTATGGAAGCTAAGAAGAACGTAAATTTCAAAATCAAGCCTAAGTCTTGTGCCCTCCCTAAACCCAGTACAATGACATCTACTGGAAGGGCCAAAATTATTTATCTTGGGTCTGATATTTCCAATTTGAAACTAAAAGGTACACCCAGTGTTTCTCATCAGGGGAAGGGTAAAAGAAAATTGGAGGAGGAACCTTCCTACCACATTGACCAAGAGGAACCCCAACACACCAATTATTTTGAGATGTCCAGCTATCTAGCTACAGACAGGGAGGATAGGCCACGATACCCTAGTGACCTTAAGGAAGATGACCACTACTTCAAAGTTAAGCGTGAGTATCCTGGTGACATCCTTACTATTGCTCGCAATGGTTATGTTGATTTTTTTCGTCTAATCAGGTGGGCCTTCTTCAAGATAAAGGAGATAAAGCTTAATCAAAGGGGTTATAAAAGTAGGTTGGAAAAGGTGGAGGGGGCTGATAATGCGAGAAAGGACAAAGGAATAACTAAGGACCTATAGACGGAAGATGAAAAAAAATATACGGTTGAGTGCTTGAAGAAAACTATGGAGGATTTGGAGCATTTCAAGAACAATCACGACAGAAAACTTTTTGATATTGAGGAGAGGCTAAAAAATGTCAGAGAATCTATTCAGAAATTCTTAGAAATGAGACACAAAATTCTTAAGTCCACTACCAGTACCATGAACATGATGTTCAAAAATCTGGAAAGGGCTCATTAGGTTAAATATGTGGTGGATGTGGAGGAGGTTAAAGATCTAATCCAAGCTGAAGGGGTTGGGCCAAGCAAATGCACTAGAGCCAATCTAAAAAGGAAGTTGGACAAGCTGTAAGACCCCTCTGTTTTTCTCTTTTGATCGAATAGTGTTCTATTTGGTTATGCCTTATTTTATGTTGTACTTTGACTATAACACCCCTTTGTTTTTCTTTCTGGGATGGATAGTGTGTCCTTGTTTTGCGTTGATTTATGTTTTTGGATATTCAGATACGTTATCTTGTGTGTTTATTTGATCACCATTTATTGAGCGATAGACTATTTGATGTGATTTGATTTATCTGATGATTTGTTTTACATGCTTTAATTGGTGTAAATATGTTAGTTGATATAACATGTAATTGCTTATGAGATTATTGGAATTATGATGGAAGTGTCAGTTTTGATGAATGTATTGGTGAAGGGGACGGGTTCACATCACTCGATTGCGAGTGCCCTGCGATTCTGTGATTTCCTCTTCACAGTGTGTATTATATGCTATTTATATTATATGATGTTGGTTACTATGTTTTCAGGTTTGTAGGTACATGACACCGAATCCACCTAGTTTCACAGGTCTGAGCGTGTCGATCCAACGGTTAAGTTGAACGGGAGATAGTAGCTAGGTAACTTGTGTCAAGTCTACACCCTAGCCTTAGTGTGTAGTCAATCGTGTGTGTCGAGTTGTTGATTGCCATGCTTTTATCTTATTTAATTTTGAAAGGATTCTTGATTTGGAAATAGATACTTAGAATAATTGCATTAAATCATGTTAATGGTTATTTAATTTAAATTATGCAATATGGATAGAAGTTTATATTTAAATTAATTGATTAAATTTAATTTATTTAATTAATTAAATTTAATCCATGAGGATAAATTTAGTTATTAAATAATTAAATTAATTAATTAAATGTGATGTTAGAAAATTAAAAGAAAGAAAAGAATTCAAATTAATTTTTGGAATTTAATTTCAATTTGTGGGAAATTAAATTAGAAATTGTAATTAAATGTTTATCTGGGAATTAAATTTGAATTAGAAGTTACTAAATTGTATTGGGAAATTAAATGGAAATTAGTTTCAATTCTGGAAATTAATTCATTAATTGGAATTAATAAATTGCATGCAAATTAGATTTGGTTGTTTTTAAGATATTTTTGATTGAGGACTGAAGGGCATGTTTATTTAAGAAGAAGAGTTAATTGAAAATTCATTCATTCAAGAAGAGTATTTTGAAAGGAGAAAAAAAAGTTTCTTGAAAGCAGAGAAGAATTTTTGAGAAAAATTGCACAGAGAAGGGTTTGAAGAATTTTTTTATTGTAGAATTGATTTGAGGAAAGTTCATTTGCATTGGTTGAGTTTTGGATTGGATTCATTGCACGGTTGAAGAAAATTCAAGAGATCTTTGGAGGAGGCTCTACAACAAATTTTACATTACCTGTAGCTTCTTAAATCAGGTTTTCTTCAGTGGTTATTTTATTGATCTTTAATTACATTTAAAACTGTAGAGATAAAGATTTGTTTGTTAAATCTGATTTAGAAAAGAAATTTGTGATTAGAAGAAAGAAAATAAATAAATAAATTTGAAGCTTCTGCTATTGAAACCTCTGTAGAATTTAATTTATTTGAGGAAATGGATTGTTTTGTTATTTAAATCGAACCTAGAGGTTAAACAAAACATTTAAATTGTTTAAAGAATTTAAATCTCTGTAGAAAACAAATTTGTTTTGAAAAGCTTCTGTAAAATTTTTGGTGGTGAAATTTAGAGGATTTGAAAAACTTCTGGTTTTAATTTAGATCCATATAGTTTTATTGTTCATGAATTCAAAAAATGGTTTAATAGAATTAGTTTAAAGGCTCTATGAAATTTGGGTTTTTCTAGAAAAGTTTTACAATTTCACTGTAGGTGAGTATTTTCACCAAATTTCCTCAATTTTTTTATTATATTAAATCCGTTTTTTTTTTTATATATATATATATATATACATTTTTGATTGTTTAAAAATACTGATGTTAATTTTTATCGCCATATGACCGACGTTTTTTCTGTGATAATGGGAAGTGAAAATTCATTTTTCTTTCAAATGAATGTTGGAAGTGAATATTTTATTCGTTGTATGTATTGGGGGTTTTTAGATAGGCATCGCTGCCAATGGCAGCGCCCTCCACACAGTGTGGAGGGAGTGCTGCCAAGGGCAGCACCGCCCCTCACTACATGTGGCCGCCCAAGGTTTGGAGTTCGGCTGTGCATAGCACAGCCGCCCCCAAACATTGGGGCCCTGTGTTAACAGCGAACCAGCAAATTAATAAAATTCGATTTCTTTGTATTTTTTTTTGGTTATTCCAATGCATGTTACGGGAATAGAGTATAATTTTGTAAAATAAATTTGTCGTCCTGCATTAGATTTGAATGGCTTTTGATGAATAGTTTGAATTTAATAAAATATATGATATTTATTTATAATGAAAATTAAATAATATTTAATATTGTATTAAATTTATTAGATAAGGAAATGATCAATAAATATAGTGTGTAAATTGAATAATTTGAAAGAATGTTTTAAAACATTGTAGTTGCATTTAAATATTTAGATAACATAAGCAATTGGAAAATTATTTATGGAATACTAATTTATTTTATCAAATAATGTATTTGTTTAGTAAAATATACAAATATATGTTTGATGTATATATTACATGAGTAATTTCAAATAGGTGAATATTTAATATTCATTTTATTTTTACAAATTGCATGTAATTTAGCTTTGTATGGAGATCTTAAATGACAAGTTTTGAATGCATGGGTAATTAGATAAGGAAAAAGATATTTTATAAATTACATGTTTTTAAATAGAGAATTGAAAAGATATAGGTTTTGGATAGAAAATTGAAAATAGTATTTGCAATAGTATTATGTTGTATTAAAAGTAAATTTAGGAAATGATTATATTGAAAAAGACAAATATCTATTTTATTTTATTTATTTTCTATTTAGAGTAAATTATATTATTGTGAGTAAAATTTGAAAGACATATGGATTTAGTATATCCAAAACAATAATATCCTCATGATTGTCTTTTAGATTTATTTTCCTTGTTTTTCGCAAAGGGTTGTGAGTTTAAATTGTTTAAGATTCTCTATTATGAAAATGGAAAAGGGGTATATGAGTATTTGTGTTAACCCTGTTATCGTGTCTTTGATTTTGGCAATGTTACTTATTGAATGAGTATGGATTTAGGAAATCCTAATATTAGATTTGAATAATGACTTGAATGCTTTTGTAGCTATGTCGTCAAGTTGTATTTTGGGATTTGGGATTATGTGTTAGTCCAATATTGTAAGTCTTCAAGAAGATCTTAGAGGATGAGGGTTGTCGATTTCTTTATGTCAACCAGTTGTTTTCCCTTGGGTAGTGCATGGTGTCTTTTCAGTTCTTACCCGGTTTCCACAAATGAGGATGTTTTGTACCTCCTTTGGAAGGAGTGGACTATGTGTTTTGGTTGCCTCCATTTGTTGGAGAGTGTTCTATTATTTGTTTCCTCTTTGAGATGGAGTGGTTTTGATACCTAGGTTGTATGCACTTGTGATTCCCTTGGTGGATAGTTTGTTGTGTGTTGTAAAATACAAGAGTGGCTTCCATTAGGGGCCAGAGCCCAGAACAGGTAAGATTTGGGTAACCTATGGAAGTGGTTTAATCAAGTGATAACTAAAATTATAAATTTGGGGAGTACTACACACTAAAAAGATAAGTTCTAGCTTCACTCATAGTCAAGTGCTAGTTAAGGCTTGGAATGAGTGGAAAGGCCTGAAATGGCATAGTCATCTATCTTATCTGTACGAGAGGTATTTGATTCTGCATTAGCAAGTATGAGGGTCGAGGGTCGGTAGAGGCCATCAGGATCACCGGAGCCTATGAAGATCCATTGAAGGTAACTTATTATGAGTTGTGCGATGACACTCTGTCTAGACAACTGTTGGTATTTATTTATGTGTATGGTTCTCTGAACATACTTGATCTATTTTATGTGTGGAAGCAATGTGTCCTATGTCAGTGATATTAGTGTTGTACTTGAGTTGTACTTGTTTAGTTCATTTGTTTGGTTATGTCAGTATGAGTCTGCCTTTGATTAGTGGTTGTAGATATTTGTCCATGTTACTTTGTTACTATCTCCTAGCATGGGAGGTAGGCCTTCGAGTACCACTTGGTTGGGTGGAACATGCACCATACACCGTTGGGTCCCCATTTATCTTTAGTACTTGGTGGTGAGACATCCAATTGGATAGCTCGCGGATCTTGTTTTCATTTCTATTACTGTTGTATTTCAATATGTAATAAGTTGGTATTACCCCTCTTATATTTATGAGGTGGATGTATGTAATTGTAACTCTTATGTACTATTGCCTCATTCTGGGAATGAGTGATGTAACTATTGGATTAAGTAAATGATTATGAAATGGTATCTTGGATGATTATCTCTTTATGATATGTTGTAACTTATGTTGATTTATTACTTATTGCTTAATGTCATTTAATGCTATGGTTATATGTGAGATGTATGTGTGGGTTTAAGTAATCTCAACCTTGTAGCCTTAGAGGTTGTTGTTAATTAGTAAGTGAATGTGTATGTTAATTACCCTTTATAAAAAAAAAATTGGTTCACTTAAGTCATTAATTACAACTTCCTTTAGGGTTACTTGGCGAGGCTTTACATTGACTTGGAACTCAGTTGCTATTTGATTGCTATTTGTAAAGCGATGTGAATGTGATATTCTGATGTGATGGTATTTGATCTTGATGTTATCATTGTGACATGCTTTGGATTAGCATTGTGAACTTTTGAGTTAATAATGTTTTATGTTTTGATTATATTAATGATGTTAGATTCGTCAGTCAGTGATACTGTATTGGTGAAGGGGATGGAATTGCACCACTCGCTTGCAAGTGCCCTGCGATTCCGTGATTTCCTCTTCACAGTGTGTTCTAATTATGACATATAAATGCATGTGGATATACTCTTTGTTCGCAGGTTGACAAGTACATGACATCGACTCCACCTGGTTTTACAGGTTGAGTGTGTACATTGCCCAACGGTATTCGATTGGGAGATAGTAGCTAGATTTTCCATGCCAAGTCGTCACCATAGTCATAGTGTGTCGTTGGGTCTTAGTCAAGTTAATTGTTTTATATTGTTCTCTCTCTTCGATTATTTAATTGCAAGTTGAAAAGGGTAATTAAATGGTTGTATGCATTTAACTTGTGAATTGAAATTGATCTGGTATTATGTTAATAACGTAATTTATTTTAGTAATTAATTTAATCTAATTAATAAATAATTTAATCATGGATTAGATTTATTTATTAATTAATTAATTAAATTGATTGTGTTGAAATTAGATAAGTTGTTCATTTTGAAATTTATGGATTTGATTATGTGAAATTGAAAAATGAAAGAAAAGATTTTAAATTGCATTTTATAAATTTTGAATTAAAAAAAAAATTGAAATTAGAGACATTTTCCATTTTCTATTTTCAGAAATTGATGAGGGTGGTTGCACTGATATTTTGGAGATATTTTTGGAATTTTCTCTTCATAATTTTGGAAGAGGATGGAAAAATTGAAAAAATAGAGATGGAGAAAAAGGAAAGGAATTTTTGGTTGTGTGTTTGGTTTGGAATTTCTGGATTTGGGGGTTTTGAATTTGGAAAAACAAGTTGGATTACTTGGAGGAACTGAAATCAGAGAAAGGATTCAGAGCTCCATTGGCAACTTTTCAAGCTTTTGGGAAAACAGGTTTTCTTGCTATTAAATTAGTTTTCATTTGAAAGGTTTCTCAAATTTATATGTTGTTGAAATTATATATAAGCTTAGTTGAACTGCAAGCAAAACCCATCTTAGATCTTGTTTTCAACATTTGAAAAATTGTATTGAAAATTAAATTTCTCAAAACAAAACAAAACAAAAAGATGTCCTTGGCTGTAAAAGTTCATTTTTAGGATGAATTGTTCAATTTATTCTTCAATCTCAATGTGGATATTTAAATTCATATATATATATATATATTGTTATATATTATATATTATATATTATTGTAAAATAAATTGAAAATACCCTGTAAGGGCTGATTTCCAAGAAAACACCAAGTTTTATGTTAAAAAAAAAATTATAAAATAAATAAATAAACTTTTGGGGTTGGGCTCAACCCACAGTACATGGGAGGCGTGTGGGGCCGTGCAGTCGCCCACTGGTGTTTTGGCACTGCTGCCACCACATGGGGGCGACGGTGCATATCGTGGCCACCTCACTGTGGTTGGCACCAATGCCCGGCCTCCACTTGCCGCTTCCGCCTTCTAAATAAACGCATCCTTAGCGTGTGGCCCGAGGTCTGATGGCCCAACCCTTAGGGTTGGTGTGTGGCCCGAGGCACATGAGTGGCTTCTTTTCAAACAAAAAAAAAGGGATAAATAATAAATTTATTTTAATATTATATTTTATGTATTTATAATATTATAATAATATTAAATATATATATATATATATATATTTAATATGTATATATATACTTAATGTTTTATATTATAGGTATGTAATATTATAATATTAATTTAATTTATAATATTTTGACTTGCATAATTGTATAGTTGAGAAGATAAATTTGATAAATAGGATATATTTAAATATATATAGATTTAAAGTGGGTGAGTAAAATAATTTCATATTTTAAATGTAATGATGAAATTTTAGATCAAGTGCAATAGTTAAAATTTATTTATTTATTTTGGAAAGAATTTTATTTGGAAAGAACAAATTTTGGAGTTGAAGGGTTTTGTGTCTTCATTGCGAAATTGACGAATTATTAAAATGATATAGTTTTGCGAAAAGAAATAATTATTTTAAATGATTTATTATGAAATAATGAAGTATATGTTTTTACCTTATTATTATTTTCATGCAATGAGGGATTAGATATTTGTTTAAATTTTATCTTTTGTCTAGAAGAGACATTATTAGATCGGTTTTGTTAGTGTAACGAATTATTGAATTCTATTAAGGAAAATGGATTTAATATATCCAAATTAGTTTATTTCGTTGCAATTGCTCTATGTGATTATTTCCGCTATGTTAACGTTTGGGGAAATGGGTTAAGTGTCTTTAATCTGTAAGTCTTCCAAAAAACCCTAGAGGTTGGGGGTTTTCATTTGTGATGTCAACCCATTGTGAATTCCCTTGGGTAGTGCATGGTGTCTGGCCAGTGTTTAACCTGATTTCCACGAACGGGGATGTTTTGTACCTCCTATGGAAGGAGTGGATTATGTGAGTTTGTGACTCCTTGTAAGGAGTGGTTTGTTATTTTGTTACCTCCAGTGTTTGGAGAAGGTTTTATCTTATGTCGCCTCCTTGTAAGGAGTGGTTGTGATATCTTGTTTGTTTGCACTTTGGAACCCTTAGTGTTTGGATGGTACGTGTGTTGTCAAGTAGAAGAGTGGCTTATGTAGGGGCCAGAGCCCAAAGAGGTAAACTGGATAACCTACAGGGGTGGTTTAATCAAGTGATAACTAAAACAAAACTTAGAAGATTAGGTGGTACTTCTCACTAATCAAGATAATTATGCCTCACTCATAGACACAAGGGCTCATTTAGACTTGGGATGAGTGGGAAGGCCTGAAATGGCAAGGTCATCTATCTTGTATGTACGAAAGGTATTTCATTCTGCATGAGTGAGTATGGGGGCCGTGATTCAATAGAGGTCACTAGAATAACCCTTTATGGGGGCCGGAGCCTATGAAGATTCCCAGAGGACAACCCATGACGAATTGTGTGATGACACTCTGTCTAGGGCAACAATTGGTATTCGACTTTATGGGTATGGTTTCCTTAACATACCTGATGTGACCATAGTCGGTATTCGATTATTATGTCTATGGTTCTCGTAACATACTTGATCTGTTGTTTATTTGGAAGCATTGTGACCATGTTAGAGTTATACTCGAGTTGTACTTATTTTGTACTTGTGATGTGCTTGAGTCATACTTGTGTGGTACATGTGATTGGTTGTTTCAGTTTGGTTCAGTTTTGGTGTTATCCTGTGTCTAGAGGTAGATGGTCTTGGCTAGCATTCCTTGTTACTATCTCCTAGCATGGGGTGTGGGTCTTTGGGTTCCACTTGGTTGGGTGGCGTGCACCTAAATCTATTGGGCTTTCCTCATGTTCGTGTGGATGAGACTTCTAGTTGGAGAGATCGTTGGATTCAGTTTCAGTTCTTGCTTTATTTCATTTCAGTTGATCTTGTATTATTGTACCCCTTAGTCGTTATCGAGGTGGAAGTTGTAATTATAAACTTATTTATTAGACTTGCCTCATTTGGGGAATGAGTGTTGTAACCTTATTGTTTAATGAACGGATTATTGAAATGGAAAGTTATCTAGTATGCTTTGATGTATTTATCTTGTATGGAATGTATGCGTACTTATTATCTTAGGTAGATAAATGTTATGGATTCATTTATGTTGTTGTGGGTTAAGAGGTAATCTCAGTCTCATAGCCTTAGAGGTTGTTTGCAATGGGTAGTGAACTTGCTTGTTCATTATACTTAAAAAAAAAAAAAAAAATTAGTCTGTTTAAGTAGTTAATTGCAACTTCCTCTAGGGTTGCATGGTGGGGCGTTACACAAGCCCCCTACAGACATATAGGACATGAAGAAATTTTTTATTAACATGGACAACCTGGAAAAGGAGGTTGCTAAAATTTTGAGAAATTTGGCCTAGTGGTTGGTTTCCTGCAGGTGTTTTGTTGGTTTTTTGTTCTATGTTGTCTCTGCGCTGGTCTTTGGTTTTTCTTTGTTGGAAACTTTTCATGTTTTGTTGAAATTTCAATGCTTTATCCTATCTCTATCTATTGTTAAAGGGTTCTGAGGCCCCTTCAAAACTTTCTTTTACCTTAATCAAAAATAGTTGGGGCAGAATATATTGTTGTTGTATCATGTTGCATTCAAGTCGTATGGATGAAACAAATACTGCGAGACATCAAGGTTGAGTTTCATGGGCCTATCAATATTTTTTGTGATAATACGAGTGTTATCAATATCTCCAAGAATCCTGACTGCATTCCAAAAAAAACACATATCCATCAAATATCATTTTATATGGAAGAAAGTTACTACTCAAGAAATAAAGATGGAATATGTTTCCACCAAAGAACAATTGGAAAATATCTTTACAAAACCTCTTCTAAAGGTAATTTTTGAACATCTCAAATAATAGTTAGGAGTTGTCCCTTCTCCTATTTCTTCTTAAATACTGAAAGTGTTAATCTAGGGGGAGTATGTCAGAATATCTCAAGGGGGGCTATTTAATGATGTTTTCCCAAATTAAGTATTTTGTGTGACTCCCTTTGTAATTGATGTCAAAGGGGGAGAATTCAATGTTTCAATAATTGTAGAATGTGAGGGTAGAATTATAGAATGTGAGGGAGGATGAGGACTTAGTTGTAGTTGTCATCAATGACTCAAGGGGGAGATTGTTTGATTTCCATTGATGAGTTGGATTTCCATTAGCTCTTTGTGATTATTCTAAAATAAAAGGTGATTGGGGATTTTTGAACACAATGTAGCTTTTATCACTGTTTCACAATCTCCAAATTTAAAGGGAAATTTATAGACAAAATGAAAAAATGATCTCAACTAGGAAACCTAAATTTTAGAATGTTGGGAATGCCTATTTAAAGCTACATCAGTTGCTCTTGGGGAAATTCAAGCCAACTCTAGTGGTGCTAGATGATATCTGGTCTAGAACAGATTTGGACATATTGTTATTTGAAGCTGAAGGATACAGGCTCTTTTTCAAAACCAGGGATTATGAGTTGAGAGAGTTGCCAACTATAACCAGAGATTATTCCATATTTCCAAAAGTCCCTCTATTCGACTGTATTAATTTCTATTGTTGGAGCTAAATAATTCCCTCTACCTTTTTTTGCTTTTGGGCATTTGGGAAGACATCTATTCCAAATTATGTAGAAGAAAATCTAGTTGATCAAAGTGTCTTTGATGTCATTGATGTGATGAACATCCATAATTTTGTGATGAACATCTATTAAAAATCAATGGCAGACTTTATGTATGATAGTATTAAGTGTTATATCTTAGTCTAAAGACAAAAGACAAAATGAAGAATTAAAAGAATCAAGTTTCCATAGTCCATGATAAATATCAATATTTGAGCTAATGGTCAACTCTTGATTGTTAACAAAGTACATAATTGTGGAAGGTTGATGACAACAACTTTTGCTCCTCGATTACTATGTTTGGTATGAGGTGAAATAAAACCCCAAACCCCAACATAGCATGGAAAAGTTAGTTTGATAGATATCATGATGATGATCTCCTAAGAAGAAAAAATGATGTGCAATTTTGTAGGCTAATTTATAGTTTATACTACATCTCAATGTGATATGCAAGAAGGATAAGGTAACCTTGAAACTGATTTTCAAATTTGTGATAAAATCTTACATTCTTTCTAGGAAATAAAAAGACTTTACTAGTGCTTAAGTGTTACACCTTAGTCTACAAAATAGTTATATTAATTGTGGTAGTTTATCTTTGGTGTTGTTGTTCTAAAGGTGGTTGCTTGTATTAGAATATTGCAATAATGTGTGGGAATATATTATGCTCTAAACGAGATTTTTTTTTAATGAGATAAAATACAAAGCATTATGTTTTTTAATTCTTATCGACAAAGGGAAAATAGTTAGAGACTGCAGAGGGTGGAGGAGTTAATATAAAAAAAAAATTGGTATGAACAGAGAGTGAAGAGTTTAATATTGATAGATTTTGGTTTGAACAAAGAGTGCAAGTTTTAGTAGATAGAGTATGATTGTGTAAGTTTTTGAGTTTCCATGGTGGAATAGAAAGATCTTCTTTAAAATTGTATTCAGTAAGTATATAGAGATAGGCGATATCATACTTAGTTACAATTCAAGATTGTCATGTTATGTTCATTTCTCAAACAAGTCAAAAACTAATGTTTCTACCAAAAAGGGTAGAATTTTCTTCAAACATTTAATATCATTGTTTGCCTACAAGATTGAAAGACCTATGCATCTGAATCATTATCTACATACAAATTTGTGTGAGTTTTTTTTAGATTGGTGTTTCATGATTTTGAAATGGTGTTTAAATTAGGTGTATAGTGTATCTATGGGTTGGTGCCTCAAAATCTTATATTGGGTTTCAATGTACCTATAATTGGGTTCTTACAAAACATTTGTAAAAACTTGTTTTTGTGAACATTGATCATTCTCATTGTGGTTTTTCTTGTTAAGGTTTTCCATGTAAAACTGGTGTTATTTGGATTGTGTGATTTTAAATCTTATTTATTGGTTTTAATTAAAATACACCGATTCACCCACCCCCTCTTAGTGTACTAGTGTTCTTTCATCAACCCTAATCCTAATTGGACTTAACCCTAACCTTGAACCATAATTAAATCCTAACCTTAACTAGACACTAACTTGAACCCTAACACCCATATACAACTATATAATATCTCTTTGCATAATTTATTCAAAGGATTGAATATAATCCCATTATCTCAATAGAGTAGGAATCAAAAATAAGCACTAGAATAAATAAAAAATGGCGAAGGTATACAAATTCCACCATTACACTTACACTAAAAAATTAAAATCAATGATAGTTTAATTTGAAAAGAAACTTGTTCCACAGTAAAATAGCTTAGCTTAATTACCTTCAAAATTGATGTCAATTTTTTTAAATACAAGAGAACTTATTTTAATATAGTAACTTTGAAAGGAAATTTTATTTATAATTAGAAAATAATTTATGTTAAGTATACTTTTATTAAATATATTAAATTGATATATTTTTTTTTTGATAAAAGGCCAGTGGCCTATATATATACATTTATAATAAAATAATTTTGTACATAAGATTTTAGGATTTGTATCATATGGAATAGGAAATTCCAAATAATTTCCACAACTGTTCATGAAAACATACTTTTTAATTACAATGTAGTGGGAAACACAAAATTCATAACATATTTCTTATTATACTTGCAATTTTACAAAAGGAACAGGGCCCATTCTATATACCCTTCTTCAATCCTTTTTGTAAACCCTAGTTTGAAGAAAAAATTTAAAAAAATTGCCTCCTAGCACTCTGGTTATTCTTCCATTCAAACCACTTGGACTGAATTTTTGTCTTGAGCCTCTGCATCCTCCTAGGCTTGTAAATTATGATCAAAAGGACCGCCTTCTACAAGTGGATAAAAATGAGCTTGCACACCATGTATAGAGGATCCATTACCTACCACTAGGTCAGTTGTTATTTGAATCCCCCAATCTAAATGTGAACGGGCTATCAATCCCTTTCCTCTCATATTCACATTTTTTGCACTATCACGAGCAACCCCTGCTTCCCCATGACCTGCATTTGAACCAGAGGAATTTCCTCAACCTTTTGTCCCATCAATTTTTTTGGGAGAGTGAGGAGAGTGTGCATTGAGAAAAGAGATAGCATAATACTTTTCCTTTATAGCCATACCCATATTCACACAAACCCTCTGATAGTTCCTCCTTAATGCATTCAACAACCTACTATCACTTTTGTATTGCAAAGCTAGTTTAATAGACGCATAAATTTCTTCAAAACCATGGCAATGCCTGATAAAATCTCTAGGGAACAAGCCTCCTATATCCCCATCCCCAGCAAAAAAATTGTAGCTTTGAACTACAATTAACAAAGCATTATTTTGAAGAAAATGGGGTTTGACAAATTGCTCTACAATTAGCACTAGGTCTTAGTAGGATTGCAGTAAATCCATGATATTTGATAAGAAAATAGAGAGCACCTGAGATGGGAAGACAATTCTTCTTGCACACGGGATCATCACCTCCATTCCAAGAATTATGCTATCAACTTCCTCAACCCTAGGGAAATTCAAAAAGAATACCACCTTCAAACAGTCATGAGAAAGGTACTCTTCGAAAGGAAGCTCCCAAGGTTGTACCACCATGTTCACTCTATAATTTTAGGGTTTGAAAGCCATCTTGCCACTTCTCAACTACTCACAAAATTATAAACAAGAGTAGGCCTTCGAATGGATATATCATAAAACAACCACTTCCCTTTATATCCAATAAACCATGTGCATATCTTCTTTGTAAGTGAAGGGGAATATTTTGTTGTCATACGAAAGAGAGACCATTAAATTCACCTCAAATATAACTTGTAATAGCTCATGTAAAAAAAAAAATCCCAACCCCACTTTGTGTGTCGCACTCCTGGTCATCATAGCTCCATGTACCTGCAAAACAACAAACTTTAAACAAAACGTGATACTAGCAACACATGTCCATAATTGGACATGACTACCGTAAGCATATTTGATGTGTGCCTTTCAAATCCATCGGCATGTTGATGGCAGAAGCATTGCATCTACCTCAAGGGGAGGTACTTTAAAAAACACATTGTAATCATCAATCAACACTTCTACCAACCGAATGTACTAGTGACAGGAAGCCCATTATCTACCAACCTCCTCATGCAAGATGATTCGGCATTTCCCAATGTGCTTGTTAAGCCAGCTAGGCAAACTATGCAACGAATATCATTCATCTTTCCCATCACTATTCCCTAATCAAGTGCATGAAGAGTATGAACTTTAAAATTGTTTGAATTTCCTTCATCAATTGCAACCTCTAGAAATTGAGGATATTGCTTTGCTAACTCTTGGTGTCCCGCTACTTCAAAAAATTGGCAATCACATCCCATATTTGTAACCCTATCAGCCAGTTTATTGCTCTCTCTATATGTATGAGTAATTTGGATTTCAAGAAAATAATCCATTATCTTCAAAACTTTCTCCAATACATATCGTAATCTCCAATTATGTATTTTTCTTTCCTTACAAGAATTAATTATAATCAGAGAATCACCTTCAACAGGCAGCTTGTGAATTCCATGGATTTTTCTAATTGTAAACCTTGCAACAATGCTTGTCCCTCTACAATTTTATTTGTACTATTTGGCAAGTGAACTGATTTAGTTGTTAATAGAAATCCTTTCCAATTCCTGATAACTACTCCTACTCTCGACAATCTTGGATTCCCCCTTGATGAGCCATCAAAGTTAAGCTTGAGAAAATATTTTTTTGGAGGCTGCCATTGAAGCTTACTTCTATCAATTTTTGACTGGGGGCCTATCAACCAAGCACCTTTGAATAGTAAATATATAGACTCCCAAGTTTTTAGAAGCCAATTTTCCCAAGTCATTAACAATGAAGATACATTCTTATGGCTTTGAACAAATGAGTTAACTACCTCATAAATTGATTTTCCAATCTTATTCTTAATATATTGAATTGTCTGGGATTGATATCTAAAAATTTGTTTATTTCTTTCCCCCCACAAACTCTAGATTACAAGAACAGGAGAAACTCTCCATATACAAGAAAAAAAAGAGGATTTATATAAAACCAATCAGGCAGTAAACAAATCCCATAAAGAAGAAATCATTGGAAAATATACATTCAACTTGGATTTGATAAACTACCAACACTCTTGTGCCACCTCACACTCCACAAATAGGTGATCTATTGATTCAAAAACTTCTTGACAAAGCACACACTTGAAAGGTTCCACAAAACCTAACTTACTTAACCTATCACTTATCAATATTCTTTTGCAAAGAGCAAGCCATGCAAAATTGCCCGCTTTAAGCAAAATCATTAAATTCCAACAGAAAGAGTATGCTCTATGGGACTGAATTTGAGACACAGATGTTGTAAGGGACTTGTAACCCTACCTTACTGTATAGTTACCTTCTTTAGAAGGTGCCCAAATTATCTTATCTGATCCTCCTGATAGAAGCATAGTTTTCTCCTATAAAACTGTGTGTAACACATTTCTCCGATTAAGTGTTATGAGTGGATTCAACAAATCCTTCCACACAACTTTCCCTGAAATAGGCTCAATATTGTCAACATAATCCTTCAGCTTTTTGCCTCATATATCTATTATAACTTGCTCAACTAGAAGTAGATCTTGAATTGAATTTAGAGGGGGTACCCATTCCATGAATCCTTCCAAAAGTGCACACTTTCCCCTTATGAACCTCCCAAGTGAGATACAAAATAATAACCTCCCTGCAAGCTACTAAAAAATTCCACATAATTGATCCTCTTTGTGGGTTTAAAATAGTTAAAATTTTGTTTGGATTATCATCATCCAAATATTTATCTTGCATTAGAGTACACCACCTCAAGTATGGCTTTTGATACATACACCATACTAGCTTTGCTCCAAGGGCTAAATTTCTTGTAGATAAGTTATGCATATCTACTCCTCCACTGTTTTTATTCATATACATATTTTCCAAGGAAATCAATGGAACCTTCTTTTTTCCATCCATGTTGCCCCTCCATAAGAAATTATTAATAAGCTTTTCAATTTTCTACACAATACCTTTTGGAGCCTTCAAAACAGTCATAAAGTAGTTTGGAATAGATGTTAATATTGACTTAACCAATAGGATGTGGCCAGAGAAAGACAACCACCTTGCCTTCCAAGATAAAATTATGGATTTTATTCTTTTTAGGACCTTATGCCAATACTGAAGTTTATATGCCCCTACAAAAAAAGGAATACCTAGATATGCACAAAGAATCTCAGCTACTTTAAACTAATATTTTTATATATTTAAAATTTGTTTTTTTAGTCATATTAAAATTAGTTAAAAAATAAATAAATTCATTAATAAAAGAGTTGTGGTCACATGCTTAAGCCATATTTATATTTGTGTTTTCCTTCATTATGTTTTTTAATGGATCTAATAACATGCATAATATAGTGAAACAAATATTACAAAATAAAAAATGTATATTATTATTAGGAATGTAATAAATTGTGTGATTAATTATATTCTCATATTCTAATTCTAAATTCAAAAAAATCATACACAATATAATCTTAATAAGAAAATAAACTCATCTAGCCACCAATCCCTCTCCCCTAGCTCTTTGTTTGTATATACATCACTAAAATTGTAAATGATCTTGACATCTTCTTGTTCATTTTATTATTTATAATAATGATTGGTTTTGAGAGAGTGACAAGGTATCATTATGACTACAAACTAAAAGATAATTTTCTAGGTATTGCCATTCTCATAAAAATTTCCTCCTTTCCAAAGGAAGAAATATTTCCATTAAGTATATGTCTTGTTTGGTTTCAATATAAAAGAATGACGAGTTTGATAAGATTTGCAACACATATCCTTTTGTTTATCTAGCAAGCTTTTATGATCAATAAAGTTAGGAAATAAGAAAGACATGAAAGAATAAGAAAATAAATCAACAATTCTAAATCATATACATAATCTTTCCAATTTATATTCATAAAATCAAAATACTTAATTTTATTGAAACATAAACATTTTTCTCTTATAACAAAAAAAAAAAATTGTCTGTAAAAATTATTTTTTCCTAATTTATATTTTGGAAGGTTTGATTTGCAATAGAATTCAACAAAAGAAATAAATATCTAATACTGAAGCAGCATGAAACTTAATAGTTGTACTTGGCCATATTTTACGTGAGATAATCTTGATAGAATTATTGAGCACAATTAAAGAACTGATAAATTTTGACTCAATTTATGATGAAAGTTCGTCGAAATTTTGACGCCCTTTCGTCAAAGGAATTTCGTCAAAATTTCGACGAAATTTGAAACATCAAAATTCTGACCCAGTATCGTTGGCTGGGTCGGAATTTCGACGTTTCAAATTTTTTCAAAATTTCGACGAAATTCCTCCGACGAAAGTTCGTTGAAATTTCGACGACCTTTCGTAGGAAATTGAGTCAAAATGTATCAGTGAAGCTAGGTCCAACCTCAAATAATCACCGAAAATAGCATAGCATTATTCACCCAAAATGGAAGAGAAAAATACATAACCTCAAAAAAGTGATAACCAGAGACAAAATATAATATTGCTGACCCAAAATGACATTAAGAATGACATACATATGTTTGATTCCAAATTCAATGGAAAACGATGCAAATAAAATTTATTCCAAAAAATTATGTAATAAAGGCATAGGATACCTAATCACAAAATATTCATCCTCAAATATGGTATCACATCTTATCAAAGATACTCTCAGAAAAAATCATCACCCAACCTTATCCCTCAACTTTCTGAGTACTAAACTATGGATCCTTTCTCTAGATAAACCTTTACTAAAAGGTTCTCAAACTATAATTGAAATGATTCAAATTACATCATATTTCATTTGTGAGAACCAACAAATTCCATGTGTGAAATCAAATCCACAACTTAGTTATTTTTGTAACAACCCCGATGTTTTGCTCAGAAAAAATTTAAAGATTTCACCTCAAATGAATAGTCCATGATGCCATAACTTAGCAATAAAAAAATTTCTTTCCATAATGTAAATTACATGCACATTTGAAATAACACTATTTCCAAACTTCCATTGCATTCCATTGTAATTTCACAAATCTTTCCATAACATAGATGTCATATTGAATGAACTCAAGTTTATCATTCATGATTACATTCTTCCATATAAATGGGTACATGATACATGCATAGCTTTTATGAGCTTCATCTAGCAATAGATATACAAACTGGTCCTAATGTCATCGTAATGGTGCATACCTTATGGATGTCCCTACTTCCTGGTGCATACACTCTAGTTGTCTTTGATACTGGTGCAAACATCTGCAAACCTCAGATACCAAGTGATGAGGAGAAGCATAACTCAAGCACTTTTCTACCAACCAAAGACTCAAATGTGGTCCCCCGCACATTTGTCACATATGATAAGATGTCCCTACCCTTTGACAAAGATATTTGTTGGTAAACCTCATAAAAATAGCCTATCTGAGCTTAGTGTTGTGTCCTACAAACTAGAACCTAATCATACGGTCGTACTCCCGACGAGTATGAAAATCCTGAACTAGAATGCATAAAAGGAACATAGTGAACTGACAGTGTAAATAGTGGCAACTTACACTACTTTGGCCAAAGTGTTCTCACCTATTACTTTGAGTGGGAGTCATCCTATTCACATACACTACCATAGCTCGGATTGGATTATGACCATTTACATACTATGCATAGGTAATTTCCTTCCATAGGTAATATTTAACCTAGAAACAACCTATTCCCTTTCTCAAATCACAAAGATACTTTTCTTAAGTGTTCACATGTATAATCTATGCCCTTCATTGGACAATCTATCCCAAGAATAACATATTCCCTTCATTGGACAATCTATCTTAGGAATAACCTATTCCCTTCATGGCTCTAACTTAAGAAGAGATTCGTAATAAATAACTTTATATTCTAAAGTATAGCTACATAAGCTTCTTCTACTCATAGATTAAATATTCATTAATAACTGACTCCAATCAGTAATATATCACACTATTAAGTGATTCTCATTGAGAATATATCCACATCAATGAATGACCTCAATCGAAAAATAATCATATCAATAAATGATTTCATTCAAGAGTGTATTCTCCTTTAAATAAAGGGTTTAAACAAAGAGTCTACTCATTTCAATACTATAACTTTGTATTAAGAGTGTAATGTGACTAATCAAGTAGAAACTATAACCCACTAGGTAATTCCCACCTACGTTTCCAAACTTATAGAATTCCATAAACTCAAGTGATTTAGCTTAATCATAAAGGTGAGTTTTAACCTTGATACATCCTAATATTAGGATAAAGTCATCAACCAATGACTAGTTTAATTATATAGGTTAATCTAACCCTATATGTTCCAATCAAGACCAAATGACCATCCCTACCAAGTAGGTTATTTCCAACCTATAAGTTTCAATGGTAGTCAAGTACTTTACTCAACCCAATAGGTAAATCTTAACCTAGGTTTCAATATACTTCTCAACCCAAATAGGTTTCTCCCAACCTAGGGTTTTATCCAATAGTAAAGCAATGATCAAATTATAATACATTTACAGATTAGCAATGACTCGTCCTATCATTTCTTCCAAAGTTTTGATGTACAACTAAACCTTATCATTCCTAAGGTTTCCTAACATCATAAGCCAATAGTGTCAAGTCACTTCATGACATTGATACATTTCACATTATAAATAACCCTTAAGCTATTTTTGTTTCATCATTCCTAACTTATATAATACCAATGACAAACAAACACTCCTATTATGGAAATACAAGCACTTTCATAGAAAAGCATAAAACAACTTATTTTCCCTTTCCAAAGCAAATGTTATGACTTCCTAATGCAAGTATTCTCAAGGAATACCAAACAAAGCATTCAAATCTCATTCTTTCATAAATAAAGACAAATAAGAGAAGACTAGATCCTCGTGCGTGTAATATGCTTAATCCAATTAACTAAATTTTTGCACAACCTTCCAACAGGAGCTTACTAGCATAGTTTACTATCATGTCCCCGAAATAGAACACCAAAATATAAAAAATAACTAAACATTGAAATACCAATAAATAAATAAAATGACAAAAAATAAATATCCTAAAAATGTAAATACACATATTAATAATTTAATATTATTATTATTATCAATTTAAAATATTATATTCATAATCATATAATATTACAAATATTAAAACTAATATAAATATATATATATATATGTATTTATAAAAATAGAATAAATTATGTAATTATTATCTGATTATGCCTATGTGGTAAATAAATAACAAAGCACACCATTAAGGCAGTGATTCCTAACCAAACTATATGCAATGATGGATTTAAGAAAAAAACAACGATTGAATTAAAATAGTGAGTACCTTTAAAACCATTTATAAAGTCATCGACTACTTTGGGGAAGGACAGCAAGGTTAGTAATTGTTGTCACAAAAACTTGCACCCTTTGTCCAGCTATTAACTCAGCAAGTTTTTGACACATGGGACCATTCCCAGGTTGTGGGTAACCTGTAGTGAGAATGGACCTCCAGAGAAAGGGTTGGCTCCCCTTGATAACTCACCTAAATCGGTCTCACTAATGACTTTGCAGAGAAAAGAGTAAGGAGGAATAACATGTAAATGAAATCTAATCCTATAATGATGCACCAAATAAATCTATGAACTCTACTCAAATGGAAACACACAGAATAAATCTATGAACTCTACTCAAATGGAAACACACAGAAAAATTAGTAAGAAAAGACTTACTTTTGCACAACTCAAAAACTCATAAAATTTGCATCAATAATTTATAAGAAGGCTATATACTCACTATCCTAGTAGGAGAAAATATGTTCTTACAACTTAAGACTGATTATATTATTGACACAACTAATAACCTGCAAATATATGTGTAACTTTGCATAAAGGTACCACCATGAGATGCAATTATAAGGAAAAAGATATCACATAAAACTGCAACAATCACTAAGTACACAATTTCAAAAAAATGAGAAGGCAAGCTCCTTCATATTACTCTCAAAAAGGTGTTGCAATGTTGTATTGATCACTAAAAATGAGTTACAAACTCTTCACCTTTTCTTTAGAACTCTGAAAATTACAAGTAGCATAAGATGAAATCTGCAAGAACTCCCCATCAGAATGATAGGAGAAAAGACTTATACAAAGCTGTCAAACTCCAACCCCTCCCTCTAATTAGGAATCTAATTGAAAGAGACTCCTCAAAATGTGCAAAGAGTTTCTCAATCTGAAAACAACTCAAAGGGTCGTTTGCAACTAAAAACCCCTCCAAAATAGGGTTGTAACTAAATGAAACAAGGAGTTAGGTGCCTCAAATTGCTCCTTGATTGGAACTCTATCAATCTGGACTCTCAACTGAAACTGAACTCTCAATTAAGAGACAAAAAAACTTGATTTTCCTCCACATGTTGGCTAATCTTTTCAACCACCTCCAAAATATATGCAAAAGCATAATTGCTTCATTTAACTCCTTTCTTTACGAACTATTTATCATTATCAATTTATGGTATCTCTATTTTTGCATTTCAAATATCATTTATTTAAAGTGATTTATAATTATCACTTAAATAAAGATTTACAAATTTGAATTAGAAAATGCAAACAATAACTATTTTAACAAAGCCATAAAAAGGCTTAAATTGGCTAAGAAATAGTCACATAAACAAGACTAATGTTCACTTAGTCTTAAAAATATTACAAGGCATAAGAAAAAATGCCATGCACTATAGACATATGAATAAAAAAATTTAATAAAACTTAAGGCAAAAAATGCCTTCTATCCATCGGCCTCTTAGGGTTTTAATTTGCTAAAATGAAAACAACAAGAAAAAAGAATGAAAAGTCATTTTATTCCTTTGAAGCTTCAGGAAGAAGCTATGTGCTGCCATGGTTAAGATAGGGTTTCAGTTTGCTGGAATTTTTTAACTCGAGCTTCATTCTTTTTCCTTCACTTCATTTTCAAACTCCTTTAGTGATGGGTGCCGCCATCATGAAACCCTGGTCGAGCTTTAGCTGGAAACTTCTGCATTCTATGCCATTTTTGAATTTTTTCTGTGGAATATTTTCCTCCAGAAAATGCCTAGTAAGTTAGAAGATTTGGATTTGGAAAAAATATTTCAAATTTAAAAGCTTTTGTAAGCTCTTAGGTCACGGCCTTGAGCAAATTTCAATGATTTTTCTCATTTTTTCCCTTGTTATGTTATTATCTCCTTACTGCCATGGATTCTTTTCTAAGCTTTGAAGATGGAAATCTTAGCAAATAATGTTGTTCGTCGAAGTTTCTTCTGGAGATTTTACACAAAAAATGCTTGGTAAGTTTGGTTCTCTTCATTTTTGAAGCCATCTATAAACTTCAAGCTGCGGCCAGAGCAATTTCCTATTTTCATCACTTTTATTGCCTTGCTCTGTTATTATCTCTACACTTTTATGCTACCATAGATAAAACTTCATTTTCGAGTTGAGTTTGATTTGCTTGTAATCTGTGTAAAACCAAGAATAAGCTCGATTTGAGCTTCTATGGATAGAAAAAAGGAGCTTTACTTATATAGAAAGAATAAGTAAAAATCTCTACACCGTGCTTCATACAACCCACGGCCATACCTTATTTCTTATCTGGATATTTGATTTTTTAGAATATGACAAAACAAAAACTTCCATACTTAAAATTCCACAAAATGATCTATGAAATACAATAAAGCATAATGGTAAAAAATCAAACCCTTCAAAGGTTATTGTGCCTTTATTATCATTTGTGAGGGCTATTAGAAAAACCCAAGTCGTCATGCTATCAATGTTGTATATTCCTCTAATTTTTTGACTGCATATTATATTTCTTGTAGCTTTCACTTATGTTGTTTTCTTCATTTATATCACTAAAATACTGAAAATCATGCTTTCTTTTCTTGGTTTGATCACTCTTCAATGAATTTATTGTTTAACAATTTATATCACTGCCATTAGATAACTCCATATAACTGATAGAGGCACACCTTATGCACAGAAATATGTGAACCTTGGCATGTATGCCTATTCACTATCATTTAATAATCATGTGCTTCCTTTGTAATTCACTTGTATGCAGACACTGCTTATAAGATATTTAAGCATTTTATCATTGAATACTACTATTTCATTTAGCTTTTGTAGTTGCTCCTTGAAGAAATACTTTGTGAACTTAATATATATGCATGTTCACTATCATTCCATGATCATGTTGATATGATGAATCTTAACATTGTATTTTCCTCTTAAATAAGCTCAAATAAGCTTTTTATTTGATAAACTCAGCATGTTGGGCTCAATCCTTGCGGGAGCCACATTTAAACCCACATGTTGTAATTTGATGAAACAAAACAACAACATTACTTTTCATGTATCTGTACATGAAGCAAACAAGTTAGAAAAATATATGCATACGATAGGTATGTTTGATGATTCTCCTATGATTTCTCTTGGAAGCCTATGATATGCATATTTATTTTAATACACATGGTTGATCATATTATATGTTTACGAACGGATGAGTATGTACTGAATTGTGACTTTTCTTTGCTCTAACAAAACTTTATCTCTCAGATGTAGGCGACTAGGATCAGCGAGGAGATAGTTGAATACGAAGCAAGGATTGAAGATGAAAATGAAGCAGGACAACTCGACAAGGCTCATCATTCAGGAAATGACAAGTCACCTCTCTTTACATGTGCATTTACCTTTTGTTCATAAATGTATAATATTTTCTCTTATGTTTATTAGAAGACTCGATCTCACGGCTTGTGTGAGACATTACCATTACCATTTATCAATAAAGACTATCTTTTGAAAAGATTGATGTAATATTTCTTCTATGTTATTTGCATCTACATAAATGCAATGTGATAAAGTAGTCTTGTATTTCCTTTATGCATATGAATGTAAGGTAGCAGAAATTAAAATCTACCTATCTTTTCATCTGATATCATTTTAGGTCTACCTGTTTGAGCTAGTAGAAAAACTAGGTAACATTTCTAGTGACATCTGCTAAATGTTTTCCTGCTAAACATCAAACCAGTTGCCTACGCTTCCCATTGGGCACAAAGTCACTTATCCAACCTAAATATGGTTCTGAAACAACTCCTTCAATGTTGTAACTCAGCAATAGAACTCAAAACAGCTTGGAAACTTATTGAAAACAAAACTTCAGAATTAAAACTACCTAACTATGCTTTGTAAAGAACTTGGGAAAATGAAAATTGCATCTAATCTATTGTGAAACAACACTTATTTATCATCAAAACCCCCTGACATACCTCAAAATAAATGCTTGAGGTGAATCCCATTTATCGGGATTGGCTCCATACCACCATCCAGCTTGGATAGTTGGAAAGCATTATGTTGTTTACATTCAAAAATGATACAAGGCCCACTCTAGAGTGCACCAAACTTGGAGTGTTTTCCAAGCCTTATTTTAAATTCATTCTATTTGAGCAATATATCACCTTCTCTAAAAAAATTTGGGGATGCCCTTTTGTCAAAATACCTCTTCATTTGAGCCTGATGCTATTCTATCTTTCTCATGGCCTTAGCTCTAGTTTCTTCTAGCTCAATCAGCTGAGCTAATCTTACTGTCATAGGCCCTTCCTCTATTATGTCCAACTGATGAGCCAGATCTAGTGCTAGAAATTCAAGTGAAATAGGAAGTTTGGCTTCCTTTCCATATACCAACATAAAAGGTGAATGCAATGTTGACCTTTTTGGGGTAATTCTATCAGCCCACAATGTTGATTTTAACTGTGTATGTCAGGTTCTTTGGCTACCCTCCATGGTTTTCTTGATGATTCTGATTAAGTTCTTATTTATGGATTTCGCTTGACCATTTCATTGCGAATAGTAATTGGAGGATCTATTGAGATAAATCCCATTCTTGATAGCCCAATCAAAAAAATTAATACTCACAAAAGCAAGGGTGTTGTCTAAAATAATAGATTATGGAATTCCAAACCTGGTAACCAGCTCTTCATAAAAATTTAGAACAACAGACTCATTAGCCTCTTTAAGTGTGACTGCTTCAATCCACTTAGTAAAATAATGTGGCCATAAGTACCCACTTATGGCCAACACTGGATGGAGAGTTTATAACTCCAATAAAATCTAACCCCCACCTCATAAAAGGTTGCTCAACCTGAACCAATTGCAAAGGTAAGGCTGCTAACTTCTCTTTCCCAACAAACAGAGCATATTCATTACACTTTTTGACCCATAAGTGTGTTTCCTTAAATAAACTGGGCCAATAATAGCCACCCTTCATCACCTTAAGAGTTATTTCTCTAGGTGAAAAATGGCCTCCAGCTGACCCCTCATGGAATTCATGCAACACTCTTTCAACTTGGTTAGGCTCAATACACCTCAACAATATTCCATTAAAATATCTCCTAAAAAGTGAACCATTTAGAAGCACATAAGGAATGGACTACAAATGAAAATACCTTCTTTTATCCCTATCCAAACCTTGAGGACACTCACCAGTTTGTAGAAAATGAACCATCTCATGCACCCAATCGATAGTAAGAGTTGAAACAATTGCTTTCCCTTCATCTTGTAATACCAAAATAATTTATTTCTCATGTTCCTCACTAGTGGTAACACCATCAGCAAGTTGTTCGCACAGTCCCTTGCCTCTAACCAGCTTGGTAACCTTAATCTCTACATCATACTCCATTATCTTAGTGACCCAACTAGCTCTTTTATCATTTAAATCCTTGTTCAATAAAAACTCTTTCACAATTGGATGAGAAACCATCAGCATAATCTTGTTATTAGAAAGCATGTGCCTAAAAAATTTCAAACTTCTTATAACAACAAGAACAGGGTTTTCTACAAAATTATACCTCAGCTCATAATCTTTGAGTCCTTGACTGAAGAATGCCATTGGCTACTCAAAACCCTCGTCATTACACTACACAAGCATAGCTGAAACTGAATCATTGTTCCCATAGGCATATAAAGTGAAGTCCTTAGAAAAATCAGGATTCAGAAGTGTAGGTGCAGCTGCTAATTCTTCCTTTATAAGCTCAAAACTTATTTTCCCTTCATTATTCCAGCTAAAAGGCACATTCTTTCTCAACATATGAGTTAGTGGGCTTAATAAATCAGCAATGTCAGGGATAAACCTCCTCACAAAGTTAATTCTACCAATAAAACTCTGCAAACCTTTTTTATGTGCTAGTAAGGGGAGAGTTAAGATAGCACTTACTCTTTCAGGATCAATAGTGACACCATGTTTAGACACCACATAGCCGAGCAATCTGCCCTCATGAATAGAAAATACACACTTTTTGGGATTAAGTGATATCCCAAACTCTCTACATTTCTCCAAAATATGCCTCAAGTGATTTAGATGATCCTTAGCCTCTTTGGAAAAAATAGTAATTTCATCAAGGTAGACTTAGACAATCTTGTACATTAAGCCTCGAAAGGCCATATCCATGGCTTTCTAAAAGGTTTCCCCAACATTAGACAAACTGAAGGGCATTCTCTTGTAGGCCATAGCTCCCCATTTTGTGGTGAAGGTTGTTTTATACTGGTCTTCCTTTTTTACTAATATTTGATTGTAACCAGAATAACCATCTAGTAAGGAAAACCTCTCTGATCCTGAGACTACTTGAAGTATTTGTTTCATGGAAGTAAAATGATGACAGTCTTTCAAGGAAGCTCTATTCAAGTCACGAAATCCTACACATAGTCTTATCTCTCCATTTTTCTTCCTTATCGGCACAAGGTTGGAAACCCATGAGGTATAATTAATGGGAAAGATAATACTACTTTCAATCAATTTATTCAGTTCTTTCTTCATAAGAGGTTCTAACTTAGGATTCAAAGGCCTCTATTTCTGCCTTACAGGTTTGACATTAGGCTCGAGTTCAATGGTATGTTGAGCAAGTTGGGGATCAAACCCCTTTAAATCACTATATTACTATGCAAATATATCATTAAATTCTTGACAAAGCTGATTAAATACATGCTTTTCTTTTGTTGTACATACATTTCCCAGTTTAAGAAGCTTCCCTTTGAAGACCTCAACTTCTTCATAGTGATCTTGCTGAACTTGTATATTGGCCTTGGGTTTTCTAGCTTCATCATCAGTGTTGAAAACACACTCTAGGGTGACCAAGCCCTTTGGAATCTTATTATTCTTGAGCTAAATTATTTGGTCACTGTACTAGTGTTGTAGCTTCTCTTGGTTAGCGTACGAGAACTCAACTTCTTCCCTTAAGAAGTTCACAATTTGCTGGTCACTTTCAAACACTTACCAGTGTATGTTATTATCAGGTACAATAGGCCTAACAACAATCTTAAAATATTACCACTACTAATCTCTTTTGGAATATCATATTTAGATCCTACAACAACTATCCTATTAGCATGTTTATTTTGATTTCAAGGTATGGAAATCAAATTAAATGCATCAAATCCCTCCAAGAGGTCCCATACTCTATGCTTGTAAGACTTGAGTAAATAATTCTTTGTAACATTAACTTTTCTCACTTTATTTACAACCAGTTCGTTGTCCCCATAAACTTTCAGGAAACTTATACCCTTTTGTCTTTCTCATTCCAAACCTTGGGTAAGAGCTTTGTATTCAACCACATTGTTAGTATAGATGAAACAGAATCTAAAAGTTGAATAGTACTTCTCACCTTTAGAAGAGACAAGCATGCAACCACCACTAGCACCAACTCTACTCCTCGATCCATCAAAATACAGCTCCCATACCTCATTATCTTGATGTTTACCATGTTGCTCTATGTCTTTCTCAATATTTGGCATAAAAGAGTCACTCTCATGCATCATATAAACACCAAAAGCAAGCTCTTCTAGCTGCTCAAATGTACCAATCACATGAGTCTGAGCTGCCCACTCATCAAGGAGAACATCTAGTATACCTTTGGTATGAGTATTACCCTCCTGAACAGTGGGTTGATTCTCTTGTTCACTTGTAAAAAAATTGACATTAATAGGGGTGGATTGTAAGGCTCAATATGATCTTTGGCTATGGGTTCTGATTTTATAGTTACCCTAGTGCCATACTTGGTTCTAAAAAGCATATGATACCAATCAGAAGATAGGTAACCACCTATCTTGGCTGTGAAATCCCTAGATAAACAAATAGAAAAAAAGGGAGGCAGCTCAATGATATGGATATCTTGTGGTATTAAAAATTTTGGGTAGGCATGTAAGGTTAAGCTCAGACCTTTGATGAGTCCTAATGTATTAACAACAGTACCATCTAATTGCACTACCCCCTTTTCAAGTGGCTCATAGTCAATTCTCAACCTACCAACAATCTGTTTGGGCATTACTGAACTACTAGCCCCTAAGTCAATCATACAATTGTGAACTAGATGATCTCCTATAATTAAAGACACATAAAATGGAGGTGGTTTGGCTTTAACATCTTATTGTTCTTTGTCATTGACAGTAGTATTAGTTAGCGCAACCTTTTCTTTTTCTATATTAGGCTCATCAGATACACTCAAACTTGATAAAGTTGCTTGGAGCAGGTCTATTTGGCTAGGAATACTCAAGGAATCCCATATAGACATAGGTACATTTATTTTCTTCATATGCTCGAGAATATTAAAAGAAGATGTAGCTGGCTTAACTTGGCTTTTAGGGGCAGCAACATCACCTTTAACAGAAGTTGTCTAAACTGATGAATTGAGCTGCTCCTTTCCTACCAAAGGTTGTCCTCTTCGTAGAATTTGAAAGTTCTTAGAATTTGATGGGCCAGAAGCACTTTGATTCATGTTTGGTACTTGATTCAACTTTTTTTGAACTTTTTCAAACAGTTGGCCTTCATCTATTGCTCTATTTTTACTGCATGTGTTGGTTCCAATTGAAGAACCAGTTTGGTTCATACCACCAAAAATTCCTCATTGCCACTTTAGGAATGTTGACTCATGTGTCTATTCCTCTTGTTGTTGTACAGGAGCTTCCATAAGCACATTACACTGCACTATTGAACTATTTTGAACCATCAAGGCTTGATTAACCAGCCCATTTACACAAGTACTTTGCTTATGAGGCTAACCACATGGAAAACACCACTTGTAATCTTGGGCTAAGTTGTTTTGGATAGGCACAAGCTCCTTAGAAGTGCTAGAAGCATTGGAATTTTAAGTTTGATAAAGCCTTGAGTTAGGAGCGGGTCTTTGGCCTTGATTATAAGGCTCATGAGGTGGTCTACTAAACTGATTTTGCTAGTAATTAGATTGAAATGGGGGTTGATAAGGCCTGAAATTTTGATTTTGTTGCTTCTTTAAATTCACTATCTCATTGCCAAAGGTCTACAATAAACCCTTAATTTCTTTAAATTCATGAGATTGAGCTAGAGATGAATTTTCTTGGCTATTAGGTCAGGTATTAGCTACTGGCAATGTTGGTGCAACTGGAATAATAGCTAAAGGAGGTAATTGCATAGGTATTGGTGGTTGAATTATAGGATATATCGGCATGGGTGGCCTTGGATCAATTTTACCAGCCTTTATAAGGTTGTTCTCAACTCTAATAGCTACATCATAAGTAGGTGGAAGTAAATCCCCTCCCATAGATTGAATCATCACTGAAATGTTGCTATTTAAAGCCCTTAAATAATATAAAAATGTGTGATCAGCAGTGGTTCTTATCGTCTATGGAATTATATGCCATATTTTTTTTAAATGATGATTGAAGTCTGACATAACTTCATGAGGGGCCCTCTTGATTGTAGACAGTTGCTCCACCAATGACAAATGGTTTGATTTATCTTCAAAGAAACTGCATAGTTGGTCGCCCAAATCATCCCATGTTGCTATAGAATTGATGGGTAGACCTCTGAACCATTGTAGAGCTTTTCCTTTGAACGATGTTGCCAACAACCTAGGTGTAACATTTTCATCTATCACATGATGAATGACACATAGGTTTGCAACATCTTTTATATGCTCAGTTGGAGTAGTTTGATCTTCACCATGAAAATATGGAAAACTCTTCAAAGCAGCCACAAGAATGACATCATTTTGGGTTAAATTCAATGGGTTGCCTTGGTTGAAAGCAACAAAATGCTGATTTATAAATACTAGGATCATTGTAACTAGGATTCTTACAGCAAAAAAAATTGGGGCAGCAGTATGGCTTCTCACAGAAGGAGGAGTAGACTTAGTTCTTCTTGAATAAACAATGATCTTCTGAGGCTTTTGAATTTCTCCCACTTTTCTTCTGGGTGGGGATGATTGCAAATACTCAAAAGAAGAAGAGCTACTTCTAGTCTGTATTCTTTTCATAAGCTAAAATGCATTGATTTTACTAAACCAAATCTTGGAGTCACCGGATATGCTAAGAAAATGTCTCTTGAAGATTGTAACTATTGTTGCACACACCAAATAGCAATGTGAAATTTTTGATTTAAGACTGAAAACCTATTCTCAGTCCCACTAGGCATGCCAAAAATTGTTGTCATGAAAACTTGCACCCTTTGATCAACTATTAACTCAGTAAGTTTGTGACACATGGGAACATTTTCAAGTTGTGGGTAACCTGTAGTGAGAATGGACCTCTAGAGAAAGGGTTGGCTCCCCTTGATCACTCACCTAAATCGGTCTTACTAATGACTTTGCAGAGAAAAGAGTAAGGAGGAATAACATGTAAATGAAATATAATCCTATAGGTGATGCACCAAATAAATCTATGAACTCTACTCAAATGGAAACACACAGAAAAACTAGTAACAAAAGACTTACTTTTGCACAACTCAAAAACTCATAAACTTTGCATCAATAATTTATAAGAAGGCTAAATACTCACTATCCTACTAGGAGAAAATATGTTCTTCTCACAACTTAAGACTGATTATATTATTGACACAACTGATAACCTGCAAATATATGTGTAACTCTATATAAAGGTACCACCATGAGATGCAATTATAAGGAAAAATATATCAAATAAAACTGCACCAATCACTAAGTATACAATTTCAAAAAAATGAGAAGGCAAATTGCTTCATATTACTCTCAAAAAGGTGTTGCAATGTTGTATTGATCATTGAAAATGAGTTACAAACTCTTCACCTTTGCTCCAGAACTCTAAAAATTAAAAGTATCATAAGATGAAATCTGCAAGAACTCCCGTCAGAATGAGAGGAGAAAATACTTATACAAAGTTGTCAAACTCCAACCCCTCCCACCAATTAGGCATCTGACTGAAAGAGACTCCTCAAAATGTGCAAAGAGTTTCTCAATCTCAAAACAACTCCAAGGGTCGTATGCAACTAAAAACCCCTCCAAAATAGGGTTGTAACTAAATGAAACAAGGAGTTAGGTGCCTCAGATTTCTCCTTGATTGGAACTCTATCAATTTGGACTCTCAACTGAAACTGGACTCTCAATTAAGAGAAAAAAAACCCTGATTTTGCTCCACATGTTGGCCAATCTTTTCAACCACCTCCAAAATATATGCAAAAGCATAATTGCTTCATTTAACTCCTTTCTTTATGAACTATTTCTCATTATCACTTTATGGTATCTCTATTTTTGCATTTCAAATATCATTTATTTAAAGTGACTTATAATTATCACTTAAATAAAGATTTACAAATTTGAATTAAAAAATGCAAACAATAGCTATTTTAATAACACCATAAAAAGGCTTAAATTGGCTAAGAAATAGTCACATAAACAAGACTAATGCTAACTTAGTCTTTAAAATATTACAAGGCATAAGAGAAAATGCCACGCACTATAGACATATGAATAAATTTTTTTAATAAAACTTAAGGCAAAAAAATGTCTTCTATCCATTGACCTCTTAGGGTTTCAATTTGCTAAAATGAAAACAACAAGAAAAAAGAATGAAAAGTCATTTTATTCCTTTGAAGCTTCAGGAAGAAGCTATGCGCCACCATGGTTAAGATAGGGTTTCAGTTTGCTGGAATTTTTTAACTCGAACTTCATTCTTTTGCCTTCACTTCATTTTCAAACTCCTTTAGTGTTAGGCGCCGCCATCATGAAACCCTGGTCGAGATTTAGCTAAAAACTTCTACATTCTACGCCATTTCTGAAATTTTTCTCTAGAAGATTTTCCTTAGGAAAATGCCTAGTAAGTCAGGCTATTTGGATTTGGAAAAAAGCTTTTGTAAGCTCTTAGGTCGCAGCCTTGAGCAAATTTCTATGATTTTTCTCATTGTTTTCCCTTGTTCTGTTATTATCTCCTTTCCGCTATGGATTCTTGTCTGAGCTTTGAAGATGGAAATCTCAGCAAATTACGTTGTTCTTCAAAGTTTCTTCTGGAGATTTTACACAGAAAATGCTTGGTAAGTTTGGTTCTCTTCACTTTTGAAGCCATCTATAAACTTCAAGCCGTGGCCAAAGAAATTTCCTATGTTCATCACTTTTATTTCCTTGTTCTATTATTATCTCTGCATTTTTATGTTGCCATAGATAAAACTTCAATTTTGAGTTGATTTTGATTTGCTTGTAATCTGTGTAAAACCAAGAATAAGCTCGATTTGAGCTTCTATAGACAGAAAAAAGGAGCTTTACTTCTGTAGAAATTATAAGTAAAAATCTATGCACCTTGCTTCATACAGGTCGCGGCCATACCTTATTTCTTATCTGGGTATTTGATATTTTAGAATATGACAAAACAAAAATTTCCATACTTAAAATTCCACAAAATGATCTATGAAATACAATAAATCATAATGGGAAAAAATCAAATCCTTCAAAGGTTATTGTGCCTTTATTATCATTTGTGAGGGTTATTAGAAAAACCCAAGCCACCATGCTGTCAATATTGTATATTCCTCTCATTTTTTGACTACATATTATATTTCCCGTAGCTTGCACTTTTGTTGTTTTCTTCATGTATATTAATGAAATACTAAAAATCATGCTTTCTTTTCTTGGTTTGATCACTCTTCAATGAATTTATTGTTTAACATTTTATATCACTGCCATGAGATAACTCCATATAACTGATAGAGGCATACCTTATGCACAGAAATATGTGAACCTCGGCATGTATGCCTATTCACTATCATTTAATAATCATGTGCTTCCTTTGTAATTCACTTGTATGCACACAATTCTTATAATATATTTAATCATTTCATCATTTAATACTACGGTTTCATTTAGCTTTTGTAGCTACTCCTCGAAGAAATACTTTGTGAACTTAATATGTATGTATGTTCACTATCATTCCATGATCATGTTGATATGATGACTCTTAACATTGCATTTTCCTCTTAAATAAGCTTGAATGAGCTCTTTATTTGATAAACTCAACATGTTGGGCTCAAATCTTGTGGGAGCCACATTTAAACCCACATGTTGTAATTTTATGAAACAAAACAACAACATTACTTTTCTTGTATATGCACATGAAGCAAAAAAGTTAGAAAAATGTATGCATATGATAGGTGTGTTTGATGATTCTCCTATGATTTCCCTTGGACATCTATGATATGCATATTTATTTTAATGCACATGGTTGATCAGATTATATTTTTACGGACAGATGTGTATGTACTGAATTGTGACTTTCCATTGCTCTAACAAAACTTTATCTCTCAAATGCAGGCAACTAGGAGTAGCGAGGAGATAGTTGAATACGAAGCAAGGACTGAAGATGAAAATGAAGTGAGACAACTCGACAAGGCTCGTCATTCAAGAAATGACGATTCACCTCTCTTTAACATATGCATTTACCTTTTGTTCATAAATGTATAATGTTTTCTCTTATGTGTATTAGAAGAATCAGTCTCACGGCTTGTGTGAGACATTACCATTTACATTTATCAATAAAGACTATCTTTTGAAAATATTGATGCAATATTTCTTCTACGTTATTTGCATCTGCATAAATGTAGTGTGATAAAGTAATCTTCTATTTCCTTTATGCATATGAATGTAAGATAGAATAAATTAAAATGTATCTGTCTTTTCATTTGATATCGTTTTAGCTCTACCTGTTTGATGTAGTAGTAAAAATAAGTAACAATAATAAAGATACATGCCTCTTCGTTAGGTTGCCTCTATTTAAAAGGACGTGTCTCTTTAAGAGACGAGGAAATTAATAAATCTTGAGTATTCTCATGGATAGAGGGATGTGAAGGAAGGGAATGTGAATCATAAAAAGGATTAATAAATTTGGATATAACTGTGAGTATAAGAGCATAACCATGAAGGAAAGAAATGTATGATTCGAAAAGTAGCATGAGAATATAAGAATCAGCAACTATAAGAGGTCCATTAGATTCAAAATATTAACATAAATATATTGGGAAGTCTAAATATAATTTGTGTGTGTGTGTGTGTGTGTGGGGTGGGATGGGAGGGAGGGGGGGGCAGGGTGTATGTACATGGATATGTATATGTATATGTAATTATAAAATATATATCTATACATACATATATATGTATATATATTCATGCAAGGGTAATTATTGTAAATAATAACGTACATATAGATATTTACATAGAATATATATATATATATACTTCTAATATGCATAATTATAATCATTCATTTTCTTTGTATTATTATGTCCATGTTCCACCATGATAGGGAATTAGGATCACAAGAGGGGGAATCCGTGTAATGGAGCCACCTAGATATATCATCTGGGGGTAGGACATGATGAGCCTACGAGGCCCAAGGGGGCTTCTACCTGATTAATCGGGGTACTTCCTTTGGGTCTAGGTTGGTCTCCACTAGATATGTCGCTTGGGGGTGGGACATGATGATCCCACGAGGGCCAAGGGGGTTTCTGTCTGATTAATCAGGGTACTACCTTTGTCTCTAGTTCAAGCATGAGATCCACCATTGTAATCTTACATTGCTACCATGATATAACATGAGGGGAGGATCAATTATGGGATATGTTGGTTACAACACTTAATATATATTTATTCATACTTAACTCTAATGCCCAATGTGGAGTATTAATTGTTAGGCTATTTTAGTGATGGATTTCTAACTTACTCGTAGGGACTAAACCAATTCAAAGTATCCTCTAGGGCCCCTTTTCTTGAGAAATTGATAATTTGGGAAAGAATTAGGGTTATCCCAAGAAGGGACATTACAAGTTGTATCAAAGCATGTTTCTACCAGCCTGTGTACAAACCAAGCTCTAATTAGAATTAACTATTCAAGCCTGCTTCTTAAGTAGGCCACTAATGTGTCTCCATATGTGTGTGCCTTCCATGTGTATACCTTGTGACCTACATGTATTTATGCAACTATGTGTATACCTTTCGTATGCTTTGTGACTTTGAGTTTATATTGTGTGCTCATATGTATATCAGAGGAAAGGAGAGGACCCACGATGTAGTGCGCAATGCACCGATATTCTTTCTATTTGAGGTGCATTTTGGACATGTGTGTGTCATCCATTGCGATGTGCTATTTAGTCATTGTGTATGTGATGAATGTTAGAGCTAGTCACTATGTATTTGGAACTTGCCATTGTGTTTTTTATTACTTTATGCTTAAAAACTATGAAAATATTAAAAATGTTGTTTTTCAAGTTATTTAAGTTGGTTGGTTATTTGCTTGAGCTACTTGGTTGCATGCTTGAGCTATTATATTATGTGGTTGAGCTACTTGGTTGCATGCTTGAGATGCTTACTTGTGTACTTGAGCTACTTGCTTACGTGCTTGAGCTATGTAACACCCCTCTGTTTTGCTCTTATGTTAGATTAAGATGCTTTGTTATTTTATCATTTCTTATTGAGCAATACGAACTATGTGTGTTATGAGATGTAATTTCCTTGATGTTATACTTGACATGCTTTGATTAAAATAATGTTGGTTTATTATGACATGATTATTGCTTATGAGTTTTATTAATGATGGAAGTGTCAGTTTGGTGATACTGTATTGGTGAAGGGGACATGTTTGCATCACTCGCTTGCGAGCACCCTGCGATTATGTGATTTCCTCTTCACGATGTGTTTTATGATGATTTTATATGCATGTGCTATTGATGCTTTGGATACAGGTTTGCAGGTACATGACATCAACTCCACCTGGCTTCACAGGTTTGAGCATGTCGACCCAACCGTATGATGTTTGGGAGATAGTAGCTAGGTTACATGTGTCAAGTCTACACTCTAGCCTTAGTGGGTCGTCAGTCGAGTTGGTTGTGTCATTGGATGCTTGTTTTTAATGTTATTCATTTCTGAAGGGATTCTTGATTTGAAAATAATTATTTAAAATTATTGCATTAAATCATGTTGATGGTTATTTAATTAAAATTATGCTTTGTTGATAGAAGTTATTATGTAAATTAATTAATTAGATTTAATCTATTTAATTAAGTAGATTTAATCCATGGGGATAAATTTAGTTATTAAATAATTTAATTAATTAATTAAATGGGATGTAAGAAAATTAAAATGAAAGAAAAGAATTAAAATTAACTTTGGATGTTTATTTTAACTTGTAGGAATTAAATTAGAATTTGAAAAATGAAATTTAAATTGGAATTAGAAGTTACTAAAATTTATGTTGAAATTAAATTAGTATTTGGAATTAAATTGTAATTAGAAATTTTTTCAACATGCAAATGGCTTTGAGAAAAGATCTCATTGTTGAAAAGATATTTTTTGGAATGTGACATGGGTGTGAGAAGAATGCATGATTTACTTTAGGTGGAGATATTATTTTTAGAGAGGAATTTAATTGAAAAAAAGGAGAGAAGTTTTGTTCACAGGGGATTTTTGGAGAAAAAAAAAAGAGATTATTTTTGAAAGAGGTTTTTGGTTGAAATTTGAGAAAACTCAAAGGGGTTTTCAAGAATTTTTTTGGGGTTTCTGTATCTTTACATCTTCTTGGAAGTGGTGATTTTGGAGAAGCTTTGGAAATAGATCTCTGAAGAGGAGGCTCTGCTTCAACGTTTGTTTCTTCAAGCTCCAGGAAAAAAGTTCCTTTAAGTTTTATTTTATTTATTTAATTGTTTGAGAAAGATTGTATGTACAAAAATTTAATTTTGTAGAAGCTTTGCTCAAGATGGTTAATTGAGATTGAAAGATTTCATGTGCAAGAATTTTTGTGTTTTGATTATAGAAGCTTTAATTGTTTTCAAAATTTGAAAGTCTCTCTGTAAATTTAAAGGAAATGAAATTTTGTAATTTTCTGAGATTTATTTTAAATCTGCCTATAGTAGTTTTGATAAATTTTATTGTGAGGAAATCTTTATTACTTGATTGAAATTGAAATCTTTCTTTTATAAAAGTTGGGAAATTGTTTGTTGATATTGTGCAAATTGTTCATGAGAAAATTGTTTGTCAAATATTTGCCTGTAGAAAACTTTGTTCAGAATTTTCTTCCCCAATTTATTTGTTATTGAATCTCAATAAATATATATACAATATATATATATATATATATATATCCCCACATATATATAAAATATATTTATTTATTTTTATGTGAAATGTTTATTTTAAAATCCTATCTTATCGTCGTACGGCAATCTGGAAATGCATAGGGTTTGGTTTATTTTCGTGGGCGTTTGTTTATGAAAAAACTTTTTTTTTTGTTTGTGATTGGGGGAGGCTAGGGAGGCGCTGCCTCCACCGTCGCCCCCATGAGGGGACGACTGTGGAGGAAGGGCCTCTACAGCCCCCTCCTTCCCTCTCTCCATGCGGCCGCACCCCTTTGTTTGGGTTCGGCTATGCATAACACAGCCGCCCCCAAACATTGGGGATTCCCTTTGTGTTGAGGCCGCGGCGTAAGAAACTCAAGCCGCCGACACCTCCGCCCCCTCCGTTTACTAAATATTAGGTTTAGTTTTTTATATTAAACCTGCATTTTTTTTTTGTATTGGAGGTAAAATTCGGGTTTTAATAAATTCGTTATTAATAAATTTGTTTCCATTAAATTCGTTTCTTATGTATTCGGATTTTGTTTTGATATTAAATGTGAAATTTATGGTTTAAAATAATGTGTAAATATATATATATATATATTGTATATATATATTAATTTTGTAAAATATATTAGGATATATTTAATATATATATGGGGTTATATATAATTAAATATATGGATTTTTTATATGATATATATATTGCATGGATATATACATTTAAATGTATATTTGGTGTTTTATTTTATGAATTTAGTTGCATGCAATTATGTTCAATTGGAAATTGAAAAAAATGATTTATATGTATAGTTTAATTTATAGAAGGAATAAGTATTCAATAGTTAAAATATAATCATGGAATCAATAATTAGATTATTTACTTATGTTTAAGAAGTGCATGTTCATGTACAAGTTGAGTTAATTTTTAAAATGAAGTATTTTTTTGAAATAAGGAAACTATTTTCGTTTAAATGATTATTGGATTAGATGTGTGTAAGTGCATGTGTTAGGTGAAATTAAAATAATATATGTTTTTTGAAAAGAGGAAATTATAATTTATTTAAATGATGTAAATTGTTTGAGAAAATAGATATTTTATTAGTTTAAAATTGAGGGAAGTGGCATAATAAATGGAATGATGTTCTCATAGTTGTTTAAGTTAAAATTGAGATATTTGAAAAGTCGGTTAGTTAATTGGTTAAATTTTTTCCTCTTCATTTTTATAAGGGTTATTATTTAATTAGAGAAAATTGTGTAACTTGTCTTAATATTCCTGCTTATCATTTAATGTGAAAGGATTTAGTAAATCCAAATCTTAGATTTAATTATCTTGTTGATTGCCTATGTGGTTCTTCTAGTTGCATTTAGAGGAAATAAATATTTAATTAAGTGTGTTGTGGGAATAGTTATTCAAAAATATATACAATATGTTAGTAGAAACAAAGGTTTTATTATTTTAAATTGAAGAAATTAGGAAAATGGTTAGTGTGATGTTTATCTCTATTTGGAAGAGTTTTTTTTTTTATTAATTAGTTAAATCGAGATGATTGAGTAGTGTGAATTATTAAAAGTCATTTCGTTGATTGAATGCAAGGGAGTGATAAATTAGAATGTTGTAAGCATTAAACTATTATGCCTTTATGATGTGTTTGAGATATCTTATGTGGTATTTAGGGGTAATTGAAAAGAGGTATTAGATGAGCTATTGTAAGTCTTCCTATTTGGGTATGTTAATTTGAGAGTCATCATTTCATGGTTTTGTCTCGTGTAGTTCTCTATGGTAGTAAGGGTTGTTGTTTTTAGTGAGTCACCCGGTTTCCTCAAATGGGGAATAGTTGTTTCTTCTTTGAAGGGTTTGATCTTCTTTGAATAGATTGTTAGATATTTTGTACCTCCTTAGTTTGGAGTGGTGTTGAATCACATGATAACCGTAGGAGGGTGAAGCTCAATGGGGGCCAAGATCTGGAAAGATCTAACGGGTAACTCATGTACCTTGAGTGACATTTCTCCTAGGTTAGTTGTATGTATAGGTTACTGGAGTGTCATACTGTTAAACTCTTATTTCAATCTAATCTTGGGTTAGTGTTGTATTTGTGGTAGTTTTGTTTAGAGTTGAATCAGCCTGTGACTAGAGGTTGTAGGGATTGTCCTTGTATTCGTGTTACTATCTCCTAGCATGGGGGGTGGGTCTTCGGGTACCACTTGGTTGGGAGGAACGTGCGCCCTACGCCGTTGGGTCCCCTTTTGATTTGCAGATTGCGTTGAGAGGTTTTCCAGTGGAGAGTTCGCAGTGGTTTCATTCTTTGGTTTAAAGCTTTCTATTTACTTTAGATTAGCTCTTGTATTTATTATTCTCCTCATTTGTTTAGGAGGAGGAGTATTGTAATTGTAATAGTTAGGTTTGATCTACCTCATTCCGGGAATGAGTATTGTAATCTACTTTTAAGTTAATGTAATCTGGAACTTAAGATATGTTATCCTAGTGTTAGATTCTTAATACTTTATAAGTATGCGAAATTAAATGTATGGTTAATATTTTAATAAATGCTTTGTGTTCAAGTGGTGTGTATGTTTTGGTAATTAATGCAATCTTGTCACGTTACCTTAGAGTTTGTTGCGAAGTGCTGTGCATCTTCTTTGTTATTAATGCACTTTTAAGAAAGAAAAAAATTGTATGCTTCCGCGTTGAGTTGCAACTTCCTTTAGGGTCCCGTGGCGGGGCATTACAAGCTACCTACTTGTCTACTTAAGCTAGTTTCCTACTTGCTTGCATGCTTGAGCTATCTGCTTGTTTACTTGAGCTAGTTGCCTACTTGCTTGAGCTAGTTGCCTACTTATTTGAGCATCTTGAGTTACTTGCTTGTCTAATTGAGTTGATTGCATATGTGCTTGAGCTACTTACTTGTGTGCTCGAGCTACTTGCCTATGTGCTTGAGTTGGTTGCTTGCTTGCTTGAGCTACTTATTTTCCCACTTGAGCTACTTTCCTATGTGCTTAAGTTAGTTGCTTACTACTTGCTTGTCTAATTGAGTTGGTTGCATATGTGCTTGAGCTACTTACTTGTGTGCTCGAGCTACTTGCCTATGTGCTTGATTTGGATGCTTGCTTGCTTGAGCTGCTTATTTTCCCACTTGAGCTACTTTCCTATGTGCTTAAGTTGGTTGCTTGCTTGCTTGAGCTACTTGCTTGCTTTCTTTCCTAGTTGAGCTACTTTCTTATGTGCTTGATCTGATTGCTTTCTTGCTTGATCTACTTGCCTACTTTGTTGAGCTACTTGGTTGTTTAATTTTTGATTCATGTGGAGCTCATCATTGTGTTTACTTTATTCTTAAACTATGAAAATTTTAATGTTGTCTATTAAAATGCTTATGGGGATGGGAGGCACAAAAAAATCAATTTATCTAAAACTGAATTATTATTAGTATCCAAATGCAATAATAAAGAGTGATTATCGAGGTAAAAAGGTGTGACTGCCTCGAATTTATGATTAAAGAAAAAGAGCATTTGAATGGAAGAATCCAATTAAGAGTAGAACCTTAGTTAACTTTGCAAGAGACTTAAATTAGGCCCTCAAGAATAAGGAGGAAATGTGAAAATATGTGACTCCTAAAGTGAAAGATATTTGGAATTGTAATTGCTTGAGGACAAGCAATCTTAGGCGGGATGGACTGTCATGTCCCCGAAATAGAACACCAAAATATAAAAATAACTCAACATTGAAATACCAGTAAATAAATAAATAAAATAAATGACAAAAAATACATATTAAAAATGTAAATACATATATTATTAATTTAATAATATTATTATAAATTTAAAATATTATATTCATAATCATTAAATATAATATTACAAATATTAAAACTAATATAAAAATAAATATAATTATCAAAATAGAATATTTTTTGTAATTATTATCTGATTATGACTATGTGGTAAATAAATAACAAAGCACACCATTAAGGCAGTGATTCCTTACCAAACTATATGTAGCGATGGATTTAAGAAAAAAGTAGCAATTGAATTAAAATAGTGATTACCTTTAAAACAATTCATAAAGTCATCGACTATTTTGGGGAAGGACAACAAGGTTAGTAATAAAGAGACATGCCTCTTTGGGAGGTTGTCTCTATTTAAAAGGACGTGTCTCTTTAAGAGACAAGGGGAAATTAATAAATTAGGAGCATTCTCATGGATAGAGGTATGAGAAGGAAGGGAATGTGAATCATGACAAAGATTAAGAAATCTGGATATAACTGTGAGTATAAGAGAAAATCCATGAAGGAAAGAAATGTAATATGATTTGAAAAGCAGCATGAGAATATAAGAATCAACAACTATAAGAGGTCCATTAGATTTAAAATAATTAATAACATAAATATATTGGGAAGTCTAAATATAATTATGTGTGTGTGTGTGTGTGTATGTATATGGATATGTATATGTATATGTAATTATAAAATATATATCTATACATACATATATATGTATATATCTCTATGCAAGGGTAATTATTCTATATCAAGTAGGAATAATAATGTACCCATAGATCTTTACATATAATATAGATATACTTCTAATATGCATAGTTGTAATCAACCATTTGCTTATGTCCATGTTCCACCATGGTAGGGAAGTAGGATCACAAGAGGGGGAATCCATGTAACGGAGCCACCTAGATATGCCACCTGGGGGTAGGACATGATGAGCCTATGAGGGTCAAGGGGGTTTATGCCTAATTAATCAAAGTACTGCCTTTGGGTCTAGGTTGGTCTCCACTAGATATGCCACCCAAGGGTGGGACATGATGAGTCCATGAGGGCCAAGGGGGTTTCTTCCTTATTAATCAGGGTATTGCCTTTGGGTCTAGTGCAAGCATGAGATCCACCATTGTAATTTTACCTTCCTACCATGATGTAACATGAGGGGAGGAACAATTATGGGAAATGTTGGTTGCGATGCTTAATATATATTTACTCATACTTAACTCTAATGCCCAATGTGGAGTATTAATTGTTAGGCTATTTTAGAGATGGATTTCCAACTTACTCATAGGGACTAAACTAATTCAAAGTATCCTCTAGGGCCCCTTTGCTTGGGAAATTGATAATTTAGGAAAGAATTAGGGTTATCCCAAAAAGGGACATTATATTTACCAAGTCACAGCAATTCCTCACTATAGCCTCTTCTCAAAACAACACTATACTCTCACAAAATAATACTATACTCTCACAAAATAACTCTAGTTCTCACAAAATGCAACTCTCAGATTATTTGCAACGGAATAATTTTTCATAAATGTGCATCCCAAATGAGAGAACTAGCCTTTCTATTTATATAGAAAAATGAGACATTGCAGCCTACAGAAAAGGCATGTCAATCGACACCTTTCTTCATGCAGGTCGACTCACTTCACTCGGTTAAAAGGTGACAGAAATCTGAGTGTAAACTCAACATAATATACTATAAATCAACCTTTTCCATTAATAGCAGCTAAAGATTTATTCAAATGTGCACATGCCCAAATCATGACAATTGAATTACATCTAAAATGAACTTCTACAGGAAATAAGGATTTCATAATTTGGTGCCATGTTTCAGCCAACCTCCCTATCTCTTTATCATGGTTTCTTTCTTTGAAAAAGTTTGTAGTTTGCAGGCAACACTCATACAAAGTCAACTTGGTCATAGTTTATTCCATTGCCAGGGAAATGATGAATCAACTCCCCTTTTATAGTGTCTCAATCATGTTTGACTTAGCACGTTTCATGATGTTTCTTTATCCTATTCTCATGTGTTTGAATTACTTTATAATGTAGCGCATAAATATTCCATCTCTTTATATAAAATCATCCAAGTTTAAGTAATTTTTTGTTTATAATTTAAAGATGCATTTTCATATAACATCAACTATGGTTCACTTCTACATTGGCCTTTATTGTTGCATATTACTTTGCATATAAATCGGCCTTTATCTTATCTCATATGTGTTAATCGGCCCATAATACTTTGCATATCATATATATACAAGTTGACCTTCATTTAACTATCATATATATACATGTACATATATATGTCAATGAATAGCCTTAACGATATCTCATATATGTATGTGCATATGTATATATATATTCTAATATATATATATTCCATGACAATCAAATATGTATACATTTGATATTTAAATCAAATTATCGCTTATATAATAATAATATTGATTATATATATGCATATTCCTCTATGTACATGTATACGTGTGTATACATGTATATATGTATATATCTTATATATATAGATATTCATTTGATTATACAATCAAGCACATACATAATTACTATCTTATTGATAGGAAACATACGTGCAATGTATATATACATATACACATACATGTCATGTTGTCCCTATGATAACACCATACTCATAAGCAACCCATTCATAATCGTGCATAGGTACTTCTACCTATGTACTCTCATGTACATGCTCCTCCATGTGTATGGTCTATCGTTGACATGCATATGTATAGATATACATACATTCAACGTGTGTTCACTACATCAATAAAGCATAGTAACATAAGGAAGAACCCATAAGCTCCAAACACATAAACATCATCCAAGAATGCATTCAACACTAATCAAGACCCTTACTAATGCAAACACATCATGTCTAAAGAATGAGTTACCAATTCCCAATACTATGACTTGACTCAACCATTCTATTGTGAGTGTGTGTGTGTTTGTGAGCTTAGATAGGTATCATTAAGGGTTATTTGACCAAACACTTCTCCTAAGTGATACTTCCCCTCCACCTGGAGGATTGAACCTATCCCTGCAACCAGCTTAGCACATTTGTAATGGTAGTTAGACATTCATAATAAATTCATATGCATCTTAAACTTAATCATATTCATATTGCAATACATGTTTATCATCAATGTAAACATAATTACTCTTCCAAGGAAATAATACCTTAATACCTATTTCAGTATTCCATTCATTTAACAAACATATCAAAATCATGTGACATATGAATACAAAATTTTAATAAAACTTAAGGCAAAAAATGCCTTCTATCCATCGGCCTCTTAGGGTTTCAATTTTCTAAAATGAAAACAACAAGAAAAAAGAATGAAAAGTCATTTTATTCCTTTGAAGCTTCAAGAAGAAACTATGCACTATCATGGTTAAGACAGGGTTTTAGTTTGCTGGAATTTTTTAACTCAAACTTCATTCTTTTACCTTCACTTCATTTTAAAACTCCTTTAGTGTTGGGTGTCGCCATCATGAAACCCTGGTCGAGCTTTAGCTGAAAACTTCTACATTCTACGCCATTTTTGAAAGTTTTCTCTAGAAGATTTTCCTCAAGAAAATCCCTGGCAAGTCAGACTATTTGGATTTGGAAAAAACCTTTCAAATTTAAAAGCTTTTGTAAGCTCTTAGATCGCGGCCTTGAGCAAATTTCTATGATTTTTCTCATTGTTTTCCCTTGTTCTGTTATTATCTGCTTTCCGCTATGGATTCTTGTCTGAGCTTTGAAGATTGAAATCTCAACAAATTATGTTGTTCTTCAAAGTTTATTCTGGAGATTTTACACAGAAAATGCTTGGTAAGTTTGGTTCTCTTCACTTTTGAAGCCATCTATAAACTTCAAGTCGTGGCCAAAACAATTTCCTATGTTCATCACTTTTATTTCCTTGCTCTATTATTATCTCTGCACTTTTATGCTGCCATAGATAAAACTTCAATTTTGAGTTGAGTTTGATTTGCTTGTAATCTGTGTAAAACCAAGAATAAGTTCGATTTGAGCTTCTACAGATAGAAAAAAGGAGCTTTACTTCTGTAGAAATAATAAGTAAAAATCTATGCACCTTGTTTCATATAAGTCGTGGCCATACCTTATTTCCTATCTAGTTATTTGATTTTTTAGAATATGAAAAAATAGAAATTTCCATACTTAAAATTCCACAAAATGATCTATGAAATACATTAAATCATAATGGGAAAAAATCAAACCCTTCAAAGGTTATCGTGCCTTTATTATCATTTGTGAGGGCTATTAGAAAAACAGAGGCCACCATATTGTCAATGTTGTATATTCCTCTCAATTTTTGACTGCATATTATATTTCTCGTAGCTTCAACTTCTATTGTTTTCTTCATGTATATCACTGAAATATTGAAAATCATGCTTTATTTTCTTGGTTTGATCACTCTTCAATGAATTTATTGTTTAACAGTTTATATCACTTCCATGAGATAACTCCATAAAACTGATAGAGGAACACCTTATGCACAGAAATATGTGAACCTTGGCATGTATGCATGTTCACTATTATTTAATAATCATGTGATTCCTTTGTAATTCACTTGTATGCATACACTGCTTATAATATATCTAATCATTTCATCATTGAATACTACTATTTCATTTAGCGTTTGTAGCTTCTCCTTGAAGAAATACTTTATGAACTTAATATGTATACCTGTTCACTATCATTCCATGATTATGTTGATATGATGACTCTTAACATTGCATTTTCCTCTTAAATAAGCTCGAATGTTTTATTTATTTGATAAACTCTGCATGTTGGGCTCAACCCTTGTGGGAGCCACATTTTGTAATTTGATGAAACAAAACAGCAACATTACTTTCCCTGTATATGCACATAAAGAAAACAAGCTAGAAAAATATATTTTTAGGTGTGTTTAATTATTCTCCTTTGATTTCTCTTCGACATCTATGATATGCATATTTATTTTAATGCACATGGTTGATTAGATTATATGTTTATAGAGGGATGTGTTTGTACTGAATTTTGACTTTTCATTGCTCTAACAAAACTTTATCTCTCAGATGCAGGTGACTAGGAGCAGCGAGGAGACAGTTGAATACGAAGCAAGGATTGAAGATGAAAATGAAGCAGGACAACTTGACAAGGCTCGTCATTCAGGCAATGATGAGTCACCTCTCTTTACATGTGCATTTACCTTTTGTTCATAAATGTATAATTTTTTCTCTTATGTGTATTAGAAGAGTCAGTCTCACGGCTTATGTGAGACATTACCATTTACATTTATCAATAAAGACTATCTTTTGAAAAGATTGATGCAATATTTCTTCTACGTTATTTACATTTGCATAAATGTAGTGTGATAATGTAGTCTTCTATTTCCTTTATGCATATGAATGTAAGGTAGCAGAATTTAAAATGTACCTATCTTTTCATCTGATATCATTTTAGCTCTACCTATTTGAGCTATAAGAAAAAATAAGTAATAGTAATAAAGATACATGCCTCTTCAGTAGGTTGCCTCTATTTAAAAGGATGTGTCTCTTTAAGAGACAAGGTGAAATTAATCAATCTGGAGTGTTCTCATGGATAGAGGGATGTGAAGGAAGGGAATGTGAATCATGAAAATGATTAATAAATTTGGATATAACTATGAGTATAAGAGCATAACCATGAAGGAAAGAAATGTAATATGATTTGAAAAGCAACATGAGAATATAAGAATCAGCAACTATAAGAGGTCCATTAGATTTAAAATATTAACAAAAATATATTGGGAAGTCTAAATATATTTTTTATATGTGTGTGTGTTTGTGTGTGTGTGTGGTGTGTGTGTGGTGTGTGTATGTACATGGATATGTATATGTATATGTATATGTAATTATAAAATATATATCTATACATGCAAGGGTAGTTATTGTAAATAATAAGGTACATATAGATCTTTACATAGAATATATATACTTCTAATATGCATAATTGTAATCATTCATTTTCTTTGTATTATTATGTCTATGTTCCACCATGATAGGGAAGTAGGATCACAAGAGGGGCAATCCGTGTAACAGAGCCACCTAGATATATCACCCGGGGGTAGGACATGATGAGCCTACGAGGGCCAAGGGGGTTTCTACCTGATTAATCGGGGTACTGCCTTTGGGTCTAGGTTGGTCTCCACATATAGATCTTTACATAGAATATATATACTTCTAATATGCATAATTTTAATCATTCATTTTCTTTGTATTATTATGTACATGTTCCACCATGATAGGGAAGTAGGATCACAACAGGGGCAATCTGTGTAATGGAGCCACCTAGATATATCACCTGGGGGTAGGACATGATGATCCTACGAGGGCCAAGGGGGTTTCTACCTGATTAATCGTGGTATTTCCTTTGGGTCTAGGTTGGTCTCTAGTAGATACATTGCCTGGGGGTGGGACATGATGATCCCACGAGGGCCAAGGGGTTTTTTGCCTGATTAATCAAGGTACTACCTTTGGGTCTAGTTCAAGCATGAGATCCACCATTGTAATCTTACATTCCTACCATGACGTAACATGAGGGTAGGATCAATTATGGGAAATTTTGGTTACGATGCTTAAGATAGATTTATTCATACTTAACTTTAATGTCCAATGTGGAGTATTAATTGTTAGGCTATTTTAGAGATGGATTTCGAACTTACTCGTAGGGACTAAACCAATTCAAATTATCCTATAGAGCCCCTTTTCTTGGGAAATTGATAATTTGGGAAAGAATTAGGGTTATCCCAAGAAGGGACATTACAAGTTGTATCAAAGAATGTTTCTACCAGCCTATTTACAAACCAAGCTCTAGTTTGAATTAACTATTCAAGCCTTCTTCTTAAGTAGGCCACTAATGTGTCTCCATATTCTTGTGCCTTCCATGTGTATACCTTATGACCTACATGTATTTATCCAACTATGTGTATACCTTGCATATGCTTTGTGACTTTGAGTGTATATTGTGTGCTCATATTTATATCAGAGGAAAGGAGAGGATCCACAATGTAGTGCACAATGCACTAATATTATTTCTATCTAAGATGCATTATGGACATGTTTGCATCATCCATTGTGATGTGCTAGTTATTCATTGTGTATGTGATGAATGTTAGAGCTAGTCACTATGTATTTGGAACTCGCCATTGTGTTTCTGATTACTTTATGCTTAAAAACTGTTAAAATATTAAAAATGTTGTTTGTCAAGATGTTTAAGTTGGTTGGTTATTTTCTTGAGCTACTTGGTTACATGCTTGAGCAATTCGATTATGTGCTTGAGCTACTTGGTTGTGTGCTTGAGATGCTTTCTTGTGTGCTTGAGCTACTTGCTTGTGTTCTTGAGCTACCTGCTTGTCTACTTAATCTAGTTTCCTACTTGATTGAGCTACTTTCTTGCATGCTTCAGCTACCTACTTGTCTACTTGAGCTAGTTGCCTACTTGCTTGAGCTACTTGCCTACTTTCTTGAGCTACTTGCTTGCATTCTTGAGCTACTTGCTTGTCTACTTGAGTTGGTTGCCTATGTGTTTGAGCTACTTACTTGCATGCTTGAGCAACTTACTTGTGTGCGTGAGCTACTTGCCTGTGTGCTTGAGTTGGTTGTTTGCTTGCTTGAGCTGCTTATTTGCCCACTTAAGCTACTTTCCTATGTGCTTGAGTTGGTTACTTGCTTGCTTGAGCTACTTGCTTGCTTTCTTTCCTAATTGAGCTACTTTCTTATGTGCTTGAGTTGGTTGCTTTCTTGCTTGAGCTACTTTCCTACTTGGCTGAGCTACTTGGTTGTTTGTTTTAATTTCTGATTCATGTGGACCTCATCATTGTGTTTACTTTATTCTTAAACTATGAAAATTTTAATGTTATCTATTGAAATGCTTATGGGGATGGGAGGCACTAACAAATCAACTTATCTAAAACTGAATTATTATTAGTATCCAAATGCAATAATAAAGAGTGATTATCAAAGTAAAAAGGTGTGGCTCTCTCAAATTTGTGATTAAAAAAAAAGAGCATTTCAATGAAAGAATCCAATTAAGAATAGAACCTTAGTTAACTTTGCAACAGACTTAAATTAGGCCCTCAAGAATAAGGAGGAAGTGTGAAAAGATGTGACTCCTAAAGTGAAATATTTTTGGAATTGTAATTACTTGAGGACAAGCAATCCTAGGCGGGATGGACTAGCATGTCCCTGAAATAGAACACCAAAATATAAAAATAACTAAACATTGAAATAACAATAAATAAATAAATGACAAAAAATACATATTAAAAATGTAAATATACATATTAATAATTTAATATTATTATTATTATCAATTTAAAATATTGTATTCATAATCATTAAATATAATATTACAAATATTAAAACTAATATAAGTAAATATATATAAATAAATGTAATTTTTAAAATAGAATAAATTTTGTAATTATTATCTGATCATGACTATGTGGTAAATAAATAGCAAAGCATACCATTAAGGCAGTGATTCCTAACCAAACTATATGTAGTGATGGATTTAAGAAAAAAGCAGCAATTGAATTAAAATAGTGATTACCTTTAAAACAATTCATAAAGTCATCGACTACTTTGGGGAAGGACAACAAGGTTAGTAATAAAGAGACATGCCTCTTTGGGAGGTTGCCTCTATTTAAAAGTACGTGTCTCTTTAAGAGACAAGGGGAAATTAATAAATTTGGAGTATTCTCATGGATAGAGGGATGAGAAGGAAGGGAATGGGATTCATGAAAAAGATTAATAAATCTGGATATAACTGTGTGTATAAGAGAAAATCCATCAAGGAAAGAAATGTAATATGATTTGAAAAGCAGTGTGAGAATATAAGAATCGGCACCTATAAGAGGTCCATTAGATTTAAAATAATTATTAACATAAATATATTAGGAAGTCTAAATATAATTATATATATATATATATATATATATACATATATGTGGTGTGTGTGTATGGATATGGATATGTATATGTATATGTAATTATAAAATATATATCTATACATACATATATATGTATATATATGCATGCAAGGGTAATTATTGTAAATCAAGTAGGAATAATAATGTACACATAGATCTCTTGTAATACCCCTCCATTTTGCTTCTTGTGCGGTTTGCTTTATGCTATGCTTGGTTGTAGCTACTTTGATATTGGATACATTTTGTTATGATGTTTTGATCGCTACTATTGAGCGACAACTATTATTGTGTGATGTGTTGACCTAATTAGTGTTTCTCATGCTTTAATGGATTAATGATGTTGTAAAGCTAGCATGAGATGTTATTATGAGATTATTGGATTATGATGGAAGTGTCAGTTTCGATGAGTGTATTGATGAAGAAGACGGGTTCGCATCACTCGCTTGCGAGCGCCTTGCGAATCCGTAATTTCTTCTTCACGGTGTGTATTATATGTTGGATATATTGTATGATGTTGTTTACTTGGTTTCAGGTTTGCAGGTACATGACACCGACTCCCCTGGTTTCACAGGTTTGAGTGTGTCGATCCAACAGTTAAGTTGAACAGGAGATAGTTGATAGGTAACATGTGTCAAGTCCATGCCCTAGCGTTAGTGTGTTGTCAGCTTTGGTTGTTGAGTCATAGTTTACCTTATTTTAATATTATTTGATTCTAAAAGGTGCGTATTTATTTAATCAATATTTAGAATAATTGCATTTAAATCATGTTGATGGTTATTTAATTTAAATAATGCAATGTGGATAAAAGTTTATATTTAAATTAATTAATTATATTTAATTTATTTAATTAATTAAATTTAATCCAAGGGGGTTGAATTTAGTTATTAAATAATTTAATAATTAATTAAACTTGATGTAGGAAAATGAAAGGAAATAAAAGAATTAAAATTAAATTTCATTTCATCTTGTGGGAATTAAATTAGAAATTTTAATTAAATGTTTACTTGGGAAATGAATTTCAATTTTGGAAATTAATTTATTATTTGAAATTGCATTTTAAATGGAAAGTGGCTTTTCGAAAATTGAAATTGAAATTAATATCTAATTTGCATGCAATGTGAATTAGGGTTGTGAAAATTGAAATATCTAATTTGCATGTAATGTGAATTAGGGTTATATTAGGTATTTTTTATTTATAAAGAATACATGTTTTAATTTTAGAGCAAAAAAAAGTTTTGGGGAAAATTCATTTTTATAGCAGAGAAGAAATTTTGGAAAATTTGCACAAAAAAGGGTTTGAAGAAAGTTTGATTGTAGAATCGATTGGAGGAAAGATTGTTTGCATTTGTTGGGTTTTGGATTGGATTCGTTGGATGATTGAAGAAAATTCAGGAAATCTTTGGAGGAGGCTTGCATCAGAAATTCATCTTTTCCTGTTGCTTCTTGAACCAGGTTTTCCTCTTTGTGTTTTATTGTTCTTGGTTACTTTTAAAATATTAGTGATTAAAGATTTGTTTATTAAATCTGTTTTAGAAAATAAATTTGTTTTAGAAAATAAATCTGTTATTAGAATAAAAGAATTAAATAAATTTACAGCTTTTGTTTTGTGAAAATTGTGAAAACTTCAGTTGAATTTAAATTATTTAAGGAAATCAATTGTTTTGTTATTGGAATCAAGCATAGAGATTGAACAATACATTGAGAATGTTTTTAGAAAATGTAACCCTCTGTAAAAAAACAAATTTTATTTTGAAAACCCTCTATAGAAATTAGGTGGAGGAACCTTGAGGATTTAGAAACTTATGGTTTTATTTTAGATCCTCTTAGTTTTATTGTTCTTGAATTCGAGAAAATGGTTTTAGAGAATTAGTTTTTTTTAAGTCTCTATGAAATTTGGGATTTTCTGAAAAAATTGTACAATTTTGCCTGTAGATGAATATTTTCACCAGTTTTTCTCAATTTATTTATTATATTAAAATTCATTTTTTTTAATATTATATATATATATATATAAATTTTGATTATTTAAAATATTCATTGTAATTTCATCATCGTCGTTCGTACAGCAAATGAAACTTTCGAATAGCATTTAAGGCTTTCTTTTTATCTATCTTTGGTTCGTTGTTTTTAGCGAACCCCTGTCATTGGTTAAGTGAATTTAATTCGCTGTGTTTTTATTTGTATAGGGTCCGCCCCCCATACTGTGGAGGTTGCAGCTGTCCAAAGACATCGCCCTCCACTAAGTGGAGGGAGCGTTGCCTTTGGGCAGCGCAACCCCTTTGGGGAGGCCGCGCCTTGGAGAGGTCGCGCCATGGAGAGGGGCGGGGAATTCGGCTACAGCCGACCCCTCCCCAATCCAGTTAGGGTTTGATTTTATTTTTTATTTTTTTTATTTTTTATTTTTTATTTTATTTTTTTATTTTTAATTTTTATTTTGTTTTAAATATATTTTATATATAGGTTTGTTTATAAGAGTTAAAATATGTTAGAAATAATTTATATAATGTATAATTATTATTTATATAAATATATAATGAATATATATTTATATGTTTTAATATAGGTATCGGGTTTGGTGTATAAATTAGTTTAAATTGCAATTATTTAAATGTGTTAATTAGAATATTTAGATTAATATATTGGAATAGACAATTATTCAAATGTATCTAATTGTTAAATGGTTATATGTTTGGATAGTAAAATTGAAAAGATTTACTTGTAGAGGACTCAAGTTGGTTTTTTAAAGAGAACATTGAATTTAATTTAAATTATTTAAATTAGTATTTCTTATGTTGTAAGTTAAATGCACTTGTTTAATTATCTCAATTATCTTGAAAGGGCAAAAGTTTAATATTATTGGGAAAGTGGATTTTAAAGGATAAGTTTTGAATACAAGGGCAATTAGATAGGGAAAAAGATATTTAAATATATTGAAGAATTGTAGAAATAGTATATTTGAATGTTTGTTTGGTTAATAAGATTTAATTGGAAACAATATGAACACATGGTTAAATAGATAAGCCAAAAGATATTTTTACATATTGATAAAATTGAATGTTTTAAATGGATATTTGAAGAGACATAGATTTTGGATTGAAAATTGAAAAGATCATTGGCAATAATTTTAGGTTGTATTAAAAGTTAATTAAGGAGTTGTTTATAATGAAGAGACAATTAATTACCTTAATTTATTTATTTTCTATTTTGGACAATTATATTAGTGTGTTTGGAATATTTATGAGATATGGATTTAGTATATCCAAAAGTAGTGATTCCCTCATGAATGCCCTTTTGATTTATATTTCTCGTTTTTCACAAAGGGTTGTGAGTTTAAATTGTCTAGGATTCTCTTTTATGAAAATGGAAAAGGGTATATGGTTATTTGAGTAAACCATGTTATTGTGCCTTTTCCTTTGTAAACGTAACCTATTTTCTTGAGTATGGATTTAGGAAATCCAAATATTAGATTTGATTAATGACTTGAATGCTTTTGTTGCTATGTCATCAAGTTGCATTTTGGGTTTTGGGATTTAGTGTTAGTCCTAAATTATAAGTCTTCCAGAAGAACTTAGAGGATAAGGGTTGTTGAATCTTTATGCCATCCAGTTGTTTTCCCTTGGGTAGTGCATGGCGTCTTTTCAGTTTTACCCGATTTTCATGAACGGGGATGTTTTGTACCTCCTGTGAAAGGAGTGGACTATGCGGTTGTTGTCTCCAAGATGTTTGGAGTGTGCTCTATTATTTGTTCCTCCTTGAGATGGAGTGGTTATGATTCTTAGGTTGTATGCTTTTGAGATTCCCTTGGTGATTGGTATTTGTATACGTGTATTGTTCTCTGAACATACTTGGTCGATTTTATGTCTGGAAGCAATGTGACCTATGTCAGTGATATTAGTGTTGTACCTGAGTTGTACTTGTTTAGTTCATTTGTTTGGTTATGTCATTATGAGTCCGCCTTTGGTTAGTGATTGTAGATCTTTTTCCATGTTATGTGGTTACTATCTCCTAGCATGGGGGGTGGGCCTTCGGGTACCACATTGGTTGGGTGGAACATGCTCCAAAACCATTGGGTCCCCCTTGATCTTTAGTTCTTGGTGGCGAGACATCCAAATGGACAACTCGCGGTTCTTATTGTATTTTCTTGCATAGTAATATTCCAGATTGTATAAGTTATTTTATCCCTCATATGTTTATGAGGTGAGATTATGTAATTGTTATACTTTTGTACTATTGTCTCATTCTGGGAATGAGTGATGTAACTATTGGATTAATTTAATGTTTATGAGATTGTATCTTGGATGTTCATCTTATTATGTTATGTGGTATTCTCGTGACGTATGATGTTTATTTCATAAAGGTTATAATGCTATGGTTATATGTAATATGTATGTGTGGCTTTAAGTAATCCTAACCTTGTAGCCTTAGAGGTTGTTGTTAATTAGTAAGTGAATGTGTATGTTATTACACTTTATAAAAAAAAAAATTGGTTCACTTAAGTCGTTAATTATAACTTCTTTTAGGGTTGCAAGGCGGGGCATTACATCTCTTTACATAGAATATAGATATACTTCTAATATGCATAACTGTAATCAGACATTTTCTTTTTATTATTATGTCCATGTTCCACCATGATAGGGAAGTGGGATCACAAGAGGGGGAATCCATGTAACGGAGCCACCTAGATACGCCACCTGAGGGTAGGGCTTGATGAGCCTATGAGGGCCAAGGGGGTTTCTATCTGATTAACAAGGTACTACTTTTGATTCTAGGTTGGTCTCCACTAGATATGCCACCCAGGGGTGGGACATGATGAGCCCACGAGGGCCAAGGGGGTTTTTGTCTGATTAATCAGGGTATCACCTTTGGGTTTAGTTCAAACATGAGATCCACCATTGTAATCTTTCCTTCCTACCATGATGTAACATGAGGGGAGGAACAATTATGGGAAATGTCGGTTACGATGCTTAATATAGATTTACTCATACTTAGCTCTAATGCCCAATGTGGAGAATTAATTGTTAGGCTATTTTAGAGATGGATTTCCAACTTACTCATAGGGACTAAACCAGTTCAAAGTATCCTCTAGGGCCCCTTTCTTGGGAAATTGATAATTTAGGAAAGAATTAGGGTTATCCCAAAAAGGAACATTATATTTACGAAGTCGAAGAAATTCCTCACTATAGCCTCTTCTCAAAACAACACTATACTCTCACAAAATAATACTATACTCTCACAAAATAACTCTAGCTCTTACAAAATGTAGCTCTTAGATTATTTGCAACGGAATAATTTTGGATAAATGTGCATCCCAAATGAGAGAACTAGCCTCTCTATTTATACAGAAAAATGAGACATTGCAACCTACAGAAAAGGCAGGCCAATCGACACCTTTCTTCATGCAGGTCGAATCACTTCACTCAACTAAAAGGTGGCAAAAATTTGAGTGTAAACTCAACATAATATACTACAAATCAACCTTTTCCATTAATACCAGCTAAAGACTAATTCAAATGTGCACATGCCCAAATGATGACAATCGACTTACATCTAAAATGGACTTCTACAGGAAATAAGGATTTCATAATTTGGTGCCATGTTTCAGCCAACCTCCCTATCTCTTTAGTATGGTTTCTTTCTTTGAAAATTTTTGTAGTTTATAGGAAACACTCATACAAAGTCGACTTGGTCATAGTTTATTCCATTGCTAGGGAAATGATGAATCGAATCCCCTTTTATAGTGTCTCAATCATGTTTGACTTAGCATGTTTCATGATGTTTCTTTATCCTATTCTCATGTGTTTGAATCACTTTATTATGTAGCTCATAAATATTCCATCGCTTTATATAATATCATCCAAGTTTAAGTAATTTGTTGTTTATAATTTAAAGATGCATTTTCATATAACATCAACTATGGTTCACTTCTACATTGGCCTTTATTGTTTCATATTACTTTACATATCAATCGGCCTTTATCTTATTTCATATGTATTAATAGACCCATAATACTTTGCATAGCATATATATACAAGTCGACCTTTATTTAATTATCATATATATGTCAATGAATAGCCTTAACGCTATCTCATATATGTATGTGCATATGTGTATATATATATATATATATTCCATGACAATAAAATATGTATACATTTGATATTCAAATCAAATTATTGCTTATATAATAATAATATTGATTATATACATATTCCTCTATGTACATGTATACGTGTGTATATATATAGATATTCATTTGATTGCACAATCAAGCACATACACAATTACTATCTTATTGATATGAAACATACGTGCAATGTATATATACATATACACATACATGTCATATTGTCCCTATGATAACACCATACTCATAAGCAACCCATTCATAATCGTGCATAGGTATTTCTACCTAGGTACTCTCATGTACATGCTCCTCCATGTGTATGGTCTATCGTTGACATGCATATGTATACATATACATACATTCAACATGTGTTCACTACATCAATAAAGCATAGTAACATAAGGAAGAATCCATAAGCTCCAAACACATAAACATCATCCAAGAATGCATTCAACACTAATCAAGACCCTTACTAATGCAAACACATCATGTCTAAAGGATGAGTTACCAATTCCCAATACTATGACTTGACTCAACCATTCTATTGTGAGTGTGTGTGTGTTTGTGATCTTAGATAGGTATCATTAAGGGTTATTTGACCAATCACTTCTCCTAAGTGATACTTCCCCTCCACCTGGAGGATTGAACCTATCCCTGCAACCAACTTAGCACATTTGCAATGGTAGTTAGACGTTCATAATAAATTCATATGCATCTTAAAGTTAAGCATATTCATATTGCAATACATGTTTATCATCAATGTAAACATAGTTACTCTTCCAAGGAAATAATACCTTAATACCTATTTTAGTATTCCATTCATTTAACAAACATAACAAAATCATGATTACATTTACCATCTTATTTACTCGTGAAGGTAAACTAAATCAATAACAACACAATGGGGTGTGACAGTTCCAAGGAACAATCAGACAGGTGAGATTATGCCATTAACACATACAAAAGAAACCTTCTACTCAATATCCAGTCTAAACTTTAGAACATTATTTACTACATTCTTGGTTGAGAAAAAATATTAATTATACCTCCCATCTAATTCAAAATAAAGAATGAATTAAATTGATTACATGTATGTCCATTCATTGCCATACCATGAAACCAACTTCACAAATTGAGATCTCGATGTTATACTAGTCTTAGAATTGAAGATACTTGATCTAAAGGATGGAATAGAAAATGAAAAAATAGATTTTAATCTAAAATACTAGGGGAGATGATACAGTAGTTGAGCACCCTAACTTCACGCTTCTCAAAATCCTACGTAGAAATTTCAAATCACTCCCAATTTTTTACCGCAGCTTACTTGGCAAGTCCTATGCTTATAACTAAGGTTGCAGGGCCACATCACCAAATATGATGCTACATCAACATTTTTTTTAAGGTGTCCAAAAAGGACCAAAACAAAGTGAGACTGATAGTTGTGTACTAAATCATGTTTTATTGGTGTGTTGATGTGGCATTGCATGATTTGTTATTTTTAAGATCTAAGGAATACATTTAATTCAATTATGGGTAGTCATAATTATTGATCAAATATTATTAAAAATATTGGACATTAAATCAACAAATGTTATAACAACTATTGGAATATGTTGAGGTATTGATTCCTCTCCCCTAGTTTTAACAAAAAAAATATGCAAGTTCATTTGAGACCATGTCATCTTCAGTATATCCAAGGATGCCTTTTATAGATCCTTCAAATGCACACGTTTCAATATTAACTTCAAGGCAATTCCCAAGTGGAATCGCCCAAAGGAGATGAGGGTTTCATCACCAAATTCATTTATAGAAATCCAAAATGGTTTTTATCATCCAAGATCTCCAAAATGGCAAGGGTTTTTGCCCTCAATTGTGAAAAATTGAACACAATGCACAAATTCCTAAAATGATGACAAGATGATATCCTTGATGCCAAGAACCACCTTTAAAAATCTTTCCAAATTAGTTCAATGAATTAAAATTTTCATAAATATTTAAAAATATTTTATATTATTGTGTTTAAAAATACTTTTTAATTAATTATAATAATATTATTAAGTTTCCCCATTTAAAATAAGAAATATCATACGTAATTTAAAAATAACATTATTATTTCTCTTGCTTTATCCTTTAGGCTATAGAGAATGAGGATAGGCTAGAGGTCCTCTTTGTGGCTCTGATTTTAAAAAGGGGATGTGATAGTGACTCAAGTTTTCAAGAGCTATCATTAGAGAGGGTGATAAGGTCTATCTTCTTTGAGGAGTTCATATATATAGTGTCAACTTGTGATTTTAGGGATAATGTTAAAATATAAAACATGCTTCTTAATTCCATTTACGTTACCATTGATTATGGTATACCATTGAATTGTACATCTTGCATGTGTAAATGTGTAACTTGCATGATATATGCATTGCAATTAGAGCATTAATGGTTATTGCTACCTAGTTTAGTATGCCAATAAGTCTATAAATAAAGGCTTATGACTCCCACCTTATCATACAATATATAATTGTATCTAATCCTATCTATTCTATATCCATTCATTCATATTCTATATTGTGACATTTATTTTTACTTTCTTTCTACTAACGCAAGTTGGTGTTCTCTCTTTTTCTTGTAGATGTTTATTGTTCAATTATGGACATATTAATTTTATCAATTGATTCTTGTACCCTCCTTGATATTTTGATTTTGTAATTTAATTTTATAGAGAAAATTTTAATCTCTCAACAAATGTGGAGTTATGTCATTCATCCCAATACCTATTTCTAATTTAACTTTGGATTCCTTTCCAATTTTATCTTGAGAAGCATTTTGGTTGAAAAGAACAATGATGCAAACACCACCAAGCAAATCCTACTGCATCTTACCCCAAAGAACTTGCAAACCCTAATATTGAAGAGATACCATCTAGACTAGTGATAGAATAGATGGTTCGTGTCCCATCGTGTAGATATAATTATAGAGAAAGATATGAATAATATGAGGAGATGATAGAAGAATTATGTAAAAATTTGTATATGAAATTATATGCAATATGTATAAAAGGTTATTTGTAAGAAAGGAATGAGATATGCAAATTATAGGGGAAGATGAATAAATGTGCTCTTTTGATATGATTAATATAATGTTTACCGAAATTCTATCTATATTATGTTAATTGTAATTCTATGAATATGGGTGATCCCACAATAGTAGGTTACAGTTTCATTCACGAAGAAAAATTGTTTGGACGCTCCCAAAAAAAATTGGGTTTTTGGGGTTCGCTCGAAAGGGGGTGTTCGAGCAAATCCAAAAATTGGTTCGCTCAAACACCCCCCTTCGAGAAAACCCATTTTTTAATTGCACCTTCAAGCGAACCCCTTTATGACGGGATTCAAGGGGGGGAAGGGGAAAAAAGTGGGGTTTGAACAAACCTCCCTTCTAGCAAACCCCCCTTCGCTCAAAGGGGTCCAGGGGGGTTTGCTAGAAGGGGGGTTCTCCCAAACAACCCTTTTTTGCCCTTTTCCCCCTCCATGTGCAATTTTCTACAAAACTTATGGTTTCGAAGCTCAGGTTGAGGATGAAAATGGAATCAACTTGACAAACCCAACTAGAGTATTATAGTACTTGAAACGATCTCTCCATCAAGTATAATTTTAATATATTTTGGTTTTATTTTTAATTTTTTAGTTTAACTAAACATAGATTTTTCACCAAAAATCAAGCTCTTTGTTCTACACATGTGAAATATAGTAGATTATCCAAAAAATTCCAAAAAATATGTACGTGCTTGGTATTGATTTCTTTGATCCACCAAAAAAAATTGAATTTCGATACATACAAAAAAAATTGTGTTATACAATCCGCCTATGTCCAAATTGTAAAAAAAATTTATCAAAGAACATATTGCTCATATATATTTATATTATATATAAAATAATATGTACATATTAGTTTGATAGGCTTTTCATAACCAGATTTCCATTGAATACATTTTCCCAAACAACAAAATTCAGACACCTTTTAGCATGTCCCAAATCCCTCCTATTCAACTGGTATAGAGTGCAAAACTCAAAGCACCTCATTAACATAAGATCTTCCCTCCGCTGACACTACCTCTGGATGTTTGAGTGTATAGCCTATACTATTTTATACCACCTATGCCATGTATAATTGCATCAATATCAGTGAGACCTATAACTATGAGGAATGGCCTGACTGTTCATTATCGGCGAGACCTTATTCACTGTCCCCTCGATAAACCAATATTTCTTTATGGTTGGGTGTTAAGTCTTCTATCAGTGGGAGATGATAACTTCGGCAGGAGTCTCAAAGTTGTCTCTTCGACAGCCCGATACAAAGTCTATACCCTTCATCGGTGTGACAAGGTGGTGTCGAAGCAAGTCAACATAGAGTTTCCCCAATGCCCCGAAAGACTGTCTGAGTTTCATTGTCGACGAGAGTTGGGCACATCGACGGGAGTCTTCTTTGTGTCAATTCGATACATTGATGAAAGTGTATCGGGGTGACTTTGTGTTGCTGTTGAGACATTGAGACATGTCCCTTTGACATGTCGAAGGAAGGATGGGGACTCTTGTCGATGGGAGTGGTAGACTTCACCAGGACTAAATGAGCAGTCTCTTCGACAAGCCAAGTGAAGCCTCATTGACGGGACAAGTAGTGATCGGTGAGACTCGGAGTGAGGTCTCCTAAATGCTCTGATTGTATGTATCTTAGTTGGTGGGACCTTGTGACTTCGGTGAGACTCTAAAGCATGTCTCCTCAATGGGCCGACAGTGATGGTCAATGCAGCTCGCTACCCCGCGGTGCCTTGGTGGATCCTGTTGGTGTATGTTGAAATCCAATTGAAGCCTCATCGGCGGGACAAGTAGCGATTGGTGGGACTCGGAGTGAGGTCTCCTCGATGCTTCGATTGTATATATCTTAGTCAGTGGGATCTTGTGGCTTCGGTGGGACTTTAAAGCTTGTCTCCTCAATGGGCCAATAATGATGTTCAATGCAGTTCGCTACCCTGCGGTGCCTTGGTGGGTCATGTTGGTGTATTTTGAATCCAATTGAAGCCTCATCAGTGAGACAAGTAGTGATCGGTGGGACTTAGATTAAGGTCTCCTCGATGCTCCGATTGTATGTAACTTAGTCGGTGGGACCTTGTGACTTCAATGCGACTCTAAAGCTTGTCTCCTCGATGGGCTGATAGTGATGATCAATGCAACTCACTACCCCGCGGCGCCTTGGTCCAGGTCTTTTTGGTGTATGTTGAACACATGGCGATAATTTTGCTCACTTCACATCGTCGTTGTGAAGCAAATGGAGCGATTGATTTTCGGGGTGACAAAGGGGAGGTATTGTAACAATGTGAGGATTATTCTGATAAATGTGAGGTTAATCTGCCCACCGTTGATGCCACCCCTGGATGCTTGAGTGTGCAACCTGCACTGCTTTGTACCACTAATGCCACGTATAACTGCAACCAACTGACAACTCTCAATTATGCCCTTTACATATGACACAATTGTATGTTTGATTGAGCAACCTATACTACCTTGTACCCACAACAACACATTAGATTCAACAACTAGCTACATTCCAATTTTAGAACCAAACTAATTTTCCCCAACACAATCCCTTTAAATCTTTACTTTATCCAAAAGGCTAAAGTGTTACATCAAGCCTTGCTAATTCTAAAAAATTTAGATATGCTTGCATATGAGCTTCATCCAAAATCTCAACTTCATTATCCTGACAACCCATACTTGCCAATTTATCTGTCATCTTATTCCCCTCCCGGTAAGTGTGTGTTATGATGAAAGATTGAAATTTATCCAGCAATACCCAAACTCTCTGCAAGGTATATTTCAAATTCCAACATTGAACTTTATTTTCCTTACAAGCATTCATAATTATTAACGAGTCACCTTCAATGTGTAATTTCAAAATTCTTAGATTCAAGGTAGCTTCCAGACCTAGCAAAATTGCCTAAGCTTTAGCTACATTATTTGTTCCTACTGGGAGTTGGTATGATCTTGCTACAATTACCTTACCCACTGAGTTTCAAATACAAATGTCAGCTCCTAAAACTCTAGGATTGCCTCTAGAGCCACTGTTGAAGTTAAGTTTCAAAAAATTTGAGGATGGAGGTTTCCATGTTACTTCTTCCCTCCTCACCTTTCTCTTCCTTATTTGATGCAAGATCCCTACAAAAGGAAGTACAATGTTTCCCCAGCTCTTCAAGACAAAATCATCCCAACTTGTATAGATAAAAGAAGTGTTCTTGAATTTTAGAACATATACATTAACTGCCTCTGAGACTGCCTTTTCAATTTTACCTTTAACAACCTCTAATGAAGAAGATTTTTTCCTAAAGATACGCAAATTGCATTCCCACCATATATTCCAAACTACAAGAGATGGGATAACCTGCCAAATTGATGCAAAAAAAAAGATTTAAACAAAACTGGCCAGCTTTGAAAAATGTCCCAAATTGTGTTTGGCAAAGGAATATATAGATTTAATTTTCCCTTTATGAATATCCAACATTCTTGTGCAAAGGTGCATTCTATCAAAACATGATCCACAGTCTCCAATTATTCATCACACAGTGGACATTTAAAGGGGTTAGCTATTTTCAATTTTGCTAAACAATCACTTGTTAAGATCTGATTTCTCAATGCCAACCATGCAAAACCCCCAGCTTTTGGCAAGATCTAGGACTCTACCCGGCCGATTATAGCCCAAATTCAAGACCATGTGAAACATTTTCACGATGTCACTTCCTACATTACAACCTATTAGGGGTTTTTCAAATCCCTACACCAAAAGCTACAGGTCAGGGAACACATCTCTTATGAAGCAGTATGCAAATACATCAAATACATAGTCTTCCTAGTCGATAAGTACTACACATTCATGGAAGCAATTGATCCTAGAACATTGCAGATACCTTAGCTCCCATATGAGGTGATAGATACAAAGATTCACTCATACGCCTCCACACTCCTCAGCCTCCCCAAAGATCTACAAGTTGATAATTCACTTACCAAGAGTACATGGACATTAAAGCGAAAAAGAAGGTTGAAGAGCACCTAGACAAGAACCAAGAAAAGCTACATGAGAAATGGGGATTACCAAAGCAAGAGATAGAGGAGAAAAGTACATCCACCCCCCAAAGGTCTGAAAAACTCCACATTAGCACTCCACCCATAAAACCTCCCTAAGGTGAAAGCAGTAGGCCAAGGAAAAGAAGACTCACCACCACTCCTAGGAAAGAACCATCTGAAGAAGAAGCCATACAGGACCTCTTACAGATGAGTGCAAAGAAAAATCCCAAGCAAGGGAAGGAGAATGTACACAAAGATATTTATTCACAAATAGTGGACATAGAAGAAAAAGAGCATGTAGTACCAAAGGATACATCTCTTCCAAAAACAAAAACTATCCCCGAGGTTTCAACACTTGTCAATGAGGATCAACTATATAATGTTATGTTCTTCAATTAAGTGTTGGACATGACCCTCCAAAAATATCCAAATATGGTAGTCCCAAATCAATTGATCACAAAAGAGCAGTAATCAGATACATGATAGCATCCAACAAAACATAAGAGGAATTAATTGATTTATTTTTGAATCCCTTGACCACCACACTTAAGAAAATGGAAAAAGCAACAAAAGAAGAGGAGAGATAATTAGCCATTGGAGAATAGGTTTTTTCAATTGGACCTCCACAGAAGAGAAAGATAGCGAAGATTCAAACCAAAGAGCTTCGATCAAAATAGAGGCTAGATAAATTGATGATAAAAAATTGAAGATTACTCAAATGGTCCAAGTAGAGATCAAGGAAGCTACAACAAAATCATATCAATAGCTATGCGAGGAAGAAGAAAAATATGAATCAACTTCATTAGAGCAAGAACAATCCTCTCAACCTCCAAATTCAAAAACACCTTCCTCCACAACTTCCTCGATGCAATCCATTAAGAAATTTTTGGTGAAACAAAAGCAACTCCAACCAGCGGCATCTCTATAGCTACTTCAACTTTTTTTAATAGGATCACAAGTGGACATTGGGAGAATCTCACCCCTACATAAATTCCAACTAGGGGATATCCTACAACAAATGATGAGAGAGGAGATATTGAAACATCATGTGGAGAGCTTCGATCAAATAGAAGAGATAGTAAAGGAGATACAAGGCAAGTTCCCTCAAATCCAAGGGGACCCATCCCAACCCTTCACGATACAACTAAGAATTTTGATAAATGGGATGATCAAGGACACCCAATTATAAAAGAAAACAATAAGATAAATTCAAGTAGAATATCATATGACAAAAATAGATGAGTAACAAAATAAATGTGCTACCCCACACTCTTCCCTAGAGTCATAGATCAACACCCTATAGAACACTGAAGGAGATCTCAATGCCTTGTACCAGTTTTGTTTGCAATGGCCAATGGTGACAGCCATAGTTAAGGCTCAAATGGATTAGTTGAAAGTCTAGATACTTCAAAGAGCCATAGCCCATGGTGCTCTATAAGATACAAATGGTCAATCTAGGGTATAGATAGAAGCATTGCACACACAATTCCAAAAGCTACAGGATCAACAAGACAAGATTCAAAACAAATCCCACCCATTAAGGGAAATGGTTAGATTAAGGCTAGACCATATTATAGGAGTCCTCCGAGAAGCACAAAAAAAGCCTACAAGATACAAATTCCTCAAACACTCCTGAAAGCAGAAAAGTTATTATTGCACATTCAAATGTAGACCCAATAGCTCCATTTGGCCAAGACATAATGTGACAACACATTCATAATACTCAAGGAGATCTACAAGGATATCCTTTCAACATAATAGTGTTTACTTGAGGACAAGTCAACATTTTGAAAGGGGAGATGATGTTGGTCGAAAAGAGAAACAATGCAGACGTAGTCAAGCAAATTCTACTGTATCTTGCCACAAAGAACTTGTGCACCCTAATATTGAGGAGATACCATCTAGGCTAGGGATATAATAGATGGGTCACATCCCATCTCATAAATATAAGTCTAGAGAAAGATATGAATAATAGGAGGAGATGACAAAAGAATGTATGTAGAAAGTTGTATATGAAATTGCATGCAATATGTATAAGAGGTTATTTGTAAGAAATGAATAGATATGCATAGTATAGGGGAAGATATATAAATGTACTCTTTTGATATGATTAATATAATTTCTATAGGAATTATATCTATGTGATGTTAGTTATCATTCTGTGAATATATGATTAATTAGTTAATCCTTTGTCGGAATCAACAAGTGTTGCCTTTATATGACTGAGTCTGTGGTATAACTACAACACTCAAAAAGTAGTTGTGGATTAGAAATCTGGTTTGTGTTTCTCCAATTTTCTTGCTAACAAATCAATTTCTCTATTTTTCACTTGCATCCCAGGTAACAACATACCAACTAGAGTCGAAAGTTCAAATCATACTTATTTCTTGATGATCTTTATTTTTGGGTTGCTAATCAACATCAAGAAACTCTAGTCAATCAAGCATATATTTATGTGCAAAATCTCACTCAACTAAATAGTATGTACTTCCATTTATTTATTGTTGCAATTTGAGTTTTTGGGGCAAAGTTTATATCCTCATTATAATTATATTTTTAAAACATGTTTTATGTTTTATGTTTTCTTTGATTGCACCATGAGTTAAAGAACATCAATTAGGTTTGAAGCTAAATCTTATATTTGTTGGCATCTACAATGACAAAAAATAAATATCTAGAAGATGAGGAATAAAATGATATTAACATGATTGATCTTATTATTATCCTTCAACATAACATTGTTATGTTTACAAAAACACAACAGTGTTTAAAACCAAATCAATGTTCTCTAACAATTTTGTAAAATTATGGCATGTTATCAGTGTTGACACAAGCAGGGGAATGACAAGTAAATCTAAAGGGAATGTTATCCTTAATTTTTTAATTTTGTATGATAAGAATGCCCTACAAAATATATTATCATACAATTACTTTAAATGATAATCTCTTTGTTAAAAAAAATATTACTTTTATGTATAAACTTAAAATACATGTGGAATTGTTAAGATTTGGGACTAGAATAGGAAAATAATTGACAATTTTGTCACTCTAATTATTTTGTAAGGTTGTGGATTTTGACCTTACAAATTTTTTTTTGAACATTTACCTCGAGATTTGTAATAGAATTGAACAAATTCAAAAATGTTTTATTCCTATAATTGTAATATAAAACGGTATACTTTAGATCACATTTTCTTTATTTAATTTTGTTTATATTGTAATAAATTATAAACCCACCATTAGATATCTTAAATAAAAATGAATTTAATTAACACAAGTTACAATAGACTCCTTGTTATCGATTTTAATATCTATAACCACAACCAATAATTGAATAAAAGTTAGAGTAGAGAAATTAAAACCCAGCGTAAAAATTGTTATATAGGCATCGACCTATCTAATAATATTCTTAATATCAAATATTTGCATACTTGTAGTTTTTCCTACATGGAGTGGCAATGAACTCATTACCAAGTAAAAGATGAAATACCATTAAGATCATACAAACCCATGTTTGATGGATCGAAATTATTTTTAAATTTGTTAGCTTTTAAAATAAAATGTGTTCACAAAATTGAGGTATAGTTGGTGAAAAGTTGTACTAAAAAAGTCTACAATAAATCGAATTTAAATAACACAAGGAAAAAGGATATGAGATATTTTCCAAATTTGGCAAAAAAGTATACTACATAGTTATAATATCTCTTTTTTTTACAAATTTAAGTATGTTAAATTGGTAATGGCAAAGGGTTGAGAGGGAAGATTTTGAGGACTTAACCAAAAGACCTTAGTGTGATAACTACCCCTTGATTACTACTATTTTTTTTTCACAACCAATTCTAACTTAATTGACCAAGAATCTTCTAACTAGAGTAGAAGTGCCAACTTCATAGCTTGCCAACCATAGTCATGGAAACAACTCTATGCCACAACTCATATACTCACACTAGAATGTGGTAAGCTCCCAATGTCAAGGTTATCCCTAACCCCAACATAAACCTCGAGGATTCATACATAATTTCCTTGCCTACATATCCTTAGTACTAGGTGTTGTCACTATGAATGTATATGCATATGTGTGTGTGTGTGTAAATACACATATACATATACACATACACATGCACACATACACATGCACACATACATATGCATATGCATATACATATATACATATACATATACATGTATATATGCGTGTACATATATACATAAATATACATGTGTGTGTGTATTCCAATCAAGTATGAGATAATTTTCAAATTTGGCAAAATAATATTTTGCATAGTTATAATATCTATTATTTTTACAAGTTTGAGTAAGCACATTAAATTGACAATGGAAAAGGGTTGAGGGAAGATTGAAGAGGACTTAAGCACAAGACCTTAATGTAATAACTACCCCTTAGTTACTTCTAAATTTTATTTTTTTTCCACAACCAAGTCTAACTTAATCAACCAAGCATCTTCCAGCTAAATTAGAAGTACCAACTTTATAGCTTTCCAACAACTCTATGCCACAACTCATATACTCACATTAGAATGTGGTAAGCTCAAATTTCAAGGTGATCCCTAGACCCCAACCTAAACCTCGATGGTTCATTCATAATTTTCTTGCATGCATATCCCTTACTATTGGGTGTTTTTACTAGCAAGGGTATAAGCTTAACAATGTGCACAACCCACGAAGCCATTTTACCCAAATACGCATTGATTGACTCACACATACATAGCGACCAATTAATAATAGCAAGTGGATGCAATGTTACAACGTTCTCTTGTCACTACATGGTTAAATAACACTTACCCTATAAGTGCATCCTAGCTAGAGAAAGGAAGTTTGATGCATCACAAATATATTGTGGCTCTCATCATTTTCATCAATTATCTACACCAATTGTGATTATAGGAAAACATGCATACTAGTTACGATCATCACCAAATAACTTGTAAATATAAGAACACACACATAAGACCATGTTAATAATATTTCCACAATCTATTGAACTATTTGAGTCAACAAATCTTGGCATCTATTGCCACCATGCCATTAACAACAGTTGGTCCAACTTCATTTGGGGTAACTCCTAGCATCTATCACTTGCATGGTAATGATGAAAGATGACTAAGCCTTGTCATACCATAGGTAGCTCTTAGCATATGTCATTTTTGTGTTATTGGTGATAGCCAACTAGGCCTTAAAATACATCGGTTAGCTCTTAACATCCATATGAATCTAGTGACAACTAAATAAATTGTGTCGACATCATATAATGGATAGACCCTAGCATCCTTCACCTATGTGATATTAGTGTAAGACGACTAATCCCTAAGATATGATATAGCTCCTAGCATTTGTCAACTACACAACACCGATGACAACCAACTATTTGCACTTTTATCAAACGCAATTCCAACATGTTGTGTCATCTTATAGCCAAGACACATAATCCACATTTCACAACGATTCATGAATATTGGTCAATTTGACCTAGATAAATGCCACATAAGTTATTCATGAACCTATACATTGGATCCTACGAGTCGAGAGATCAAATTACAAACATAAAAGTAATGCATTGATCTCACGATTTGGCATCTATTCAAACACATTTGTAAACAAATACCACTCATAAAGTAATCTAAGGCTATTCACTTCATTTAATTGTTATTCAAAAACATGATATTTATTAGATTAATTAACTCATTATAGTTATATTGTAAATGTAAATATCTTATTTAGGAGTACTTACATTTTTTATAATACCAATCAAAAAACTTACCATACTATTATCTACCCAACAAATACAAAGGAAAAACACCATTCCATTAATATTTACTACTAGTTGCCCACATTTAGCAAAGGCACTCAAAATTCAGTCATAAGAAAAATGTAGATCCAAGTACATATTTAGAGCAAGTAGACAATCCATGCTTGACAAAAGTTGTATGCACCATGAAATCATAATGGTTTAATTTGGTATAATCATTAAATAGACATTAGCAAGTTTTCCTAACTCATTCATAGCCATGCATGGCAAAGTTTATCATGCCCTTCTTTCTTGGAAGGATAGACCTCCCAAGTCTTGAGGCCAACCCATAACCTCCTATATTGGTTAATGATCCAAGATACAAGGCCATAATGTTTGACACAAACTCCAATTATTTTAGTTCAAATAAGATTTGAGGCATTCTCACACATTCATATTGAGGCAAACCATTATGACATTGACTCTAAAGAGTCATCCAAGATTGGAGTAGATTTGGAAATGGAATACCACCACTCATAGTAGATAGACTTGATGACAATAAGTTGCCCTTCATTAGCTCAAACCTATATAATGAGGACATATTATTAAAAGATGAGTTCACAACCATCTAATGTATAAATTTAATCTCAAGTTGAAGCATCCTAAAAAGAGAAATAGTCAAATAAGAAACAACCCCAAATCTTGGAGTACTTCCTCAAATCCCTCCCTTATGGACTTGGATCACAAAGGCATCATTTGCCCAAGGTCTGCACACATGCCCACTTCCTAACAAGATCAAAGTCTTATGTACTCCTCACAATAATCTCTCAAGCAACATACCCATAAGTTTCTGACCCTAGGATTTCATAATCACTCAAGAAACTTCCTCCTAGAAGTGAAACAAAAAGAATACTATAGAAGGAAAATCATAAGAATGATTTAAAACATAAAGTTGTAACAAATCACCTTTTTACCGATACCCATTTTAAGGACAATGTTCAAAGAGTTCTATTGATTACTACTGCATTACTTATAGAGTTCACCCTTTAGTAAACAATACTATAACACTTTCATCTAAGGACATCAAGATCACAAATTAGACCTCACCACCTTTATTATCCATAATTTAACATGCGCATTTCAAAATCTCCTATATGCTTGTCTCCTTCACATAGAGGTGGAGTTGAATACTCATCAACAAGAAATTTTCTTTGATTGCACAAACATATTATGACCATTAGGATAAATAGAGGGAGGCATTAGATCTCTATGGCCCCCTTCAAACCTCCCACTATGTATGAAATGTTACATTTATTAATGCCGCCATGTATGATAATTATTTATCAACCCATGCTAAAACTAATACGATAAAAGGTTGAATATGTATATACAATTAACTCAACCAACCCTAAATCCCACTTTATATCCAATTTATCAAATAAAATTCAAGATTGATTGTCACCCAATTTCATTCCCACAGTTGCTAACAATGCCAAAATCAAATCATATACAAACATAGGACAATAGCAATAAAAATATATTCTTAATGCAATAATTACACAAAGCCCTAAATGGCTCTACGAAAATGTCCTAGAATACAACTCAATGTTATGCATATCATAATCATATTATATTACAATATTTTTTGAATTCAGAACACAACATGCATCAATGAGGTCACATAAAGGTTATCTAATACTTTGAAAAACACAACAATAATTATGAACTTGATTCAACATGAACAATTCTCGAATCATATCCAAGGCAATGGCAACAGTATATCCATTAAATCGTCATATGGAAATGTACACTTTCTAATAATAGTAGTATTCTTAACCTTCTAATTATATTTTCCTTAAGGTGTAACCCAATATTCTCATGCTATACTAGCGATATAGTATTTGCACTTACCATTGATGACTAAATGGTATCTCAATGGCCAATAACAAGTGCTTTCATATAAGAGTAATAAGTTTGTAAATCAACCCTAATATACTTATATTTCAATGCTCATAAGATGTGGAAACATCACAAACTCGCATCTTTCAAAATACATCATGTGACTAGCAAGCAACTAGTACAACAACAAAATGGATGTCGGGTCTTTAAACTTCGAGAAAGTTCCTCACAATGTAATGCCTACTAATGATATGTGCATCTCCTAGTTCAAGCATTTTAGGAGAGAGATCATATGGGCATCAAGCCTTAAATAAATCAATGATTCATATTGAGTTAAATCCACCACAAAATATCCTAAATTTCCACCACTACAAAATACCCTATCGATTTCATTACAAAGTAGGAACCCTCTTCAAATACTAGTAAATGAGTCCAACAAATACAAGCACGGGGGCTCTCATGTCAAGTATATAAGGAGTGTTGTTTCCAAAACCCGCACAAGTTGCAAATTCATTAGATAATAAAAGGTTCTACACAATAAGCTAAATAATGAGTTGATCACAATTTGAAATCATTTGAGAGTTTGGGGGCTCTCATGTCAAGTGTATGAGAGATGTTTTTTTCCAAAACCCGCACAAGTTGCAAATTAATTAGATAATAAAGGTTCTACACAATAAGCTAAAAAATGAGTTGATCACAATTTAAAATCATTTGGAAGTTTGTGCAAATTCTTTGCTGAATTTTGTGCATAAACTTTGTCAAGGCCCTAATGCTGCATAGTGTCCTTGCCAATAAAACTGCTGACCAAAATCACTATCAATTTCCTTTGATGGGCATCCTTGCCCTTTTCCAAGGTCCAATTTTGGGCGCAAGAAGGCAAGGTGTTGATCACATTTAATTAAAAGTTTCTAAGGACAAACCCCTTTTGAATCTCATGCCATCAAGGCATTCCATGAGGCTACATCTCTATGAGACATTTCTTGAAAAAGCTCTACAACACGATCCAAAAACCTGTTTTGCACATATTATACAATCATTACATTCCATGTGACTACATTTCTTTGAGACATTTTGTCAAATACTTCATGTACCTTATGTATGCTTCCTCATTTTTCAGTTACATTCAATTATTCATTTAGTGAAGCACCCAAACCAAAGACTTATTGTATGTGATAGCTGATAACTCTAAATTTCGAGGTAACAGCAAGCAATTGATTTACACGTGTTCAAGTTTGTTGTCTCCCTATGCCATTACACTCTTGTCTTCTCCTAATCCATCCTGCCATATTGCCGTCCTAGTAGCATCTATTCTTCCTCCCTAACCGGACCAACCTCACTTTTTTCTGCTCTCTAAATGCCTTCTCATGTAATTACAACCTTCAAGTCCAATTTAGGATGAGCAAGGTGGGAGGATCACAAAGAGGGGCAAGAAACTCGCTAATGTACTATAGGGAGTGGAAGGTGCTCTATGAAACCAACCTCACACAATCTCTTCCACTCTCTAATAGGGTGCACCTTAGGTTACAAGCTCATGCAACACACCACCCCACTCCCTCTCCGCCTCCCCCTCGAATCATAAATTCTTCAATCCATTATTCTTTGATGGATATCCATCCTGCACACCATTCTCTTCTCTTCCAACATGAAGATTGGACAGAAATGGGAAGGGATGCCATGCCTTACTAATGGCACAGCAGCCCCTCTTTCCTCCTGCGCCATTCCTAGTTTAATTGTTGTCTCCCAACCGTATGAGAGGGGGCTTTGCCCCATCAATTCTTCGGCATCCAAGGTTGGGTTTGGGTAACTCATTTGACCACCCCCAACCCTACCCACCCTCTCTTCTTTATTATTTTTATTTATTCTTCCCAGTGTCTAGAATGGAGGTGACCCATCATGGGGGATGTGACAATGAAGAGACAAATAGCATCTCAGACAACCCAAACAAGTATCACCCAAAGTTCAGAAATGAAATACTTAATGAGATCAAAAACATATAATTAATTCCCATCAATTATTGTTATTATATGGGTATAAGACAGTAATTATTCCATGTGACTATTTATTTACCTCTATAAATGGTTAACATGAAATGATATTTCAAGAAGCAATGGTATCATCACCAAGGAGACTATAATAGACAAATGGAAATGTGCTCAACACAAATTGCTGTGAAAAACTTTGAATGTCCACCTTGGCTTCTAATATATGCTACTAAATCATCTATCCATGATGAGTTCGATAGATGTGTGCCATTAAAAGAATATTTGTATCCCGATCCAAGTCACAACTTCTTAAATGGCATAATACACAAACTAATTGTTGTTGAGAACTGAGTTATATCAGGTTTTAATCAGAAAATTATTCACCAATAACAAGTCAACCAGTGGTAAAGATCACAAGGAATGGCATAATGCCTATTTTGGCATAGCGAAGTAATCTGATCTATCACTCAGAAATGAATTATGGTTTCAGTCATCTTTTGGAGGCCTTGAAAATGGTTTGCTTCAAATACTTGAGCTCAGTTATGCTTTCTTTGATATCTTCAAGGGCCCGATGTGATTTTTTCTTAGCAGGAGCTCTTTCTGCATCTGTTGCAGCAAAGCAAAAACATACAATATAAGAAATAATTCACAATTCACCAATATGAGAATATTATCTATGAGTTGCAAAGCACTGAGAACAATAATTAGAAGGAAACAAAAATAACAGCATGCAAGTTCGTTGAAAATTCAAAAGCAATGCAGTCCATTGTCAGCCTTTATGCACTACTCGTTTTCTTCATGTGGGGGAATTGAAACTAAACTAGCAACAGATTGGGTTTTCTACCTTCTGAACTATGGCTGGTAGCAGATTCCCCTCACATTGCCATCAGATGGCCTTGAATGTATTCATCTCAGTATGTCAATTCATTTCATCATTTTACATTTTTGCTTATTAATAACAATAAGCATACATTTGAATGCTGTGCCCAAGTAGCCCTGCCTTTTGAACGCCCTGTCTGCAGTTCAATACACAGCATACACTGTCATGTTGATCTTTCCCTGCTGCATGTGATATGTATGCTTCTTCATAAGTATCCATTTTTCTTTATGCTTAACCACTGATACTTTATTTAGAAATTGACTACTTATCATCAAGAAATGTGAAAAGTTGAAGCAGAAGTTCAAAGAAAATTTAGCAAAATATACTTGAAGCATAAGGTCAAAAAGAAACCTTCTGACAAAATCATTCGAGCTGCCATTATGGTTCCTTTTGTACTAATTGAAGATCAACCTGACAGATTTTCTCTTGACAAGTGAACATAATGTTCCTCGTCCTTATTGGAATTTTAGAGTGTATTGGTAAAAGCATTCTAATATCAGGCCAAGGAAAGATTTCTATAGGAACTTTGTGTTTGGCTTTTAAACAGTTTTCAAAGAAATTTGTTTGAGTCACAAATCACAATGAGACAACACATCAAGAATTCTGAGGCTCAATATGTCCAAGTATGATAGAAAATGGAGATGAACCAGGTTTGTCCTGCTGGACTTTCCGACCAAAGACTTGTAACATAGAAAAACTTCCTCCCCACCAAGCAGCATCATCTGTCAAATGGATGCAAATTTCGTTGGCAAAATCATGTCCTAGTCCCAAATATTTCCAATTTATAGAGTCTGCAATAAAAGGAAATTTTTATGTACTTCGAAGTTTGAACTTCTAAGATTTTTTCCTTAAAATGTTTGCACTGCATAATTATTAAATCTAGCTGTAAGACAGTTCACAGTTGCATTGAGGCCATTGACAAGCTCCTGCACTTTGAGAGTTTTGAGAGGGAACACTTGATAGTTCAGCAGCAGATTCAGTGGATCAATATTTCCAAACAGCACCCTCACATGCATCATTTTGTACTCAATGATGCTACCAGTCCACCAATTCAGTGGCACTTCCAGTTTGGCAGTCAGCAAGATGGATATACTCAATAGATTTAATATAACAATTGTCCTCCAAAAGCAAGTACTTGCAAGAGGCTTTGCACTACTCCAAGAGCTAACAATTAATGGAACTATACCTTTCTCTTCGTACTTTGAACATTGGATCACTACTTCCTCTTTTATTTCTGCAGTTCCAGTATATGACTTGGTTTCTTATCTAATTGTAATTTTGTTTGTCTTTGTAACTCTTTGTTATGCTAATGACCAACCAAGCTATAAGAGTCATTTGTACCTTCCCTCACTATAATCTCCCCTCGTTACTTCAGAGATTCTTTGTGATTGTCATGCCCCGAGGAAAGGGGACATTACAGTGATCTATATCTTTTATTAGGATTTTAAAAAATCTCTTTACCAAAAAAATATTTGTAAATTATATGTTTTTTATAATCCCCATCCCCCTATCCCATTTCAATATTCACTGTGTTGGGAGTGGCTTTTAATAGTTATAATCAAATGGCTTTTACCAGTTGAATCCTCATTTTGAAGCTCATTGTAGCTTATCCAGCATTGCAGAGCCTAAGATACTATCAGAAGACATACAAGGGCAACAGACCAAAGATCAATCACATTATCAGTTGTTAGGACACAAATATGTTTGGTGCAAATTTCCAATATATAATCAATCTTTCAACATTAGATATCCATGTAGATTTCCTACCATAGAAAACAGGCAGCCTCCCTAAGCATGAGAACATGATAAAAGAAAAAATCAAACATCAAATAAGATACCTTTTGGATACCAGCGACAGCATAGTGCCTTGATACTACTAACATCAACAAGCACATGTGAAAATGCATCAGCTAAGAGTGGCATGTACTTCTGCAAAAACAAAGAACAATATTGAACAGTCTCATTTTAAATGGTCAGTAATAAATAAATTAAATTGACAAAATATAATGCAGACATGTAACCTCGTGTCTGATTGCTGCTCTCCTTTCTAATCTAAGGACAAGAATTAATATGGAAAAGAAATAGTATATATTAAAACTTGACAGTTCTGCACATCAATTTTTATTGCCCATAGAAAGCAAATTGCATCCACAAAATGGAGAAAGAATGTAAAATATTCACTTTTGTTTACTATAGGAAATTCATCTAGATTAATTGGCTCTATCCTAGTCAGCCTCTCAGCCCCAAGTTGGCATTTTACACAAAATACTTCTGACAGTTTTGGAAAGTGTACTACTCGCCCACAATATCTGCAGCAACATATGCCACACACCATTAGATTCACTCTTGAAAAATATGCTTCAACTACCCTCACGCTGAGACAACCACCTATCCCCTTTGCAAACTTTATGCTTTCTAGGAGGAGGAGATTGAGGAGCACTTCATTGTGAGATGTCTCATCGATATGACATCCAACATAAGTACTGTTGCTTAATCAGATATTCATGCAAAAATCCGCCTACCTTCTTCAAGAATCAAGAACAAAAGGTGCCTCCCTTTGTTTGCCTAGAAGATTCTAACCTTCAGGCATAAAGCACCAAGAAGATATCAGAGACAATCCAAATTGATAATGCCTTTCATCTATCTTATCTCCACTGATGGAAGTGATAAGTATTCTGCGACTTCTTCCAACTTCCACACAAACAAAAGCAAGCCAGTCAGCTAGTGTATCTCCCACAATTTACAATATCAACCCACAATGAGACCCTGCAGTTAACACAAGGTAGCAGCTAACACTTCTCAAACAGGGTCCAGAGATACAACCAGACTCGCATCACTAATCTTATAATCCCTTACAAGAAGTTCTTCAAACTTGGATGTTAGGAAAGTGTAGAGTATATGTTATGGCAAAAGCCAGCTTCACCAGTTTTGATTAATCTATCTTGATGATATTATCAGACTCTGTATTGCTTGTATATTGTGATTTATGACTGAAAAGAGCCTCTTTCTTTTACAGTTACCCAATCCCTAATAATAGCTAAAGCATATGTTTTGTGGCCTGTTTTTTTAAATTATAGCTACTACATATATACTCTTATAATTTAGTAAGATTCTCTTTTATTGGTATTTACCCACCTTTATTTCATTTTTTTTCCTCGCTAATATTTTAGCTGTACTTTAGAAAATTCTATTCACCGTACACTTTCTCTTACATTTGCTTATTTTTGTCATCAAAGGACATTGTTATATTTTCATCTGATTATACTTAAAAATTAAATGTGCTTTACTTTGTTCTAACTTTGAATGGGATGTACAAGTAAAGCCTAGCAGCACGGTGGGATGTAGATCCCAAGCAGTTGGTGCAAATTGATGAGAAACAAGATGTGTGACTAATTAGTGTCCCATTGCAAGAGGCAGTTGACTCAAGTTGTGATAAGGAGCAATTTCCAAGATGTCCACCAGATGACTCTGATTCCTAAGCTTCTCACTCAATTTATCTGTGTAGTATGTTTTTGGCATCTCTACTCTTACTATGAGTCAATACTCCTTAGTATGTAACTTTGATTGAATGGTCGATGAAACATAGAAATATTAATAATGCTTTATATTATGATTAGAAGATAAATTAAAAATCAATGGATTGTTATTTTGCATATTCATCATATTGTATTTAGTCCTTAATTTTGAAAATTTCAGCTTTTTCAGTTTGTTTATGTTATTTTTGTTTATTTCTATTTTAAAAAATCAAATATAATTTTTATATTTCATTTTAATAGCCATCCATCCCCTTGCTGTCCCCAAAATATGAAAAAAACATGTCCTTAAAACTCTGTGAAACATTATTGGTGGAAACAAAGTGAAAGTGAATCAAATTCTACTTGCCATAGTAGGTGTGGTCTCGGCACAATGAAGTGGAAACAGGGGACCCAAAATTCCTGGCTGAGAAAGCTCTCTGCTGCCATGGGAGGAGACTACAACCAAGTCAAGCCCATCTTGTGTGATTCTATGAAAAGAGACCTCAATGTTTAGCACATTCTCAAAATAGGAGATCTTGCTAAATACAATGAAAAGGGTTAACGAGTTTGATCCTGCACTTTTAGTGGAGTCTGCTAACTAGAATTCTAGAGTGCCTAGAATGAGGGGATTTGAACTAGAAATCTCTAAGGAGCTAATTTCCTAAATTTTTGGCTTATCCATGGATTGGATGAAAGTTTATAAGAACTGCAAGAACAAGGAAGAAGTGATAAGTTTGTTCCTTGAGGGTAGCAAAAAAGTTAAGAGATTCAAACAGACTATGCTAGGTCTTCTCTTCCATGTCCTTGGGACAAAGTGGTGTTGTGCACACGGTGATACTAGGAGAGGGGGGTGGGGGTGAATCAGTATCTAGCAATTCTTTACTTTTCAAATTTAAATAATTACATCAGCTAAACATATGCAAGATTTAGCAGTTTAGTACACAATGAGACACACATTTTACATGGAAACCCTTTTAAGAGAAAACAACAGCATAATTTTTCTTATATATATATATATATATATAAATGGCTTCTTTTTTTTGTAGGCTCCAACCTACTAGAGAGTCCAATCTCTACTGAACAAAATATAGGCTCCAACCTATTGGAGCCTTTCACAATCTTCACAAGTCTGAAAATTCTTTTTAATATTCACAAATCTGATTCAAATTCTAGATCTTATATGATTCTCACAAGTCTGATTCAACTTCACATATCTTCCTTCTTAAATCTGAAAATTACTAATCCATCTCACTAGTATAATTCATTTATTTCATCATGCAAATGTCTTCACCATACATCTGGTTTATTCTTCATATTTCTGCTCTTATTCTTCATTTGATCTGCTTTTTAAATTCAGAAAATATTCATTGAAGTTGTTTCTTTTTTATTCCTCCTTCAACATCTATTTATACCATTTTTTTTGTCAAAGGATGTATCTTTTTATGGGGGTTGTGTCCATTTAAATGGATGTGTCCTTTTGAAACCATTTGTTGCCTTTCCTTAATGATCATTATCATAAGTGCTGTATTTAATCAATAAATGGATCGCTGCCTTTTTAATTTAAGGATGGGTCGTTGCCTTTTATTTGAAATGATTTTATTCCTTCTTTAATACAAGGCTTCACACAATATTTTTGTTTTACAATAGGGAGTCGACTTTTTAGATTAACTCCAGCGCTGCCTATAATAAATGTTTCCTGCTCTCTTCTAATAGTTGGCTAGCATGTATGAAGAGAAGGTTGGCTATTCTAAAGCATGGGTTGGCCACATAAATAAATATCAATTTATTTATTTAATGCAATTCAAAACTCTAATTCACTTCAATATAGTTCTTTAATTTTTTCAATGTTGATGTAGTCAGTTGTGATCTTGGAAGATGATTAGTGGCCTTTGGACCATGATTTGCATCCTTCACCCTTTGACATCAATGAATTCCTTCAACAATTTCCCATACGCCTTTGACATCAATGACAAACATCCCAACAATCTCTCCCTTTGTCATTGATGGCAACCCAACTATGAATATAAGTCTGTATTGCTCCCCCTAACTGTACTACTCAATGTTCCACGAAGTTTCATGACGGGGAAACGCAGGGACGGGTTTTAGGGATGAGGGGACCAAGGGCCTAAGTTTGAGGATGGCAGGGAGACGGCGATGGGGGGATGACAGGGGGCAGTGCTGATATACATATAGTACTTGAAAAATAGTTATATGTATAAGAATAGAAGGTTGGCTATTCTAAAGCATGGGTTGGCCACATAAATAAATATCAATTTATTTATTTAATGCAATTCAAAACTCTAATTCACTTCAATATAGTTCTTTAATTTTTTCAATGTTGATGTAGTCAGTTGTGATCTTGGAAGATGATTAGTGGCCTTTGGACCATGATTTGCATCCTTCACCCTTTGACATCAATGAATTCCTTCAACAATTTCCCATACGCCTTTGACATCAATGACAAACATCCCAACAATCTCTCCCTTTGTCATTGATGGCAACCCAACTATGAATATAAGTCTGTATTGCTCCCCCTAACTGTACTACTCAATGTTCCACGAAGTTTCATGACGGGGAAACGCAGGGACGGGTTTTAGGGATGAGGGGACCAAGGGCCTAAGTTTGGGGATGGCAGGGAGACGGCGATGGGGGGATGACAGGGGGCAGTGCTGATATACATATAGTACTTGAAAAATAGTTATAAAAAGATGTATAAGAATTACAATGTTGAATTTACAAATGAAACTTTGGCAAATTACTAATTAAAATTTAAAATACTATAATACTATTAATGATATCAGATTTCCTCAATCCATATTGTATAAGTGCAAAGACTTCTGGATTTGATTGTGTCCAATTTTTTACATCAAATCTAGAAGTCTTTGCACTTATACTATTAAACTGGACACAATCAAATCCAGAAGTCTTTGCACTTATACTATAATACTATTAATACTACTTAACAAAACCACCATAAAAATAAAAAACATTAGAGTGTCAATTAGTCAAACTCGAATGTAAGCATCAAGGAAGATTGTCCAATTGGATGGTCATGACAATATTATAGATGAAGACTTGTAGGCAAACTTGGAAACTTGGAAACTTGGACTTGGAGAGTACATGGCAAATCAAATGAATTCAATGGGAATTTGGGGGCAATGCCCAGAATGGGGTCGAGGGGTAGTGCCCCTTGCAAGGGTTTGGGGGCAACGCCCCTTGTGGGGGTCTGGGGGCAATGCCCCCAACGTGGTTGAGGGGCAACACCCCTCATAGGGGTTTGGGGGCAACACCCCCAACAAGGTTGAGCAGCAACGCCCCTCATGGGGGTCTAGGGGCAACGCCCCCAACAGGATCGAGGGGCAACACCCCTCGTGCGGTCCAAGGGCATCGATGGTGCACATCATTTTGCATTCACAATTAGGCCCAAATTAAGACCTCCAAAACCACGCAAACCTTCATGTTGCACATCATTTTTCATTCATAATTAGACCTAATTTAAGACCTTCAAAGCCATGAAAATCAATTAAAAAAAAGAAATTTAAAAAAAAAAATGCACTTTTTGAGACACTTAGGTTGGGAAACTCCTAGACGTCCCCAGGATGCTCAAGGGACGCCTAGGCATCCACAAGACGTCCCAACGTTCCTAGCGAACTGGTGGTGGTGGAGGTGCGGCGAGGAGATGTTCCCAACCCGTCTCCACGTCTCGGGGACATCCCCATTCTGGAAATGTGGGGATTGGGAGGGGGAGGAAGCGTCCTCGTGGAACACTAGTACTCCTCCCCCTTTCTCTAACTCTCCCCCTTTGACATCAATGGGAAAGGGTCTTCCAACGATGTCTGACCTTTCATTTCTACAAAGCTACACGATAGTACTACAAGTAGCTCCCCCTAAATATATACTTCCCTTTAATTGGATGAATAAGGGACTACTCCCAACTTTTCCCTTAAATACTCAAATGTGTCCTTTGGAAGTGGTTTTGTAAATATGTCAATAACTTGTTCCCTTGTAGCAATATATTCCAACTTAACTTGTTCCTCTGCCACTTGTGCTCTCAAAAAGTGATACTTTATGGAAATATGCTTGGTCCTTGAATGCATCACAAGATTCTTTGAGATGTTAATTGCACTTGTATTATCACAAAATATAAATGATGGGATGATCATATTCTACTTTGATATCTTTCAACGTTTGTCTCATCCATAACACTTGAGTGCAACATGATGTTGCTGCAATATACTCTGCCTCCACAGTAGATAGGGAAATTGATGCTTGTTTCTTGCTCATCCATGATACAAGTGTTAACTCACGGAATGAACTCCCACATATGCAATGAGTAAACGAGAATAATTGACAAAACATAACAATGTACTAGAATGTAAAGCATAAAACCATCACTATCGTCTTTATTTATTAAACATATGCCAGTACAAGTATCTCATAACAATCATAGCAACAACAGTAACCTCTCTATTAACTACATGACTCTAATACATATAGCGCACGGAGGTGGTTGAGTACCAACCGTCACGTCGTTTCATTACATTAATTATTATGTCGAGAACTAATTCCCGAACTACCAACTAACAAGACAAAACACTTACATTAATTGCCAACTAACTAAGTCTTATTCTTTTTCTTCCTGGCCAACTAGTTACATTTTGGCCAACTACATCATCCCCCCCAACAAGTAGTCGTCTTCCAAACGACTTAAAATGAAAACTCGAAACAGAAATGAAATTAAGAAGAGGGAGGAAGAGAGTGCGCCCCTGGTGTACGGATGAAGAGGGAGTGGTCGTGGATTGCCGCTGGAGGCGCTCGAGCTTTTGATTGGCTGCCTCCTGTCGCTCTCGAGCTAGCTTCACTATCTTGACTGCTTCGGCGAGTTTGGCTTGAGCTGCTACCAACTCCTCTTTTGTACCTACCAAGTCCTTGTCCTTCTCTACCAGCTGAGTAGCCCTCTTTGCCAATTGCATGTCCTTCTCTGTCAACTGGTTATCCCTCTCTACTAATTGCCTCTCCTTTTCAGCCAACTCTTCCTCCTTCACTACCAAGGCCCGTGCCCGCTTGACGGTCACTTGAGCCAACTGCTCTTGTGACTTGCGGATTTGTTCTACTAGCTTTGTACAACACTCGACCACTTGCCACAAGGCCTTGTTCCGTTCACCTTCAGCCACACAGATAAGGAGCGACCGCTGGCGCAACCGCCAGTAGGCATCTCTGTAGCATCACTCCATACCATGGAGCGCAATGAGAACTCTGCCATGTCTTTCTGCCACTGCCGATCGACTTGGCTGCCACGCAACCGTCATCTCCTCTAGCATTTCTTTTGTCGGCACATTCGGCCAACCTCTTGTTGTGAAGCACTGGAAGAATTCCTTCTCGCATCCCTTCTGCATGAATGCCAAAATGTGTTCTGCCTCCCATGCTACCAGGGGATTGAGTCCTATGATAAGTTGTTGACTTACTTCGCCGATCTCCTGCATGTGCCAACCCATGGCACTCAACTCTTGTATTTGCCTACCCATGGCACTCAACTCTCCAATGTACCTATGCGAGGTGCCAATAGGGTCCTGAGGATCTGTCAGTGTCATCCCCGCCATCCGTACCGGTCATGTCGATTCATCCCCGCTCGATGCTGCCTCTCCAAGCTACCCCAACTCTGTCGCCTCGATCGTGCGGGCGAAGCAGCTGCACAGCCTAATGGAGGAGTGGTTTGTATTACTGTTGGCGGTGCCTGTGAGGCGACTACCACTACTCGGCCAAATAAGTTGCCTCCACTTGGCTGCGTGCTCGGTGTAGTGCTTACAAGTTGTTGTGCATCTAGAGTGCTCAAGGGTGGTTGTGTGCCTGGCAACTCTGTACTCTCCTGTGTGCTCGCCAGTTGGGTGGCTGGCTGCACGCTCGCTTGCCTCTCTCTGGGCACTCTCCTGAGTGCTCGACTGCGTGGTGTTCGGTATATAAATGTGAGTTGGCTCCTTGGCCACGCCTGGCTATGGTGGAGGGGTTTGTACCTGTTCACCCATCACATCCAACCATGCATCCAGAACTTCGTCACCTTCCTCCTTCCCTTCCTCATGAGTGACCATTGTTGTTGGCATCCCTCGTACTACTATCAGCGGGGAAACTATTGGAATGGCCCGCTGGGGTACGTCAACAATGATTGCCTCCTCTACCTCCTGAGACCCGACTTCCCCTGCTACAGAGACTGCATCTGTGCTCATCCCCTCGTCCTCGTCTGAGGACACATCAATGGTTGCATCCTTTATGGTGTCGCCCTCTCCTGTGTGTTCATCCTCCTACTCATCCTCCTCGTCTTCGCTCGGTCTAGCCATCTGTCGTCTCCTTTTTGCCAAGGGTGCCACCTGTTGTGCCTCATCTCTCGTACTCTGTATGCCCAGATTGGCCCAATAGAATACAATCGGCCACTCGTCATCAATCTCTGCCAACGGTTGTAGTATACCCCAATGGCTAGTCAGCACCTGCCGACGGATTGCATCCAGTAGTAGCCCTATAGCATGTTGCATCATGTAACATGCTTTGTGTCCAAGGCTCATGAAGTCTCTCATCCGCTCTGAAAGCCCACTTGCCCAATTGTACACATTACCAATCGCCAAACCAATCATTAGTCCAATCATCCACACAGTAATATTTGATGCCCTGCTTGCTCCTGTAAGCCTACTTTTGATCAAATCTAGTATGCACTTCCACTCGGCATTGCCGAGGAAGTTCTTCCTCAGCCCTCTGTTTCCAACGCCCCAGATGGTGTCTTTTTTTTCCTATGTCAAATTGGACCTGCAAACCCTAGCAATGAGGACCTCCTTTTTCTGCTTCGACATCTTGCCTAGTGGTTTTGTCGGCACCAGCCCTCAGGAAGGGATTCTAAAAACCCCTGTAAATTCACGAGTGTCGTACCACACTGCCACCTCGTAACCCCTGAAATTGATTATGGATCGATGGTTATGTCTGTCATAGCCGGCTACCAACTGGCCCAGGTAGGGCTCAAAGTCTCTAGCGTTAAAAAATGGCACCTACGTTGCTTTATCCACCTGTGTTTTTTCCAATGCTTTCTTCAATATGTGGGAGTCAGGCGTTGAAGCCCACCATGACCAACATTTCGCACCACTAAGACTCTCCCAAGTGATTGTCTCCGGAGTGACTGCATTGTCGCTACCTCTAGCCATTGTTATGCTTCATGTAGCCTTCAATCGAACTACACTCAATTTCTTGGCTTTGCTGGAACTAGCTACCATTTTTCTTTCTCTATGATATTTGTTTTCCAGATAACAGCAATACGCTCTTGTTTTGCCACACCTGTCTGCCAAATTTGAATTGCCTAGATTAATTGCGAGATTTCAATCGCTTGATTTAAATGGTAGTTGTCGACAGTTAAGATAACTATCACTCTCCACGGTAGTGTTTCTCTTGCTGATTAGTACGGCCTTTTCTATTCTGGCAATTTGTGTCAACTTCAAATTAAAAAATCGTACAATATGCTTTAATTTAATTCTCTGTACGGCAAACCTGAATTTGAAGTTTTGGACGGCAAGCTTTGAATTGGGGGTTCATATGGCTTTTTCAATCTGGGAAGTTCGCACGCCCTTCCTTTGGTGGGTTCATACGGCCTTCTTCTGCTTTATGCGTACGGATTTCTTAGTATGTTGTTCTTATGCCTCCCTCTAGCGTACGACCTCCCCTCCTTTCTCAACTCGTACAGACTTCTTCAAGTCACGATTTCCTCTGGCAACTTTTAATTGTATTCTTTGTACGGCAGAAGTTATCTTGGGATTTCGTACGGCATACTCCCTCCTGTTTTTTCGTACAACGTTTGGACTCTTTCCTTGTGCGGCTCTTGGCAACTCTACTAGTCCAGATATCTTCCTCCCAACCCCTCGCACAGCCTTCTTTGATGTCACTTTGCTCTATTAATGCTTGTACGCCATATAATATTACTCTTCGTACGGCCTTCTTTTGACTTCGTACGAGCTTTATCTCCTTGGCGTTTTCTACCTTTATGTGCGAGCTCCCTTTGTTTTGGTATTTGACGTTTGCCTTTGATTTTTGCCGAACTCTAATTTTATTTGCCACTTCCTGAGGCTTGTTTTGTCATACGGTTGCCAATAAATCTTCATTAGTGTTACGCCTCTATGATTCTTTACTTTTATTCTCCATACTTTGACTCTTCTTATTTTTCCATATTTTTAATGTCTGTCCCCTTTAATTTTTTATTTTTTCCTTTCTTAACTTTATTTTCTCTCCTCCGTCTCCTTTCTCTCTCTATCTTTTTTATCTTTATTTTTATTTTCTCTCCTCCGTCTTTTTTCTCACCTCCGTCACTTTTCTCTTCTTTGGCTTTATTTTCTCTCCTCCGTCTTTTTTTCTCCTGTCTTTATTTTCTCTCTCCTCACTTTTCTCTTCATCTTTATTTTCTCTCTCCTCTGTCTCTTTTTCTCCTTTGTCTTCATTTTTTCTCCTCTGTCTTTTTTCTCTCCTCTGTCACTTTTATTTTCTTCGTCTTTATTTTCTCTCCTCCGTCTTCTCTCTTTATTTTTATTTTCTCTCTTTTGTCCTTTTCTTCTCCTATTTTTTGCTTTTTTCTATTATTTCTTCCTTCTTGATTATTTTATCTTTTCATACCTCTCTATTTGCCACCTTCTCGAACCTTCAGCTCTGAAGCGTAGTGCCATTTGCAGGTGTGTGGTCTCTTGTAGCATTCTTCTTCGCAACAGGTACCCATGAACTTGACGTTGAACCATTTGTCCACCAATGGGGCTGAACCTATGCCTTTGAAACTGCCATCCACATACCGTCTGCCATATTGTTGGTACCAAGTTATGTCCTCTCCGTCTACTTTTGGTGGTTCAGCTGGGTTGGGTATCACTCTCCAAAGTCCATCCTTCATGGCTATCCTTCTCACCCTCGACACCTTCCTTCTATTCGCTCTAATGTGTTTCAACAAGTCTTTCGTGTATCCATCCCCGTGAAATACATATAGGTCCTCCGTCATTATTATTGTCTTCAAACAAGGAGTTGCCTTCTCGAAGTAAGCCTCCCATTGTTCATCGTCCAATTCATCCTCTTCTTCGTCAGTATCCCTAGGTTGTCGCTCACTTCTTTCTTTGGCTACTTGTTCTTCCTTTTCATTTTTAGCCTCCTTGTCCAACTCTTTTGCCCGGTACCCCCTCTTTATGCCTTCATACGGGGCAATGTAATTCCAATGTCCACCCATTCATTGCCAGAGCACGGGTGTCACGAACACTGCATTAGTCAGGTGCTTGTGTACCTGCGGCACTATAATTCCTTCTACTTTCTTCTCTACCAATCTTTCTTTGATAATCTGGTCTCTATTTGATTTTTCCCAAACTCCCTTTGTTGCGTACCCTGGGCCTCCCAGGCCCCAGTCTTACTCTCTCAAGGCCTCCTCCTGCACAAGCCAGTCCTCCTTGGTAGCGTAGCCAAGCATATTGATGGCTATTGTATGTTTCCCCTCCTTTCTCTCTTGGTATAACTTCAACTTCGATCTGTTGATTGCTTCTGGTAGTAGTGACCCGTTCAAATTCTCTAACTTTATAGAACCATTGTTGCAAACTTCTCGAACTTTAAATGGTTCAAGCCAACGAACTTTGAACTTCCCCGGCTTGATTCCGCTACGACCGTTATATTTTAAAACCAACTGCCTGGGCCGGAAATTCATTCGTCGGAGATGTTCGTCATGCTAATATATTCTTCTTCGTTGCATATTTTCAATTGCCCATTGTGTCGTTATTCTTCGTTTGTCTAGTTTGTTGAGTTGATACAGTCATTCTTTCAGACTCTCTCTATCGCCCAGTCTGTTCTCGATAGCTATCCTTAGGCTCGGCACCATGTACTCCATCGGCACCACCGCTTCCTGACCGTACATCAATTGAAAAGATGTGTGCCCTGTTGTCACCTTGTACGTCGTACAGTATGACCATAGGACTGCTAGTAGTCTCTCCTCCCAATCAGCTTCCTCTATGCCACAGGTTTTATGAATAATTGATACCAACACTTTGTTCGTGGACTTGGATTGACCATTTGCTCGTGGGTAGTACGTACTTGATAAGTTGTGGAAGATTCAAAACTCTGTTGTCATCAACCGAATGACGTGGTTCACGAAGTGTCCCCCACGGTCACTAGTAATCTATATCGGAATCACATACCGTGTCACTATTTGCTCATAAATAAATCTCGTCGTACTCTGTGTTGTGTTATCCGGCAAAGCTCGAGCCTCTAGCCACTTCGTCAGATATTTTGTAGCGACCACTATGTATCGACACCGATGTAATTGACTCGCCTTCAACGGCCCAATAAAATCCAATCCCCATCCTTTGAACAGCTCCTGCAATTGGGGTTGATACAATGGCATAAAGTCCCGCTTCATCGGTTCCCCTACCCTCTGGCAAGTGTCGCAACCTAACACCCACTCCCGAGCATCTGTGTGCATCGTCGGCCACCATAGGCCTGCCAAGAGGATTTTTTTGGCCATAGCATTCGGGCCCATGTGACCACTAGCCAGACCCTCATGTGCTTCCTTTAGTACACCTGGTATCTCCTCTTCTATGACACATCTTCTAAGGATCTGGTCGGACCCTATTTTGTACAGCGAGCCATTAATCAACTGAAACGTCTTACTATTTAAGACGAGCTTCCTTCTCTCTGCTGGTGGCATTTCCTTCGGGAACTTAGATGTAGACAAGTATTCTCCAATCTTTTCATACCATGAAGGGAGTACTGCAATCTGAGACAGGTGTGCATCCGGAAAGTCTTCGTTCACTCCCTCTTCCGCAAGTTCGCCCAACCGGATCCTTGACAACTGGTCGACGATCACATTGCTCTTCCCCGACCTTACGATGATAGTAAATGTGAACTCTTGGAGCAATAGTAGCCACCTGCTCACTCTTCCTTGAATTATTAGCTTATTCACCAAATACATTAGGGCTTGGTGATCCACATAAAAGGTAAATGGCGTGGCTAGAAGATAATGCCTGAATTTTTGCACCAAGTACACCATCTCGAGTGCTTCCTGTTCGGTCATACTATAATTTTTCTCTGCTTTTGAAAGTAACCAACTTGCAAAAAACACTGGGTGGTCGAGCCCGTGTACTCCCACTTGAGCTAGTGTTGCTCCAATGACAAAGTTGGAGGCATCCACATGTACGTGGAACTCCTTAGTCTGGGTATGCCAGTATGGGTGAACTAATCAACCGGTCCTTCAATTCATTGAATGCCTTTTCTTGTTCTTCAGCCCATATGAAAGGTTGTCCCTTCCTTGTCAGTAGGTCGAGACGGTACGACACTTGTGCGAAGTTTTTGATAAACCTTCGGTAGTATCCTACATGGCCGAGGAAGGACTTTACACCGGTGACGTTTTCTAAAGCCTCCATCTGTACAATGACTCTTACTTTGTCTGGATCAATCTTTAGTCCAGATTTGCACACAATGTGTCCCAATAATTTCTCTTGTGGCACCATGAATCTGCATTTCTTGGGGTTCAATGCAAGGCGGGTTGCTTTGCACCTTTCCATGCACTCTCTGAGAGCCTTCAGAAGTTTCTCCTTGTCACTGTAGATCGACCAGTCGTCGAGGAACGCTTTGAAGTTGCCCACTAACATTTTGTCGAAGATGTGCAATATTATTCTCTTGAATGTGGCCGATGTGTTACACAAACCGAATGGCATTCGGTTGTACACGTACACCTCGTCCTCGACCACAAAAGTTGTCTTTAACTTGTCTTCCTCCACAATACAGATTTGGTTGTATCCAGAGAGCCCGTCCAAGAACAAGTACATCTCATGCTCGGCAACCTCTTCAAGAATTGTGTCGATGAAGGGGATTGGAAACGAGTCTTTGATAGTCACCGCGTTCAAACACTGAAAGTCTACACATATCTGAATCTGCCCTAATTCTTTCTTCAAGGAGATGACAATCGGTGACACCCACTCGCTAACCTCCACTTTGAAAATGATGCCCGCTTCCAACATCTTCTCAATTTCCTCTTGCACCTTGGCAGCATATTTTTTATTCATCCTATAGGGTCTCTTCTGTACGGGTTGGGCTCCCGGTACGAGAGGGATCCTATGTACGCACAACTTCGACGATATGCCCTTCAAGTCCTTGTACGTCCAAGCGAAGGCATCTTTATATTCCATGAAGATTTTAAATGCCGCCGCCTTTAGTATAGGGTCCCAATCATCACCAATGAGAATCTCCTTAGGCTTTTCTTGTTCACCTTCTTCAGTGTCGGTTCCTTGTACTTGATGAGTTTGTCTCATTCAAACTTATGAGTTGGCGTCTTGTCCAATTCTGTCACACCTTATACTCGCCGTACTTTGGCGGAAATGTCTAACTAGTCAAACCCTTATCTTCTTTGTCTCCCCCTTCTTTGATTTGTAACATGTTGCAATCGAGGTGGAAAACCTCATAATCTTCCATCTGCCAGTGAAATAACCCGTTCAGTGAACTGGTTTAGTCCTCTAAGCAACTTCCTCTTTCAAGTACACCCTCCTTGTTCGGTTCCATCATCTTCCTTTCTTCATCGACATCCAATCCTTCGTCTGACTCTGATCCCAAAGACGCTAGCTCTTCACTGACTGCCTGGTTCTTCAAATCAATAGTGTACTTCTTCCCATGGCTCTCGATCGAGAGTGTGTTCCTCTTCCAGTTGTGGTTTGCCTTGGCGGCAATCAGCCATCCTCGTCCCAACAGTGCATCGTACGCCTTTTTCTCCAGTGAGATGACAAAATTTAACAACTGTTGTGTGCCAATCAAAACTTTTTGCGCGATTTAAGTACCAAGAGGTTTGATGCTATGTTGGTCTGCTCCTACCAGGTGGAATGTCAGCGGCCAGAGAGTTGGCTTTCCCAGGCACTTCCATGTTTCCTTTGGCAGTACGTTCACCCCCAAACCTCCGTCGGTGATGGTGTTAGAGAGTTTCCTCCCCATGATTTCCATCTGTACGACGGTTGACTTCCTCCAAACATTTACTGCGAGTAGCATTGGGTCGGTGGCCTCTCCTATTGGTTTTGCTATACTCTCAGTCGGACCCTTCTGAAAGTTGTCGTCCATGACGTTCGTGAGTGCTACTCTTAGTTGAGGCATTGTTTGTAGAAGGTCTATTACCTTAATTGGTACGGTTGTGTGAAGCACCTGTCGTACTATGTTCTTCTCGGACTCCGACTATAACGACGTACTAGCCGCCTTGGAAGTTCTTTGTTCATTCGCCATTGCTTCTCCCACTTCTGCCCTAGCTTCTCAGAGTCTCTCTTTCTTCATACGAGGGTCCGGATAATTTGCCTACGCCCTTGTAATTGCCAGGACCTCTTCGTTGGCTACCTCTAGCATGTTGATGCCTTTCTGCTTCGGGTAGTTAGTGTCTTCGTGATCGCCAAGACCACACCATTTGCACAGCTTTCCCCTGGAACCTTGACCGCTCTGGCAATCCCTCGTAAAGTGACCTCATTCGTTACATTTCCAGCACTGGATCATGGGTCTACCTTTGTTGTCGTACTAGATTTTACTTCTTAGCGTACTATTATTGCTTCTCCGATTATTGTCGTAGCCACCAGGGGATGCATTGTTATTTTTTGGTGGTGTGGTCGAAGAGGTTGACTGTTCCCCTTGTGTGAAGAACACTTGTGAACTCCGTGTTTTCAAGTTGTACAAGCACTCCTTGACGGAGTGTCCCATAACTTGGCAGATGTCACAAAACATTTTCTTCGGACAGTTTTCCTTCGTGTGACCTGCTTTGCATTTGGCACACCACAATTCGTTTGCCTCCGTCGACCCTTCTTTGTCGGCTTTTAATTCTTTCATCATTCTTAGCATATCTCGACAAAGAGCTTGTACGGTTTTTGACTCGTCTTCGCTCTCCCCGTTACTTTCCTCGTCATCTTTCTTTTCCCCTCGCGAAGATGTCTTGTTTTCGCTCTCAATGTCCATCGCACAATTATATGCTTCAGTGTACGAGGATGAAGGCACCACCTTCATTTTCTTCTAGAGCGAGGGCAGCAGTCCTTCAATGAACCACCTCTTTTTCAAACCATCTGTTGGTTGTGTCTCCAATTTGCCCAACAAATCCTTCAGTTTTCGGTAATAGGTACGAACACTCTCATGCTTCCCTTGCTTGGTATTGTAGATCTCCGCTACAATCATGCTATCATCCCTTAGGAGTCTGAATTCATCTTGAAATGCTTGCTTCAATAATCTCCATGTAGCTTTGTTTGCTTGGTCCAATTTTGAGTACGAGTCGATGGCACTATTTCTAAGTGTCGTCGGAAATGCTTTCAGCCAGTGATCCGGATCATCCTATTCGTTGGCTATCTAAATTGTTTCACATGTTTTACAATGTCGTACTGGATCTTCTTACCCATTCCCTATAAACTTCAGCAGCTTTTGTCGCTCAGCTGGAGTCACCATCTTTCCCCACTGTCCTCCTTGTGCATTGGACCCGACTGGACTGGTTCTCCCACTACGTCCCAGTGCGTCACTTGCACTCTTGGCCACGTACGAGTCTCTCCCACGTCTTTCGTTAGTGTCCACACCTTGACTCTCTTGGGGTTCACTCTGATACTCCCTTTGCCCTGGGGTCTTGGGCTCAGATCTTCCAGTCCTCAGCCCTTCATCGTCGTCTGATATGGACAATTCCCGATTGTGTTAGATGCTGCTATCAAGTTCTTCAATTATTTTTTCATTTTCACTGATTTTGTATCTTTCTACGTACGAGGTGATGAAGGGTCCTTCGTCCCTCCCCTCCACAAAATTTTGATGTGCTCTACTGATGGATTGGTCTATTTCCTCAAGATTCTCATGTGCTCTTTTTATACTTTGGTTTATTTCAATTAAATCTTCATTTCTTTCTCAACTTGCCTTAGTCTTCGTCACCAGTTTTCTTGCTCTTGTAGTTTGAGTGATCGCCGAACCCTCCCCTCCTCAACTTCGTGCACGATTGGTATTCGATTCTTGTCTTTGTTGGGCCGTATGGGCATTACAGGTTGTTCACGCGATCATTGTTGGTTGCCAGGAGTACGTCTTTGGCTAGTGTCTCATTCCTCCTCTTCCCGTTTGGCTCGTTCTTTGTACCGCTGCAATATTGTTGCCTTCGGCGTTCTTGATCCTCCTCCACCCGAAGGTCCTGTAGGATGATGAAGTGGCGGGCCAGCAATCTTGGAAGACAGTTGAGAAGGTGATCAACCTCATCGTTCACTTTCAGTCTATCCCAGATAACTGCCTCAGGGATTTCTCGCCTAAGGGCTTCCCTTCGTACGTGATCTCTTAGTGATATATTCCACAGATTACCAAATCTTGTGTCAACTCGTCCTCTCTTTCTTCATTAGTTTCCACGGGCTCCTCTGTCGGTCGACCCATTACGCTGCCATCATAATGACGAGTGATTCCCTAGTCCACTTAGGCAATGGCGCCAAATGTTTACTCACAGAATGAACTCCCACGTATGCAATGAGTAAACGAGAATAATTGATAGAACATAACAACGTACTAGAATGTAAAGCATAAAACCATCACTGTTGTCTTTATTTATTAAACATATACCAGTACAAGTATCTCATGACAATCATAGCAACAGCATTAACCTCTCTATTAACTACATGACTCTGATACATATAGCGCGCGGAGGTGGTTGAGTACCAACCATCGCGTCGTTTCATTACATTAATTATTCTCTCGGGAACTAATTCCCGACCTACCAACTAACAAGACAAAACACTTACATTAATTGCCAACTAAGTAAGTCTTATTCTTTTTATTCCCAACCAACTAATTACATTTTGGCCAACTACAACAAGGTTGTTACCAAGGAAGAAGGCTCCTCCACTTGTACTCTTTCTATCATCAATGTTGCCTGCCCAATCTGCATTTGTTTATGCCACTAGAGTAAAATCATTTCCGCTTGGATACCTTAGGCAAAATTCCAATGTTCCTTTCAAGTATGTAAGTATCCGTTTCACTACTTGAACATGCGTTTCCTTTGGTGCAACTTGAAATCTCGCTACCATGCCAACTTCTTGCATAATGTTTGGCCTTGAAGCAATCAAGTATAAAAGACTTGCAATCATTGATCTATAATCATTTTGTTTGCTTCAAGCGACTCATCATCTTTACTTAACTTACATCATGTTACCATGGGGGTACTTACAGGGTTACAATCTTCCATTTTGAACTTTTTCAACATCTCTTTTACACACTTGGTTTGTGAGATAAATATTCCTTTCTCTGATTGTAATATTTGCAAACCAATAAAGAAGGATAATTCACCTAGCATGGACATTTCAAATTCCTTCTACATCTCCATTGCAAATCCTTGACACATGTTGTCATTGCTTCCTCCAAAATTGATGTCATCCACATAGACTACCACATTTAACCGATCATTACCTTTGATCTTCATATATAAGTTGTTATTCGCAACTCCCTTCTTGAACCCTTGTTGTTGTAGATGTTTGTCAATTCTTGCATACCATGCTCTGGGTGCTTGTTTCAACCCATAAAGTGCCTTCTTCAATCTACATACATAGTCTTTATCTCTTGATAGTAGGAACCCTTCTTGTTGTTCAATGTAGACCTCTTCTTCTAGATCTCCATTCAAGAAGGCAGATTTCACATCCATTTGGTATACTTTTAAGTTCTTCAAACTAGCATAAGCCAAGAACATCCTTATGGTTTCCATCCTAGCAACCGAAGCAAAAGTCTCTTCAAAATCAACCACCCATTTGAGCATACCCTTTACATACTAATGTTGCTTTGTTTCTCATAACCCGACCATCGTCATTCAACTTATTTCCAAAAACCCACTTAGTGCCAATAACATTTTTATCCTTGGGTCACGGGACAAGCTCCCAAGTATCATTCTTCTCAATTTGATTCAGCTCTTCATTCATAGCTTCTATCCAATTCTTATCTTCACTTGCTTCTTTGAAGTCCTTAGGTTCAATCATAGATAGCAATGCCACATTTTTAGTTTTCAGATCTCTTACCATTTTCTTGTTGTTTTGACCATGTCATCTCCTATTATCAAATCTTTTGGATGATTCCTTTGACCAAACTTAGATGGTGTCTTTGTTGGTTCCTTAGTGTTCCTTGGTTCAATTAATTCATCTCTTTTCTACATCTTCCTTGTATCTTTCCTCAACGGGATAGTTATCTTCTAGTGGTTCAATTTGATAGTTTTTCTCCTCATTTATCTTCACATTTGTGCTTTCAACCGTTTTATGCAATCTCTTATTGAAAATTTGTAGGCTTTACTCCTTGAAGAGTAGCCCAAAAATATTCCTTCATCTGCCCTTTTGTCAAACTTCCCTAAATCTTTTGTCTCTTCTAATATAACACGGACTTCCAAACACTTTGAAGTATTTCATGGAAGTAGGCCTTCCCTTCCATAGCTCATATGGTATCTTATTGTGATTTGCTCTGATTTTGGCTCGATTAAGGATATAAACTATTGTGTGCACTGCATCTTTCCACTACTCCATTTTGTTGTGGAGTTCTTGCTATAGAGTATTGTCTTCGTATCTCATGTTGCTCGCAAAAATCTTCGAATTCGTCTGAGGTGAATTCACCTCCTCTATCTAATCTAAGGCATTTAATCCTCATGCCTGTCTCATTTTCCACTAAGGCTTTGAATATAGTAAATTTTTTCCATGCTTCAAATTTTTCTTTCAAAAAGGTAACCCATGTCATTCTAGAAAAGTCATCAATTAATAACATTAAGTATCTTTCACCCTATGTACTCCTTGTCCTAGTGGGTCCACACAAGTCTAGGTGGATGAGCTCTAGAGGTTGTGATGCAAAGTACTCTTTTGATTTAAAAAATGCTCTAGTTTGCTTACCCAACTGACATTGCTTGAAAATGATATTTGCAAGCTTTGATATCATAGGCATATCTCTCACTACTTTTCTTCAACTAATTTTGACAAGGTTGTCAAAGTTTAGATGCCCCATTCTTTTATGCCATGGCCAACTCTCATCTTCCTTTCCCATACAACATTTCTCACCTTGGATGTCACTTAGAACATAAAGATTATTTCCTATTTGGCTGGCTTCTACAACTTGCCTCCCTTGCTTATCTCACAACCTTCAGCGTGAAATGTGAGAATGTGCCCTTGGTCACATAACTAACTCACACTTAAAAGGTTATTCTTCAATCCTTCCACATATAGTACATTCTTTGTTATTGTTCTCCCATTATCCAAACTAAGGGATCCTTTTCCTAAAATTCTTGTCGATGCATTATCACCAAATCTTACAGTTCCACCATTGCCTCTTTTTAAAGTGATGAACTTACTCTTATCACCCGTCATATGTCTTGAACATCCACTGTCTATATACCATTGATCACTTTCATTTCTAGCATGTAGGGTTGTTTGAACTATCATGGATTTTTCTCTATTCTTCTATACTTTTGAACTTTCTTCTCTTTTGTTCTACCTCCCTATTTTGCTTAGGAGGTACCAAGAAATTGCTTTTGCAAAACTTTGCCTGATGTCCAAAATTATTGCACTTATGGCATATTATGTTAGGATTCATGAGCAGCGAATGAGTTGATATTTTTGTTCATTATCCCAAAACTTCCAATCTTGTTTCCTGCAAGGTTAGCTCTAAAACATGTGCTCCATAATTCATAGTTCTATGTCTATACTTATTTGTAGCATTCAATCTACAATTTATTGCTTTATGCCCAAATTGATTGTAAACAAAACAATAGCTTGAGAAAGAAGGATAGAACCTATTTGTATGTACTTGTCTCCATGGTTTTCCACTGATTCTCTTCATGGTTTGCCATTGATTTTCTGAATGATCTTCTTATGCTTTGCCAATGATTTTCTTCCTTTTTTGTAGGTTTCACCTTTGACGAAGTGTTGAACCATTTGTGAGTAGGTTTTTTGCTTTTCTTTATTTGCCTCTTTAGATGGCTGATTCGTTTTTTAACTTTGGCCTTCTTCAAATCCAATCCCACTCTTGTAACATGTGGGCTTTTGGGTATTTATGATCATATCCAAAATTTCAGAACTTTTTACATTCTTCAATTCTTGATTCAATTGCCCCACGGTCTTTTCCAACTCCTTCCCCAATGATACAATCTCGGATTCTAACTTTTCACAATTTTCTTCCCTTTCTTTTAACTTGCTTTTTATTCCATCCTCAATTCTTTTTGCCTCTTCACACTTAATTTTTAGTTCTAGGATGATTTTCTTGGCTTCTTCTTCATTCCTTTTTGCTTCTTCATATTGTATTTTTACGTCCATTATTGTATTCTCGGTTTCTTCAAGATCTTTTGATACTTTTGCTTTAGATTCACTTTCCTCTTGAATTTTTTATTTTAAACATGCATTTCCTCTTTTAAGTGAATGAATCTTGTTATATGCAAGATAAATTTCTTCCTCAAGATCCACTTCTTCATCAACCTCATTCTTCTAATCTTCAACTTCCTTTTCATCCTCCTTCTGATTCTCAATATTATCCTTGATCTCTATGGCCATGAATAATATCTCTTCTTGATCACCATAAAATTCATCATCGCTTTCTTCCAATCCATCATCAAATTCATTGGAGTAAAGGCTCCTCTTTTTCCTCTGGAACTTATTGTTTCTCTCGAATTGATTTTGATAATAGTTCTTCCTTGGTTGTTGATATCCTCTTCCTTTGTACATATTTTCTTCGTTGTCACTATTCTCCATCTTCCCCTACGGACACTTAGAAGCAAAATGTCCTCGTCTACCACAATTATAACATACAATACAAGACTTACCTGGATACTTATCTACACCCTTCTTTGGCCTCCTTATGAAGTGAGCTTCTTCTTCATCTATCTCACCAATTTCATCATTAGGCTCATATATTTTGTCCTTTCCTCTTGGAGCTACCTTGAAAGCTACCACTCTCATTGATGGCTTATCTTCAATCCTCATTTCATAGGCAGTTAGAGTTTCATGCAACTCATCCTTGGTCAAATTATTCAAGTCTTTCATTTCTTCAATTGCGGAGATTTTAGAATCAAACCTCACGGGTAAAGATCTCAATATCTTTCGTACAATAGTTGCTTCCTTGATCGTTTCACCAAGTCCCACCATGGTATTAACAATTTCATCGACTCAAATAAAGTATTCAGCTATGTTCTTTTCTTCTCTCATTTTGAGGCTTTCAAATCTTGCCTTGTGAGTTTGAAGCTTAGCCTTTTTTACTTTGTCATCCCCTTCATAAATGCTTTTTCGCTTAACCCATATTTCCTTAGCAATTTTGCAATGCATCACCTTTGTGAATTTGATTTCTGATAATCCACATAATATAGCATTCATAGCTTTTGAAATGTTTTCACTTTCTCTTTTAGCTTCTCTATTTGTAAGACAAGTTGTAGGTATAGTATATCCATCTTCCACAAATTGCCAAATGTCATATCCCAAAGCACTAAGATATGTCTTCATTCTTAAGCTCCAGAAAGCATAATTAGTTTCATCAAACAATGGTGCCTTGTTTGATGAGAATCCATAGTTTTCCGGCCATTAGTGCTCTTCTCAAATCTACCTTCTAGTGGTTAAGCTATATTTGAAGGAACCGGCTTTAATTACAGTAGTTCAACACATAGTGATACTGTGGGTTGGGGGAGGGGGCGGGTTGTGAATCAGTATCTAGCACTTCTTTACTTTTCAAATTTAAATAATTACATCACCTACACATATGCAAGATTTAGCAATTAAGTATGCAATGAGACACGTTTTACGTGGAACCCTTTTGGGAGAAAACCATGGCACAATTTTGCTTATCTATATAAACTGCTTCTTTTTCTTGTAGGCCCCAACCTACTAGAGACTCCAATCTCTACTTGACAAAATATAGGCTTCAACCTCCCAACACAAATTTCAACCTTTCCACACAACTTGAGCTCCAACCCAGCAAGAGGCTACAACCTTTTATTTGATAGGCTCCAACCTATTAGTTCTTTCGATGCAGATATGATATTCTTCTTCACACAAATCTGATCAACCTCTAAATCTTTTCGCAATCTTCACAAGTCTGAAAATTCTTTTTAATATTCACAAATCTGATTCAAATTCTAGATCTTATATGATTCTCACTAGTCTGATTCAACTTTACATATCTTCCTTCTTAAATCTGAAAATTATTAATCCATCTCACTAGTATAATTGATTTATTTCATCATGCAAATGTCTTCACTATACATCTGAATTATTCTTCATATTTCTGCTCTTGTTCTTCTTTTGATTTGCTTTTTAAATTCAGAAAATATTCATTGAAGTTGTTGCTTTTTGATTTCTCCTTCAACCTCTATTTATACCATTTTTCCTTGTCAAAGGATGTGTCTTTTTATGGGGGTTGTGTCCATTTAAGTGGATGTGTCCTTTTGAAACCATTCACTGACTTTCCTTAATGATCATTATCTTAAGTGCTGTTTTTAATCAATAAATAGATCGCTGCCTTTTTAATTTAAAGATGGGTCGCTGCCTTTTGTTTGAAATGATTTTATTCCTTTTTTAATACAATGACTTTGTAGATTAACTCCAGCACTGCCTATAATAAATGTTTCTTGTACTCTTCTAATAGTCAGCTAGCATGTATAAAGAGAAGGTCGGCTATTCTAAAGCATGGGTCAGCCACATAAATAAATATCAATTTATTTATTTAATGCAATCAAAACTCTAATTCACTTCAATATAGTTCTTTCATTTTTTCAATGTTGATGTAGTCAGCTGTGATCTTGGAAGATGATTAGTGGCCTTTGGCCCATGATTTGCATCCTTCACCCTTTGACGTCAATGAATTCCTTCAACAATTTCCCATACGCCTTTGACATCAATGACAAACATTCCAATAAGTGGTACTCCAAATTATGAGGTATGGCATGCTTGAGGACAGCTTCCAAGCCATTTACATTTATCATTGACTTTGTTAAGACATTTTAGTCACAATTGTTTGGTGAGCTTCCCCTTCTTTTTGTTATCCTCTATCGAATGCTTTGTTTTTTAATTCAATAGGAGAGTTGGTGCCACCCCCTTGCACCAATCTCTCATCCTTTTACTTATTAAACATGCTTTATCCTTCAAACCCCAGCCTATATTTGCCACTTGCAACCAGTATCCTGCTTCTTCATTACTCTGCATCTTCATAAGAAGAGATGTTCTTCTCCCTCTAAGGATTTCACTCCTGAAATGGTCTATCCTCTTTCCCCAACCCAAAGTCCCCTTATCAAGTTAGACTTGTTTCTATCCCTACTAGCCTTGAGGTTCATGGTAGAAGGAAATTTGATGGTAGCAAAGGTAGGAAAAGTGCTAAAGTCTCATTCAGGGATAAGGGGAAAATGGTGAGGGTAAGTCGGGGTAAGTCGCAAAGAGTGGAGAGCAGCAAGCAAAATATTAAGGAAAAGTGTAAAGTGAATGAGAAGGATGGCATTGATGTGGGTGCTGAGAGTCTTGAAGTTGAAGGATTATGCCCTAGTCCTAGCTCTTTTGAACTGCCTACGCTATTTCGTGCTCCTCTTCCTCCTTAGAGGTCATTGTGTCAGTTGTGAATTTTCTTGTGCATAAGACTATTGAAATTACTAAAGAAGTTGTTGTCAATCCTAAAACAAAGGCCCAAAATTCAAAAAAAACAAAATAAAAATGCAATCACTTAAAAAATTAAAAAAATAGAATCCTTATAGGCCACTTATGTCATAAATAGTCTGAAATTTCCTATGTTTCACGACGTTTCAGGGACGGGGGGATGGCAGGGGACGCGTTTCTGGGACATCCCCTAGGGGGCATTTTTAGGGGATGGCAAGGGACAGCGATATACAAATTTATATATATATGAATTTTTCAAAATTTATTAATATATTATAGAGAGAGAGAGGGAAAGAGAGAGATATGTCAATAACTGATAACAACAATATCAATATGTAAATAAATCATGAGAGCAGTAATATAACAGCATAATAAATGTCAATAAAGCATTATAACAGCAGTCTCAAACATCAATAAAACCATGGTTCAAAAGTAACAAAAACAAGAAAACCCCAATAGTGCAGATCTCTTAGGTAGAGTAAATAACTTCTTAGCCTTGGATGTTGATGCATCCCAATTATTCAAACTACTCTTGACACACAAAGCAAATTATCCTGAAGATGGATCGAGAAGTATGATTCCTAACATTGGTAACTAAAAATGCATAGGCATTTTATCCAAAAGAGCTCCGACAAACAGGCATGCAATTGGGAAACCTCAAATTTCTTAGGCCCATAACATTCTTCAAAGTACTACAATGGCTTCTGGATAGAAAAGCAGGGTAGAAAGCTATTCACACACTAAAGACACACAAGGAATATAGTAACATGCACAAAAAATATACAGTACCATACACACAAAATATATGCAAATCTGATACAAACAGATACAAACAGAAAATATATAGAAACATACACACAAAATATATGCAAATCTGCATCAAAGAACCATAAAAGCATTAGTTTTTTATGTTATTTTTACTGCTGAAATGTCCTCGTCCGTTTGGGGACAGCTAGCCATCCCCGAGACGGCGAGGGACGTCCCATTTGTGTCCCCCCATCTCGGAGACAGCTGGGGACAGTGACGACCCCTTCTGGGACAGGGGACGCGTCCCCATGTAACATAGGAAATTTCACAACTTGACTTCACTAGCCCATTGCCTTTTCACACTCCACACTCTCACTCTAACAATTGACTCTTTTTGTAATTTTCCATTTTCTCCTCAATTGAATTGATTGTGAATGTAGAATGGAAGGAATTTTTAAATGGATCTCAACACAAGCAGGTCCATGCTATGCCTCTATCCTCTATATAAGGCGGGCAATTTCATCAATTTGGATCATTTTTGGACATCTTTTCAACAAACACAAAATTGTAGAGTCAAGCACTAGTGTTCACTTGTTGGATCTAAGGATGAAAATCTTTTGGTTTTGGAGATTAGTGGAGAAAACTTCATTGGTTTCTTGGAGTTTGGAGGTCAAACTCCTTTGGATTTTTTACGGAAACTTCACACAAAACTTGCATCTACGCCTCAAGATTAGTGAGTTTAAGGATTTGGGCATTTCAGCATTATGAATATATTTGTGATCATTGTAATCTTTGTTAACAACAAACAATTGAAGCAATAAATTTATCATTGAATAAACTATTTGAATGAAATACTCTATTCCAACTAGTTTATATGTGCAGATTTGTTTATTTTATGTGGGCATTTCGGATCTAAGTATTTTGTATGAATGTTTTGGTTAATTTTAATTGCATTGTTCTAGATCTAAACAATTTATATGCATATTTTAGTTAGGGGTCATTACGATGTTATTCTTCATTGCACAAACTTTTCATTGCTCTCTCATGAGATTCAAGACTACAATGTCCCCTTCTCAGGCCTAGTCAGTTCAAAGAGCATTTAGACTATTTTATGAGTTCCTATGGGCTAAATGGTTAAGACAAGGGGACTCCAAAGTTCTTGGAGGACGCAATTTCGAACTTGCAAGGTTTTTATTATTGGCAATGAGATTTGTGGGCAACATTAATCTAATTGACACTTTATGAACTGTTTTCTAACTTTTGGAGTGTTCTCCAAACTTCTTGGAGAGCACATTTATTTATATAAAGTCACCAAATTGGCTCCTATCATTCTCAACTTGCCTCAGTATCACATTGGCATGGTTGAATTTCGATTCCCATGTGTTCCAAGATTTCTCGCAACTTGAGGTGGAAAAATTTAATTATTCACTTAAGTTATAATGTTTTATTATTATTATTGATGACTTAAGTGTAATATCTTTTCAAAAAGGTATTTTAATTCCCCATTTGGATGCTTAGGAGGAATAAGGGGTCTTTGCACATGAAAAAGGTTTTATTTATTTTAAAAACGGAATTTGGTGGAAAAGTGAGTTATTTAATTAGTTTAAATTGAAGGTTTTCCCTCCCAAATTCTATATAAGGCGGTGTGGGGCTCATTGTTGCTCATGTTGAAGAATGATAATGATATGCTGCCGGAATGGTTTTGGGTCTCTACAATATTTGAGGACGAAATCCCTCATAGATTTCTAGTTTCGGAATTGCAAGATATTCTAACCAGGAGTCACCATTGGAGCTGGTTGGAGTTTTAAATTTTGCCTTTTCAGTAGGGATCATTTTGATGTATTCTAGATCTGCAAATGTTTTGGTGAGACTTTCTTACAATCACAAAGCGTTAAGTGTTGAAATTTCTAGGAGTTTTGATTGCTGGTCATACCTCTGCAAGTACAAGTCACACCCCCTTTTTGGCTTGTGCTAATTGAAGTATTGGAGCTGTGCTTTTGGGTCTTTTACCAATGTTTTCCCTATGCTAGACGACCAGGTTGGAGGAGTTTGCAAGAGATATAATGGAGATTTTTATTTTTCTAGAATCAAGTCGCCCCTAGGCAGGTCATACCACTGCAGGAAGGGGTTCAAAGGTTCATATCAAACATTTTGGGGCATATTAATGGCTGTTGATCACTCCCTAGGAGGCACCTACGATGTTTGTAGAGTTTTTGGGTGATAGAAGGCATTGAAAAGTGTTTAGAAAATTTAAACAAATATCTTCCTAGCTGCCCCTGTTCTGTCCAGCCTCTATTTCTTAGAAGCAGCAAGGTCGTTTGTAGCAGCCTTTTCCAGTGAAGGAGAGTCCTATTTCAACATCCATCTTCAGCTCTTTATGAGCTATTATATTATTGCTTCAAGTTGGGTGACTTGTTTCATCATTTAGCAACATTTGGGGTGATCCTAATTAGTTTCATTTCATATCATTGATTGTAACAACAGATGCATTTTGAATGGGGAGATTTGAATGAGCTAACATTGTAACTTTGAGTGGTAGTACCACTAGTGATCTGCTCTGGTTATTTTGTTGTTACTCACACCACTGCTTAAGTGGCTCATGCTACTCACCCTACTCAATAAATGGTTCTTGGTACTCACTCACCTCTAAAAAGTGGAAGAGTTTCATACTACTTGTACTCACTCACCACTGAAAAGTGGAAGAGCTTGCTTTACATTTCATTATTGTATATGTTTTCCCACTGCAAAGTCTAAGTGCCTAGCTAACCCCACCGGATAAGTGGATGTTACCTTTAGCTGCTTCATTTCAAGTAATATTGTAATCCCGTACACTGTATGCTCTCACTTCACCCACGCTGGGAACTTGGTGGTCAAAAAGTGGAAAGGAAGTTGTTTAGTATTTCATTTTGTTTTGAGCTAACAAGTTTTCAAAAAAAAATTGAGGTGGACTATTACAAAGACCCATGTGTGGTTTTAAATGGATTATCACATTCCTCAAATCTTCCACCAAATTCTTCACCCATCTAAGTTTCTCTACATCGTTAAGAAGAAGACCTATGCAATGGGCATCACAGGGGTTCCAAATAATGTAGGGTTATCTTGCCTCTAGAATTCTACGAATTACCACATATGCAACTGCATTGTTCATCACTACCTAGACAACATTCTCCAGTTCCATCATCACCACCTCATCCAACATGTTGCATAAGGTCTCAACATTTTTTACTTCATTTCAGACATCAACTAATCTCAAATGCATTAACTATTCTCCTAAAACCATGAGGAGGTTGATTAAGGTGTGGCTTCTACCATCCATCCACCCATTAAAGAAAATGGTGCAGCCATTCTTTTTCTGAATTTCTTTTTGTTCATCAACTAAAAGTTCTATGTTTTTTTGCTATATCCTCCACTAATGATCCACTCAACTCATAAGGGTTTGATGCCTTGAACCCTTTTCTAGTTATGGTCAACGTGATGAACTATGCTTCCCAATAAGGCCTCCTTGCAACAATAAATGGTATGATGTTATAATACAAAAAATTGCTACATGCTAGCTTGGCCTCATGGTGTTTTTCCTAGTTTCATGGTGTGCCTTCCAATAAAGGTTTCAAACCAAGAACATTATAGGGAATGAAAAGCTATGTATCTAAGACCATGAACTTCTGCTAGCTGCAAATTCCCATATCCGTCGCCCAATGCTAGATGAGGTGGTCCCTAAAGTTTCCTCTAAACCTGCAGAAATCGTTATAGCAGCCATTGCCTAGATTGTCCTCTTTTTCTTTGTTCTTTTCTCCTCATAAGATGCAAGGAGAGCCTTCACTTCTTGCTCAACCTCTTCTTCTATTGTGCTACATAGCTTCACATCCCTACTAAGGATTCGTGCAAGGTGATATTTGAATCAATTTATGCTTCCTCTCAGATCCAACCTGCTATAGTTGCACATGATCATTTCATGTTCTACACTTGCGATGCCATGTAGGAACTCTAGGCTTCCCACCACTTTTGTCTGTTGCATCTTCAAATGCCATATTCTTTCGAAAAAATGATATAAAAACCCAGTATAAAAGGAAAAAAATACACAAACCCTAGCAGCTACACACAAATAATATAGAATTGGAAATAGACTACTCAAAAAAAAAATAGTAGCTAGAAGTTAGAATGAAAAAAAAAACAAACAAAAAACAGCACATAATTGTCAAAGTCCTGCTGAAAAACTCTCTAAAATCAATCAATCCTCACTCCAAATCACACAAATGCACCTGCAAACAATTGCAATATACTCAATACATCCAAAGGATGGAAGCTTGAATGAAAACAATGGTAAAAAAATGCTTTTATGATAGATTATAGGCAAACTTCTTTTCTACTTTCACAGCAGCCAAATTTTTCCCTTAGACTTGCCAAAGATTCATTGTTGAGTTTTTGGCGAGTAACTCATCAAGCCTAAATAACTCGCAAGTTTTTGGGACTCAACAAGTAACTCACAATGTTTTTAAACTATGTATTTGAGAACATTGACCCAGCCAAGGATCATAGAGAACTTTTCTATGGCTAAATGGAGGCCAATTTTAATCCCATTTGGGATATCATTGACTAGCAATCAATGAAATTACCCTATAGGCCACTTCATGCTTGTACATACTTTCTAAAGCCAACATTCCAATTGCTTGAGAGCTTCAAGATTGGAAAGGAGATTATGGATAGCCTCTACATAGTCTAGAGACCATGGAACCAAATCCACAGTTAAGGGAAAAGATTATATTTGAGATTGAGATCTACAAACAAACAAAAGATCATTTTTCTCAAGATATTTGAAAGTCAACAAAGACATATTTAAGCAAAGGTAAAATTTGTAATAAATTTAACTTTGTGTACTTTAGAACTTTGATTTAATTGGTTTCCCTTTTTTGCTATTGAATATTGATTTTTTTGTATTTTTGAATTGGAATTGAGGTCTTTAATGCTTTAATATTTATCATTACAAGTGAATAGTAGGAAAATATTCAAAGGATGACCATTTGAATGTTAAGTCAACCATGCAAAGATTCACACTATGAACACAAATGGAATATGTTTGAGCACATTCTACAAAATCACAAAAGGTAATCAATGCAAAGGTTGAATGACAAAATTTGTGCATGACAATCTACACTGTAGTGCATGAAGGTTATAGGATGTAATATCCTATGGTTTTCCAATCACTCAGATCATATTAATTATAATAGCAAGGCAATTTGTCCACACACACTTACAAAGTTTAAAAATCAGAAAGACACACAAATTGACGGCCTTATCACAGATGACAGATTCAGATCTGGACTTTGATCCATAATGAACATATAACATTTATCACTATGAGTAAAAATACAAGTGTTAGGGTGTTATAGAGACCTGATCTGGATAATAACTCTCAAGCTATGCTCCACGAGGTTTCGGGGATGGGGACGGGGACGGTAGGGTACGAAGGGACGAGTTTTCAGTACGGGGGTACTTTTGGGCCATTTTTTAGGGAACAGCAGGGGACGGCTGATTAAAAAATAGGGAAATTTTCAAAAATATAGAGAAATTTCAAATGTTCATAGCATAACATTGATAAAGCATTCATCATAGACATGGTATAAGCCTAATACATATCATTAGACTTGAATTGAGATTTCACATGAGAATCGACAAACAAATTAACAAAATTCAAATGCTTTTCATTATCAATGTGCATACATATCATATAAGAGTCTGATAATTATAACAAAAATGACCAAAGGCTCCAAGTCTCAACTATGAAATGACATGATAAACATAAAACTTAATCAGCAGATGGTAGGTCTAAATCAGCATTGCCATCGCCATCGGAGCTCGATTCTAAGTCACTATCAGTGTCAATGTCAATAGAAGGGGCTGCCTCAACCAATGGAACCCCAACCAATCCCTTATGTGCATCCTCCTCCTCAATTTGCATGGCATCTTCGAGATTAACATCCCAACATAAGGCTGGAGTCTGACGACACTCAGTAGACTAGCGATCCTATAGCCACAAAGCAATGTTTACAGCCACCAACTTCTTCGATCGTCTAGAGGTAAGGTTGTTCCTCTTGACTGATTGAATAAAGCTATATGTGGACCAATTCCTCTCTACAGTAGAGGAATTAGCAACCTATGAAAGAAGACAAATGGCAAGTACTCTCAACTCTGGTGCATCCTTCCTATGCCACGTCCACCATCCAATAGGGTCGGTTTGAGCCAATGTAGCTCTATCTATCCTCACCTCTGGTTTGTCGAATGTTGGACCACAAAGATTGGCAAATGCAAGCCACTGTGTGCGAAGTATAATAGATTCCTCTGAAGAATACATTTTTGTAAGGGTCCTCATGAAGCCTTCTTTCACCTCTTCACCATGAGATGGAGGCACTCTCCCAAGTCTTGGTGCATACCATTTGGGATTGAGAGCATGGGCTGCCATATGAAGCGGGGTGTTCATAATGTCCCACCGTCGCGTCACAATGGGCCTAAGATGCTCCTCATAAAATCCCAAAGTAGGGTCCCTAGTATGAATTGCTTGCTTGATATGTCCAAGCATGCTATCAAAGGTCTCATAAATCTCTCCAAGGCTAGGAGAGTCAATATCAACATATCTAATCACTTGCACAATAGGCTAGATGAAGGAGCAAACATATCTACAAGTGCAAACAAGTTACAAAAATTAAAATCATAAAAAATAATGGACATGTTTCACAAGTTAGAAACATAGAATTAAATTAAGTGATTAACATCTTAAGATTAAGAAATAAATAATAAAATCAGCAATGCCAATTTTCTTACCTCATTGTGGACCACCAGTCATCATCAAGGATTTTTTGTTTCACAATTCTTCCCTCCGGTGTGCTTGACTCATGCCATCTACCCCACTCTACATTGACCACCATTAATTGTAGAGCCTCTTGGACCTCAATCATCCTCTTCAATAAAATGAAGTAGCTAGCATATCTAGTCTCCATAGGCTTGAGGAATTCCTTCTTCGAAAATGTTCTAAATAAATGTCCTTCAAGGTATTGTTCAATGTATGCACACAAAGGGTCCAAAAAATGTGCTTATAAGTAGTCTCCACCATCAATCCAACTAATTTACACACATAGGCTGAATTGGTCACTACCTGCACAACATTAGATGCTCCAAGCTCCTCTATGGCATCTCTCAAAATCTGCTATTGGAAGGTTGCATCCTTCCTTTTCCCTAAACAATCTATAGCTCTAAGAAAATAAGAGCTTGCTGAACTAGTGACAATAAGATTGATGAGTGGCCGATGTTTGATATCGGTCCATCCATCCATGATTATGGAGCAGCCATCTCTCATCCATCTTTGTCTCATATCCTCCATCAAAACACTCACCTTGGAGTACTCTCTATCAAGAAGGGTGGTGCATAGCTTAGTTTCTCCAAGTGGAACATATGAGGGACCAGCAGCTATAATATCTTTGCACATTTGTTTAAAATATGGCAAATGTGAGACATGAAATGGTATGGCACTAGCATAAAAAAACTTAGCAATAGAGGAATCAGCCCCATCTCGTACTGTAACATTAAACATATCTACAACATTCATACTTCTCTTTTTTCCCCTAGTAGAACCCTCTCTCCCACATGAGAAGCAACATCCACTGATCTTGTAGGCATTCCCACACTAGGCTACAAACTGTCCATTGAAACCCTTTTAGCTAATGCCTCCCCCTCCAAACGCAATCTAGTTGCCTCAATTTTTTTAGTTTGGGTTATTTTTCTACAACCTTTCACCCCTTGACCACCTATCCACAAAAGATGGCAATAAACTCTCGTATAGCTGCCCCTATATTGTTTGCCACACAAATGAGACCTGAATTTTTTTTCTTATCTTTATCAACTCTTGTTGCAAATTGTAGTAGAAGCTTTTTGGGATTAAATGGGCCTTTTACATGTATTTTGAGGAGTTCGGATGGACATTCAAATGGGTTTGAACTTGCTAACCTTGCTCCAATCCCACTCTCTGAACACCCCCCAATGTTTGCCATACTTCTAGGTCTACTTCTTTGAGTTATTTCTTGCATTTGAATTTCAGCATCCTCACTATCACTATCATTGCTACTCATGATTGTTTTTTATAAAATTTCTGATTTCAAAGAGCTACAAGTTCAAATAAATAAAAAACCCACAATGCCCTTCCTATGTGTTGAAAAACTTGAAAAAAAATTAAAAAATTGCAAATACAAAAGAAAGATGAAAAAACATACCTCTAATATGATGGAAATGATGCCCTAAGCTCCTCTTCAACCTATTGTTCTCTCCTTCACTCTCTTGCTCTTCTTTTGCTCTCTTTCACTTCAAAATAAAAATGTAAAAATGAGGTTCTTTTTTCCATTTTAGGGCAAATAGACTTAGGTTTAGTTAAAAGGCATGGGGGGGTCCTTGTGGGACTGCCCATGCCTTTTTTTTCATTTAAAAAAGTGTTTTTTTTAAACCTACGTTTAAAGCTTGGCTAGGCCGTAGAGGATGGCTAGTCGTACCCGATACAATTGAGGGACGTCCTAGTCATACCAAGTATAGCTAGCCATCCCCTCAGTCCCCTGAAACTACAAAAAAACGTCCCCAAAACGTTTCAGAAACTTGGCATGAAAAAGGGACAGCTAGGGGACGTTTCCTGATCGTCCCCGCGTCCCTGTTTCGTCCCCAATACAGGAACAAGGCAAAAACTGCAGGGGACACGTCCCCGTGGAGCATAGCTCTCAAGTGCTGACCTACACTCACAAGTTGAGGAAATGACTGGATACACAAAAATGCTACCCACTTGAGTAATAGTGAATCCGCCCTCTTAACACACTCTAAACTGGGGAATTGAGGCATGAAACCCTCAATTATCAATGCTCAAATTGCACCCTCCCTATGACAAGGATAAACTCTATATTCCCTTGCTTCCTAGGGTGTTCTTGGCATAATTTCACCTTCATGAGCTCATGTCCAAGTCTGATGTTTATGTGCAGACCTCCAAAAGACCCTACAATACCTAGATCTGAGGTAAATCCGCCACTAGGTGCAAAATTAATCAACGAGCGACTCCAGGTCCAATCACATGGCTCTCCTCCTGAATGGTAAACTCCCAATCAGCGGCAAATTAGGAATGAGAATAGCTTGTAGAGACGCCTTGAATGAGCTGGTAGGGTTAGCACCACTTCAAAAAAGGGTTAGCAAGCCAAAACACTTGAATTCGTCTCCCACAATGATGTGCCCGAACCTGCAAATTAAAATTGGGATGATAAATCTAAAAGAAGACAAATTAGGAGACTAATGGAGGGTTAGGGTTTTCGTCCTAACCTCCGTGTGCATACAGCAGGGTTTTCGTCTTGCAAATATGGCACCCATAATTCATCCACAAATCTCCATGATGCCTAGTTCAAGCCAATGACCCACTATATATACAAACATGCCAAAAAGATTCCACCCAGGTCGGCCAGCTAGGAGGAAAAATAAATTTAAATTTGAATTATTGTATTTATTTATTAGGTCGGCCCCAAATGTAGTCGGCCAGAATTTATTTATTTATTTATTTATTTATTTAATATTATTATTATATTTTAAATATATTAAATTCAGATTTTAGTGTTGAAGAACACTATCTTTTCTATCTAAATTCAAATCTAGGGCCTAGACGGGATTGGGGACATGACAGTCCTCCCTTCTCGAAATTGCTTGCCCTCGAGCAAATGCAAACCTGTGTCCATGAGTATTAAGTCTGTCAGCAAGCAATGAGAGATATGATCTCCGAGGCACAACCACCTGTACCAAGTCTTCCGCTGCTCCACTCTAATATAAACATCATCAAGCCAATAATTGTGAAGCAACTCGTCATGATCCCAATGAAATAGTTCACCAATCATATCAATATCAGGATCTCAAATCATCACACCATCACATCTAGCAAATATGAGGAGATAGATGTATCTCTAGGGGCTATCAGCACCAACCAACTTCCCAACTCCGAATGATCGCCCATGGATGTGCAAAACACCCATCATAGGTACATGGAAAAGCATATCAGCCCATCCTAGGCTGATGATGTAGGTCAGAACAGCACCCCTAAATCGCAAAATCAGACTTATGATGACGCAAGAAGGGCCTCTAATGACATATGATGATAGTGCCTCATCATTATGCCAACCTCCAATGATAAAGAGATGATCCATATCTCTCCAAATCACCCAAACAGCCACTGTCCTCCAAGTACTTCCAAGGAAATCCATGTATAATAATGTAGAATAATCATCTCTCATCAAAGCATGAAGTAAACACCTGTGAATTAAGGCTGGAATATCAATGTCCTCATGCTCACATTCAAACCATGCACTGTAGTACAGCTGAAACACAAACATTTGCAACTCAAAGCCAAGTATTATAACAATACCTCCACACTTAGGATCATAGATCAGCTGAAACTTCATTCCTCCAAGTGTAAGCCAATCAAAAGCAGATGCATCCATGGTGTGTGCCATAAGTCCCAAAAGTAGGACAGCCTCATGCTTCACCAAAGAGTCATCAATATGATGGGATTGTATCTCATCACAAGTAAGCTTCTCAAGTTCTCCATGAACGACCAAAGGCTCAACCAAATCTGAACCACCAATAACTGGTCCAAAAGGTGTATGCTCAGCTATCCCATCCATATCTATGATTTGAGCCTTCAATGGGCTCTCTAAAAGAGGTAACTTATGATCTTCGTGATGTAAACTACGTGTACAAACAAAATTTTCTAAATCATACCTCTTTTCACGTTCACCCACATCTGAATGTTCTCCTTCCATGCTGACCTTAAGAGGCTCATCCCTTGCTTGCTCAACCTTAACACCTTCTTCCCTTGGAAGAAATAGTGATCTAAGATATGATTCCCTTTCTTGCCTTGCATAATCTAGATGGTTGCAATGTTCCATGACCTCCAGTAGGGGCTGTCTTTCTTGGGCAGCCAGCAACTTAACCTCCTTTGCTCTTTGTAGCCAACTGTCACACAAGTCTTGGGTTCCTTTGACGTCCTCCATGGTATGATGAATAGACTTATTGTGCCTCGAAACTTCAATTCCTACCTTATGCTCCACACCCAAATCACAAGTGTTAATCTTGTAAGATTCTTCTACCTCATTCTCTTCATGTGCAGTGGCTGTTATGAATGAAGGAATAGGACTGCTGTCATGGATCAGAAAATCAGACCTGCTGTCATATCTTATCAGGCCATCCTCTAGCTCCTCAATCGCGTCCTCTTCCATCTTTTCATGTTCTCTTACAAGTGCAGACCCAAAAGGTGGTTCTAACTGAAAACCACTTGCCTCCAATCTGCATTGGACCTCTATCTCTTTGGCTGCCATGTCACGATATTGTGAAGGTAGGGGACTGCTGTTAGACAAAAGATCAGTCCTTACCTCTTCTTCTCCCATGGATGAGTGTTCATTAACTAGTGCTGGTCCAAGGGATGTTTCCCATGGAAAATCAAGAGTGTTATGTGCCCTAACTTCTGTCCCATGGCTGCAAAGTAAAACTTCGTGTGTATAGATCTTTTTTGCCTTCATGACTTCATCATGGGATCCTCTATGTCCTCCTTCCATGTCTCCACCCTTTGTCATCTTCCAACAAAGCTTATCCTCATGATCTTCTAACTCTTGAAGAGCCCTTTGAGTGCTCCTCAAAGAATCCATGGCATCCTCAAGCTCAAGCGTGAGCTTGTCCACCTCCTCTTCTTTTCTTCTCAATGCATCCGAGTATATCTCACCAAGTGTGAGAAGATGATCTCCATCAGCAAGTGTAGGTAGTTTGACTTTACTACCACCAAAGCCTCCTTGAGTTTGTGCAAATCATCAAGATATATTCCTCCTCCAAGTCCTTCATGTTCAGTTAGTGCCTTCCAACACAAATCTGCCGCCATCTTATGAATATCATCAAAGTGAGTTAAGGCTGCCACAATTTGACTATCATTCACCTTTAATCACCTTCCAAGTGATGTGACTTATGAAACCCAAGATCTCCATGCCACATTTCTGATTTGTCTTCAACATCACCTTCATAAATCTGATCAATCACTGCTAATTTGGCACATCCTGAGACAGCATGCCCTTCTTCCTTGTGGTCATTATGAAGACACATGTAATCCTTACTGGTTGATGTAAGAAGTGAATCCTCATCCTGCTGAAGGCATGTGAGAAAAACTTCATCTTCTTTAGGTGTTGCATTCTCTTCACTAGCTCTCAACATCATTATTGGTTCATCCTAAGTTACCGGTTCGGTTTTGGGTTCGGGTTCGGGTTCGAGAACCCAGTTCGCCGGTTCGGGATTTTTTTTTTTTGATTTGGGTTCGTTTTGGGTTCGGTAATACAAAAACATATAAAAATCAGAAATACATACAGATTTGCAGCAGTAATTAAGTTCAGAATACACCACCATATTTAATTTTAATTTTAAATTTATATTTATATTTATATTTGGGACATCCTGGGGTTCGCCCAGGGTCAACCCCGGCACCCTAGGTACCCTGTGAGGAGAGTGCTTGTGTGTACCCACATGAAACAGTAAGAAATACCTTTCAAAAAAAAATTTTGCAACCTTTGATTTACTGATGGTCTAGTTTCTCATATTTACTGATGTCCGTAAGCTTCAATTTGGGGGTTTCTGGCCTCGACTGTTCCAGAAAACTCCTGCTCACAATTTCTTCTGATCAATGCTACTGTTATTTGCTGTTTGCTGGTGCGCCCTTCTCTTTGTGCTTGTGTGTGTCAGCGTCTGGTTTCATTTGAGTAGGAGAGTCCAGTTTGAACAATAATATATGGGCTGCATTATGTTAATACTTTTGAGGATCGTTATAATTTCATTTTCTATATCTTGATCTGATCTTGGCACTCTCCCGAAATATATAATATGGTGGTGTATTCTGAAAGTTCAGCAATGGAGGCAAAAGATCCTTTTTTTTCATTCACAAATTGGTAAATGACTATCACTTTACCTATTTCATGTTTTAGAGGCACATATTAGGGTTAGAAAGAACAAAAAGATACTAAAAAGTCAACAAAGACTAAAAATATTATTAAAAAAATCCAAATTCCTGCTTTTACGTCCGCCTGGGCGCGCAATTCTACCCGGGTTCGAACCGGGTTCGAAAAATTCGAACCCACAGTCCGGGTTCCGAACCCGGTTCGAACCCACAGGCAGATTTTCGAACCCTGGGCGAATTAGGGCGAACCGGACCCGAATTTCGAACCTGGATCGAACCCGAATCGAACCCGGGCCTCCCAGGGCCGAACCCGGTAACTTAGGCCGTTCATCCTTGCATGTGAGACCAATAGTTTCAGACCAACTACAAGGTGTACTATCCATGACAAACCATACATTATCACACTATAGGATCTTCTTACTAGGCCATCCATTAGTCTTTATGATCAGCTCTTCAACAAAATGTTTCTCATACAACTCCAATAGGTAGTCATCAAATGTGATCATGTGCATGAAACAAGGACCATTGAACTCACTAGGGAATGGCATAGCTTGTATGTAGCTTTGTCCCATGAACATCCTCTCGTGCATACCCTCATTGACTGAAATCTGCATTTTCATGTGAAAACCACCTCATGGGTGTGAGGCCAAAGATGACTATTTTTCTGATTTGACAGCTTCTACATCTAATTTCTGGTTTGAAGCCAGAGCTGCATCATAACAAGCCAACTTCTTAAAATAATGTTCTTTTCCACACGTCCTTCCACATCATCTTTCTCAACCCTAAATTGAACTTCTCTATCATGCCATGCAAGAGGGCTATGATCCAATATACCCAAGTCATTTTGCTCATTACATTCCTTGCCACTATGATGTAGAACTAATGTGGTAATGCTATGCTCAAGAGAAGGATCATTAGTAATAACCATATCTTCATGTGGCTGATTACAGGGAAGCAATTCTTTTATCACTTGGACAATTTCAACATGCTTTTCTTCAATGACTGTTCTAGAACTTTGTTTACCTATAGGCTGATCAATGACTGCTGATTTACCACTCTTCACAATAGCATAACCCTTATCTTGTAAATCATCAAAATTTTCCAAACATTGCAGATTATCATCATAGGGTTTGATTACTTCCAGACATGAAATGTGAGTGGATGTTTCATGGCCATCATTTGCATCTATTGGCACATCTTCAACACACAATTTTGACTCTTCTTCTGGGAAGTATTCCATCTCTACCTTACCTTCTATATCAGAATCAAATTCTCCCTTTTCTGCTTCAACATGAAGATCTATCCAAACCTCTTCTCTTTGTTGGACACTTTTTTCCCACTCATGCTCAATGATTGGTTCCTCATGCTTTCTAATTTTTTCCTCAGCATCTCCTTGTGATTTTGATTCTTCGTTCATCAATTCTTTCTTTTCTTTTCTTCTATTTTCTTTGAATATTTTCAAGTGCTCTTCATGGTGACAATGGATTTATAAGTAGCAGACTCTTGTACATATTTACAGTAGGCAGTAAGCTTGCACTCATCTCTTTCTAGCTGATCCTCTAATGCCCTTTGAACAGGATCATCTTGTTGTGTTTTGCTAAATATATTTACAGTTCTAAGGCTGCTACAATATTGCTCCAGGAGCTGTTGTTTAAGATTTGTGTCTTCTTTCTTGGGTAAAAATTTAGGTCGCCAATCGATTTTCTTTCTCCAAGGTTCCCTTTCACTCATGTGTTCATTGTATATCTGCATTCGCAAAATCAAATCCATAGGCTGGCAGGATTGCAGTTCTGATACCACTGTAATATCCTAGGGTTTTCTAGTCACTCAAATCATATTAATTATCTAAGGCTGCTACAATATTGCTCCAGGAGCTGTTGTTTAAGATTTGTGTCTTCTTTCTTGGGTAAAAATTTAGGTCGCCAATCGATTTTCTTTCTCCAAGGTTCCCTTTCACTCATGTGTTCGTTGTATATCTGCATTTGCAAAATCAAATCCATAGGCTGGCAGGATTGTGGTTCTGATACCACTGTAATATCCTAGGGTTTTCTAGTCACTCAAATCATATTAATTATAACAGCAAGACAATTTGTCCACATACACTTAATTTTTTTAAAATCAGAAATACACACAAACTGATGGCCTCATCACAGATGACAAATTCAGATCTGGACTTTGATCCATAATGAACATATAACATTTATCACTGTGAGTACAAATACTAGTGTCAGGGTATTACAGAGACCTGATCTGGATAATAACTCTTAGGTGCTGACCTGCACTCACAAGTTGAGAAAATGACTGGATACACAAAGATACTACCCCTTCAGTAATAGTGAATCTGCCCTCTTAACACACTCTAAACTGGGGAATTGAGGCGTGAAACCCTCAATTATCAATGCTCAGATCGCAGCCCTCCTTATGATAAGGATACACTCTATATTCCCTTGCTTCCTAGGGTGTTCTTGGCAGAATTTCACCTTCAAGAGCTCGTGTCCAGGTCTGAAGCTTATGTGCAGACCTCCAGAAGACCCTGCAATACCCAGATCTGAGGTAAATCCACCACTAGGTGCAAAATTAATCAACAAGCGGCTCCAGGTCCAATCACATGGCACTCCTCTTGAATGGTAAACTCCCAATCAGCAGCAGATTAGGAATGAGGATAGCTTGTAGGGGGGCCTTGAATGAGCTGGTAGGGTTAGCACCACTTTAGCAGAGGGTTAGCAAGCCAAAACACCTAAATTCGTCTCCCAAAATGATGCGCCCAGACCTGCAAATTAAAATTGGAATGATAAATCTAAAAGAAGACGAATTAGGAGACTAATGGAGGGTTAGGGCTTTCGTCCTAACCTCCATGTGCATACAGCAGGGTTTTTGTCCTGCAGATATGGTGCCAAGAATTCATCCACAAATCCCCATGATGCCTAGTTCAAGCCAACGACCCACCTATTAAATATTAAATGTAATATTAATGGCCATCTTAGCTTTATTTAGTCTTTAGTTAGTTGTAAGTTAGCTTAGTCTACTTTTAGCATCTTTCCATTTTTTAATCTTTAGTTTTCATCAGTTAACTATTTGTCTATTGTTCAGTTAACTAATGCTACTCCTAATTTTGAGGGTGTGTAAACCTCTTTAAATAGAGCTTTGCTCTATGTTGTAAATGATCTAATTATTCAATAATATATCTTTCATATATTCTGCTAACATGGTATCAAAGCAGGTGTCAATCTGGGTTTGAATCCCTCACGAGAGGGCTCAGGGATTTTGAGGAATTTTTTAGAGCATCTGTAATTCACGATTTTTTAATCACGTGAGACTATTATTGGAGGATTTGGTCTTCTGGCCGCAAGGGTTTTTGTGTGCATTGTTGTTGTTCCTGTAATTCGCATTTGAGATTCACGTGAGGACTTCTGTAATTTGCGAGTCAAGGGTATTTGTGTGTTTCTTCAATTCGAAGGATCTGTGCGTTGTTTTTTGAAACCAGCGTGGGATTTTTTTGTGAAATAGCGTCGTTTAGGGTTCGTGGGTTTTTGTTTCTGCAAACGTGTGGGTTTGCACGACCTCTATTTGGCTTACCTCTATTTGAGCCTACATGTTTGTGATCTGCTTGCAAGGTCTTTGCACCCCGCGACGTTTTCTTTCGTGGCGTCGACCTCAGTTTGTGTCCACAATCGCGTCAGCTTCTATAATCTCTGCAACACGACATTGTTCCTCGCATTTTATCTATTCTTCTGTGCGCGCGGCGTCACTAGGTTTCGCAACCTTGTTTGACCTAGTTTTTTACCCGCAACAGAGTTATTTTCACGCACAACTAGAAGATTTTCTAGTGACGGGTGTTTGTAGCGGGATTTATCTGAGAAGTTAGTGATTTGCGGGTTTGTTATGCTGTTTTTCACAACCGAAGATTTTTTGCAAGTCGTTCTTTCTAAGGCTCATGGCTTTTTTGTGTCGTCTCTGAGGTTTTGGGTTGTTTTTCTCAACTTCCAACAACCGCTTTTTTTTTGTAGATTTTCAGTGGCTTGGATTTCTTGTTCGGCTAGGGTTTCTTTCAAAATCCTACTCTTTCTAGCTTTATTTGGGTTTTCTAAGTTTTGTCCCAAAAAAATTAGTGCAAGTTTTTATAATTTTTTTACCTTAAAAAATTATTTTTTTTCTAATTTTGTCCAAAAAAATTAGTGTGGGTTTTATATTTTTTGACCTTAAAAATTATTTTGGGTTTTCCAATTTTTTGCCTTAAAAATTATCTTGGGAGTTTTAATATTTTTTCTTGAAAATTTTATGGAGGGTTTTTAATATATTTTTCCTGAAAAAAAATTTTGGAAAGGCTTTTACCGTTTTTTCCTTAAAATTTTTCCCTAAAAACGATGTTTTGTATGTTGATCCGTGTCTCGGATTTTGTACTAGGTTCTGTAATTCGCAAAGTTGCGTGGGATTCCTTTGTGGGTTTTCACCGTTTTTTCCGAAAAAACAATGCTTTGTGAACTTCAGTTTGAGAGTTTTGCGATTTTGTCCTCAAAATTCGTGGTTTCTTGTAGTATGATCTAGGGCATCGTGCTCATCTACAAAAGTTTGGAGGGTTTGCCAATTTTTTCTCAAAATCGTGGCAATTGTTTTTCGATGTCTCTGGCTACAGGGAGGGACAACTTTGTTACCCAACATCAGGTTGGACGTTTTGTAATGATTTTTGGTTATTTCCAAAAGTTCTGCAGTTTTTGGGAGGGTTGGTGGCAGACTCATCTCAAGTGGCAGAGTCAGTGGCAAGCTTTTGTCGTCACATTTAGGGGGCTTCTTGGTGTAGTTGTACGATGACCATTAAGGGAGGATATTAAATATTAAATGTAATATTAATGGTCATCTTAGCTTTATTTAGTCTTTAGTTAGTCGTAAGTTAACTTGTAGTTAACTTAGTCTACTTTTAGCATCTTTTTGTTTTTTAAGCTTTAGTTTGCATCAGTTAACTGTTTGTCTATTGTTTAGTTAACTAATGCTACTCCCTAATTTTGAGGGTGTGTAAACCTCTTTAAATAGAGTTTTGCTCTATGTTGTAAATGATCTAATTATTCAATAATATATCTTTCATATATTCTGATAACACCACTATATATACAAACATGCCAAAAAGATTACGCCCAAGTTGGCTAGCTAGGAGGAAAAATAAATTTAAATTTGAATTATTGTATTTATTTATTAGGTCGACCCCAAATGTAGTCGGCCAGAATTTATTTTTTTATTTTTTTTCTTTATTTAATATTATTATTATATTTAACTTTATTTTAAATATATTTATTCAAATTTTAGTGTTGAAGAACACTATCTTTCCCGCCTAAATTCAAATTTAGGGCCTAGACGAGATTGGGGACATGACATAGGAGTTGATGAATAATTATCTCCAATCAAGCTAAAGGAGTATAACCACAATCATATTAGATCACATCGCGCTTTTAGAGAACCATGCATGGGTCAATTAGGTTGATCATTTAATAGCATTTGTAGGACTAGGAGGAGTATGCCCCTAGAACTAGAGACAAACAAGTTGTGGAGGATGATCATATTACTACCTCTTGTGCAGCTAGAGTGGATACAATTGTTTCTTCAACAACACAAACCATTGCAATGTACAGTGTTGTGCATCTAGTGTTGAGAGGACTAATGCAGCCACAAATTCTTCTCAACACTACTTTGGTCTTTTATGTTATGTTTTTTGTCAATGCCATCATGACAAATTTCTAAATCTGTTTTCTTAAAACAATTTTATGAATATATAACCAACATGTCTTTAATACCAGATTGCAACTTCAAATTACTTATTCTTGGTGTATACGATTTTATGTCAGTTTCAAGCCCCAATAGTTGCACAAATTTGTTAAGCATATCTAATTTCCCACCTTGACCACCTAGTAGGCTTTCCATTTTCCCATCATACATTTCCACCTTTGCATGAGCTTCCGCAATGTCCACACCAAAATGAATGCATAAGTGTTGTTGCAAAGATCAGATTCAGGATTAATAAAGGTCGATCCTCACATGTGTATAACATCTATAGATTTCCATGTCATACAAGTGAGGAAGAAGAGAGTATAAGTATCAAACCTAGGAGACACGTCCCATGAGCAAATGTGTCTCCACAAAGTGGAGACACGTCGGCTCAAGGGGCGTGTCTCTTTATTTAACTTGTTTAGACACCGATCAATGACTTTATCTGACCGATGCTACCAAAAATTAACACTCCCTCTTAGCTAGGGAGGATAAACTCTAAACAAATATAAGTGATATCACCTAACTCGTGATATCAAAAGATATGGTATGCTTCTGAAAGTGTCAAGTCACATGACATTCTTCATAACATATCTTCATTATGGTATGTGCACTGACATCAAGTCACATGATGTCTACAATAATTCATGGCATATCCACGGATATAAATATCCACCATGATTATCTCTTAAGGATCACAATGATCTACAGATGATATCAAGTCCCATGATATCAATCAAAGTGTCCAAGAGATACTATCATGACATGTCCACAGATATCAAGTCACATGATATCTATCATGATAGTTTATTATTGTAGAGTCGTCACTTTACAATGTCAAATACAAGTGTTCATTATTAGAAAGATCGTCACCTTTCAATAATGTACACAAGGGGAGCGGACCCATAAGGTCATGGAGTCACACACATGACAAAAGAGTTTACACATTAAACATCTTTATATATATTAGTACAACTTATAAACAATTTGAATTTCAACATAATATCAAATTACATTTCAACCATACCAATTTCTTCTTGAAGTGTTCTACCTTGATTCAGGAGAGAGGTGTGGTGAGAATGTCTGTTGTTTGATCATTTGTACTAACATACTCCAACTGGATCACATTCCTTTTTGTCGAGCTTTGTGCTATAAAAAACCGTTTTCTGCAGATCCAAGAGATCATAGCCGATCCTAAACTGAAGCAACATCCTGATGTGCTTTTCCGATCGGTTACATTCCCAGCCCAATCTAAATCAGAGTATCCAGGTTGATTTAGTTGGTCATTTCTGTAAAGAAGACCATATCCAATAGTGCCTAGAAGATGAATATATGTTTTACAGCCATAAGGTGAATTTCCTTTGGCTCACACTTGAACTGGTTTAGAGCATTCACTGGTACCTTCCATTTGCAGCAGGAGTGTTTTATCAGCTGAGCTACTGGCCCCTTGTGACCAGCCCATCATCAGTCCGGGTGTGGCTTATATCCAACACCCCCCCTTTAAGCCACACTGCAGGTGCTGGGGGCTCATGAAGTTAGATCTAGGGCCCTGTCGTCATGGAGTCTCTCAACATGACGCCTCATCTCAGTCTCAAAGATGAACAAGGGCTTTCACCTCATATCTCTCTATCTCAAAGAATTATGCATTACAACAAGTGATGATGTGACTCCCTCTGAAACTCTAAGTACATGTATCAGCCTCCTGACCTCCTCATCCAAAATCGTCAGCAATACTTGCTTTAGAGAAATGGTTTCCAATGCACACCTCTGTAGAGATTTAGGGCTGTCCTCTTCAACCTCATCCTAGAACACTCTATACGGAACAGGTTTGCAGAGCTACCAATGTTGAATCCAGGTCGGCTAACTTGAACAATTCTAATCTCAACTGCTGAAGAGGATCTTTGCATCAGGCCTTGCATCTTCTTTTCCGTGAGTCACAAAACTCCCTCTTGATCCCTGCTTTAGAGATTGCAAAGAAGACTTCTGGAAGTGAACTCCCTCTAGCCACCAACTCAGTCCCATGGCTGCAAGTTGTGACTTCATGTTTGATCATTTCTTTGGTCGGCATGACTTCCTTACAAGATGCCTCAAGCTTTTTTTTCTTTTTTTTTTTTATCACTAAGCAATCTCTCATCACCTTCTTGTTCCTAGATCTGTCCAGGAAGCATTTTAGAGAGAGATTACTAACAGTTTATAACTATCCAAGGAAATATCAAGACTAGAATCATACAAGGTTTACTATCTCAAGTTATAGCATGAATGCATAAGAATTTATGAACAATATTAAAACACGAATCAATTTATAAGAGAAATATATCAAAAGATCAGAATGAAGGGATAAGGAAGCTTATCTTTAAATTCTGATATAACTCTTTCTTCCATCTTTTACTCCTCTCGAGAGTGCTAAACTTAGCACAACAAAAGACAATCTAAACACTACAGATTTCTTGAATGCATTATGCAGTTTAGCATGAAAAACCTACCCTCTCCAAGAGTTGAGGCTCTATCACAGATTATGCATTAGAGAATGATATCGATGTGACCAACTTATCACCATCGAAATTGTAGTTCTCCTTTTATTTCAGAGTCACACTCAAAAATCTTCACAACTAGCATAAAAAGACTTGCAAATAATAATCTCTTTAATTGATGGTACACCATAAAGCTGGATCGGTGGCAGTGTTCCATCTTGGCCACCTTCAGTGATGCCATGATTTACACCTAACAAGAAACCACTTCTCGGAGTTTGTAGTGATCAATAGATCATCTCCAAACATAGGTGGAAAATATCTCCAAATAACCAAGGCACCAAAGCTTCCCAGATTTATATGGTGAAATCAATACTGAATAGACATTCTCTCTTTATCTGGTCCGATGATCATCATTGTAATTAGAGGCAAATCCCCCTTCTCTGGATTGCCGAAAATGATGCAGGAGGAATGTGAAAACAACCTTTCCTTCAATAGAGATTTCTCATAGCCTTTTCTCCACTGAACATACGCTAAGATTTTCTGACTTATCCTTCTGACAGTAGGGACAAGCGATATCCTTAATATTTGAATGTGGACAAAAGACCATTCAAATCTTATTCTAACTTTTGTCCTCGAAGACTACACTAAGCAAATATGATCACGACCTGTACCTTCAGAAACGTGTTGGCACCTCCAGCAAGCAATTCCAAGAATATAATGTCTCGATGATGTCTTCCGCACAACTTGATATCGGCGGGGAGGAATATACAATTATCCAACGGCGATATAAAATTGATGAAGGCCACCACCCGTCAGATGGAGTAAAAGCACCAGCAGTTTAGTCGAAATCAAAGGCTCGATTAACAATATTGGGCCGAACATCATAACTAAATCAAACATGATGAAATACAGGAACCCACGATGAAACCAATATTTGAAATGTGCGACAACTGTGAATGCCACGAGCATGCTTTTGGATGTTCTTCAAGTTTAATAGCAGTCACTATATGATATATTCCCCGAACCCACAAATAATCTGCAACTACAATACTTGACCCGAACACTGGAGTACAAAACTGGGTTATACATTGTAGAGTCGTGATGAAGTTCCGATCATACAGTAAGTTGGAAAATGTAAATATTGCGAAGGTAGCAACTTGCACAACATTCAACTTCACTTATCGAAACTATTCATGAAATCCTTCAATTCGTGACTCCCAACCAAGTGCGATCTCAACAAGTAAGACAAATTAGATTGTTCTTACTTAGCGACGGCTTCAAGTAAACTGTCAAAAATGCCGTGTGACATCAATCCTCACGACCTGTATGAATCCCGTCATCATAGCAGTCCAAGAGAAGGTGTGAGTCTGATCGCGGGAGGTGCTTTATGATGAGGTGGCCAGAGCCAACGTGATCGTACCTCGGCAGACGCTTCTCGTGTCTCCTCTACATAGCCTTGTTCTTACGAGTGCCAAGGGGACGAACCAGCACCCTGCAAACACCCTATTTTCCTTTCTTCCCGTCTCCATCCCGATTGTATCCTCCATCCACCGCAGCATAAAAGCCTTCACATATCACGCAAAACCCACATTTTCTTAATGTAAGGGATGGCAGCGCCGAACCACTGGTAGAGTTCGACAATGCTAAATCTGATCAATATCCCGAAACTTGGCTCTGATACCATGTTGTTCCAAAGATCAGATTCAGGATTAATAAAGGTCGATCCTCACATGTGTATAACATCTATAGATTTTCCATGTCATACAAGTGAGGAAGGAGAGAGTATAAGTATCAAACCTAGGAGACACGTCCCATGAGCGGATGTGTCTCCACAAAGTGGAGACACGTCGGCTCAAGGGGCGTGTCTCTTTATTTAACTTGTTTAGACACCAATCAATGACTTTATCTGACCGATGCTACCAAAAATTAACAATAAGTATTGACGACACGGGGGTATCCTCTATCCACGTACAAGAAAAGTAGGGTCCACCTCTGCGTAGCCAGTAGGAGGGTTTTCCCTACCCCAATTTGTATACAAGTGTATGAAGATGTAATTGATTATAGTACACTTTTTCCCTAAAATTTGCTGTTCTTTATTATGATTTTTCAATTTGCCGAGTTCTACCAAAAATAAATTACCAAATCTAGACTGAGTAAAAAATCATCTTGTTGAGATTTTATTAAGTCCAAGTCTCAGCATCATGATCTCAACCATCCATCTTGGTGACATCAACAGCTATAGTAATTTTTGCAAGACAAATGAGCATGTGCACTAAAAGCCCAACAAAGTTGTCAAAGGGTAACTCCAACCATTAATACCCTTTAATCTAGCAATCCAGATTACTTTGCCCTTTAAAATTTCACATGTGCACCTAAAGCAAAGATTAAAGCTCTATAAAAGTTTTTGGGCCACCTCAACAGTTAGTCTCTATAGCATCAATAGCCCAAAAGACTAATAATGCTCATATAAGTACATACACTAATGGGAATTTAAAATCTCTAAAAAGAGCTTCTGTTGGTCATGAATATTCTCTGGATTTAACATGCACCACTAATCTGAAGAACGTCTGCTGTTCAAAGATTTACTTACCTACTAACAAGCCTGAAAATGGCTTAAAGAGAGTTTTCTTTAAAGCTTTATTCAGTAATGGTCAAGTTGCTGTAAATTTGTCCAATGTAGAAAATAAAAGGACTTGATGAAACCAAGTGAATCCCAATCCCTTTGTATCACAATTTCACATAAAATGGTTACGCATGGGTAAACAGAAAAAAGAGGCAGGATTCTAAAGAGAGGCAAGTACAAGCAATTTCAAATAAAAGGAGGCCCCTATTTTTCTGCAAATATATTTTGAGTGGACGGTAATAGTTTGATGTTTTCTTATCTTTGCAATGAATGCAAATTTCAAATTTGAGCTTATGTTGTTCCTTATTTATTGTTAAGTACTAAAAGAAAATTGTTTAAAGACATTCACCATATATTTTGGCTCTATGCTATTTGTAAATATTCATTAAAGAATTGAAGACTGGGATTGCTGATGTAATCATTGTGTGGACCCTTGTTGCTCACAGGAATAAACAACTCTGTATTAAATTGGCACAAGAATGTCGCAAATATAAGCTTATGTCATGGCTTCTATGAGCTGTTATTTTAATTTAAAAATCTCATAAGCTTATAAGGTCATCCAATATTTTGAAATCACATTGGTTTAATGTGTTTCTGTTTGCTTTTTATTTATTTACTTTTGTTCACACACAAATCAAGTAGGTAGATATAGTTTTTTTAGTTTTTTTAAATTCTAGAATAAACAACACATACTGAGTTAAGTTTTTCCATTTTTCACAAACAAAATGTTCCAGGACTGCTGACTGTTGCGTGCAGATATTGATAGGTCGACCTCATTCCTTTTCATTTCCTATAGTACATGCAATTTTAGACTTTAAATATAGATTGGCATCATACTTGTTCCTTTCCAGTGGACTTTACACTTCCAACATGATTCCTATGAAGTCACCACAATAAACCTTTTGGGAATAGAATATAAAGGATCTCACCAAGATGGATTTTAGAATGATAATAAGGACTAAAATGACTATGATAATTATAAAGAAATAAATGTCAGTTAACAAATCAAATTAATGATACAGAGATATTCCAAAACTAAAGAAATGTTGAAAGACAAGAATAACATAATGTAAAACACAAAAAGTGTTAAAGAGTAATCATTTTAAACTCTTTACATCTTTAAAAGCAAAGAAAGTAGAACAAAAAGGTGATTGAAGCAAGCAAGATGAAAAGTGTCCAGCAGACCAAGTTTCATAAAGATTTTGTGAAGGCAACTAGATAACAAATGGAAAAATCCTATGAGAAAATATTCACAGCTACCCAGTGGTCAAATCATATTAAATGAAGTTTCTCTACTAATTTCAATTATATTCCTGGGTGAAAACACAGATCAAAAAAATGCATCGACTGCATAAGGTAATATGAACCATAGCATAAACATATTATATTACAAAATATGCATCGCAACAAAATGAAATAGGATCAGAAAGTGCCATAGAATCAGTAAGACAAGTTGAATTATCCTTTGTAATGTTTATACCAGTCTCTAGAAGCATGCTTTTAAAGCATAGCAACAATCCTTATAATAACAAGAAAAGGAGAAAACTCCTTGGGTAAAAATATTCCAGTAAGAGGAAAGGGTTTCAGAATTTCTGTTGGCATTATGTTTTGTCCCTATTCAATTGGAATTTCTTGCATCTGATACTGTTTTATCCTGTTACGTATGTTCATGTCATGTCCCCCGAAATTGTAGCATTGGGATATAAAACATCAGAAACAAGATAAACAAAATAGTAATGATTTAATTATAATTATCAAAGGATAATATTATAATTATAAATATCAAATATAAAATATAAAATTGTAATTACCAAAATATAAATACTAAATATTAAAATCATTACAATATATTAACATGAAATACATAACATAATAAAAGATTGTGACACATTGAAATAGAATAACAATATATATTGACGATTTATATACCTTAATGATTAAATACAAAATATTGAAATACAAAAGATCAATAATCAAATAAAATAAATATATATATAAATCTAAATTGCAATTTAAATATTATTATAAATAATATTATGCCAATCATCAAATAGAGAAATTGACATTATTTATAATTATCTGATTATTCAAATTCATACAGTAATTATATACAAAGCTATAAAATAATTATTATTATTATTATATTTATTATTATAATATATAATACTACAAAATATCTATATATATATAAAACTAATATAAAAATAAAACATACATAGTTGAAGGAAGATACGATTATTAAAAAGATGACTATCAAGCAGCATAGTATCTTAAATGTAATAAAGGCAAAGCAGCATGGAGGCAGCGATTTACTTTATCCATACTAAGGCAGCGCTTCATGTTAGGAGGATTTATTAAGGGCAGATACGATTCATTAAAGGGAAGATAATTGAAGTTTAAACAAAAGGTGACTTGTTGACAAATGGTCATACCCCTATGAAAGGTTGTCTCCATTCAAGGGGATGCCTCCTCCCATGAAAAGATATAAAGAGGATATAAAGATAAAGTAAAGGAAAGAAGGAATCGAAGGTGGAGAACATGGGAGTCAATTTCCAAAACATATCTGCATTCGTGGAGTCTTAAGTAATATAATTTAATTAGATTTTAAGCAGAGTATATAATAAGAATCGAATGGAATGGTTAGGAAAAAAGACAGAAAAGAATACCCCAGCTAAGGAATCGTGTGGAGAGGATAAGACAATAGGAGGATTCATGAAATATTAAGAGCATATCTTCATCGGATAATATTGGAAAATCAGAGATTACGGTAATGTTACTCTTTATTGTGAAGGAGATAATATTAGGAGCATAATATCATTTAGAATATCATTACATAGTGTTCTACTTTATTGTGAATAAGGTAATTCTTTATTCTGAATATAATAATGTTAGCTGCATAATATTATTATTTGGAATATTTGTATGATGTGTTACTCCTTATTAGGAATAAGATAAGATTAGATGCATGATGTTATTTAGAATATCTTGAGGATAATATCATTCCATTATTAGGAATAAGAGAATATTAGATGCATAATATTATCATTATGGTAATGTCATAAATAAGATAATGTTAGGATGCTTATAAATATATTTAATTATATTATGATTTATAAATATATATTGCGATTCATATATACAGCATAAGTGAATTTCACATATAGAAATAAAGGGATGTTATTTGTCTAGCCACAATAATATTGCTTACAGTAATTATTGTGTCTTATTGAGCTTTTATGACTTTACCTTGAAGAATAGACTTTGGGCCAAAATTCCCTTTCGCTAATGCTCACCAAGGAGAGGATGGTTGTGGAGGGAAAGGCTGGTAATTCGATCCCATGATGGATGTGCCCAATATGGGTAGGAAACCTCGAGGGAATCCATTTGGAGATTGGTCAAGCGCCCTCGGCACTGTAAGGCGTCCCTCTGCCAATGGGATTAGGGAAGAGGAAACAAGGCAAAAATCTATTCCGATCAAGAGTATTAAGTCATATCAGATTATGTTAGTTATGCACTAGTTGATAATAATGCATTTCATTTATCTTATTCCATCAATCTTTCATTGCTCCTTATCAAACAATCTTTAAAATCAAAATTTTAATCTGTGCATTTTATGTCTCTAATATGGGGACATTACAGTTCAAATAATCGATGTTATATTTACACGAGAAGCGAAAGCTTCAATAAATAGATTAGAAAGAAGTTTCTAAAAGAAACAAACGTTAACAAAAGACGAAAATAGAAACTAACTAAAAAACGACTAGATGACCATTAACTAAACAAATAGAAAGATATTATACTAATAAGGTACATAATTTTCAAATGTTCACCAGTTTATCATAATAAGTTAATTTTCTCAACTCCTACTACCTATGTCATCAGGTTCACTGGATTTTAACATAAAAATTCAAAATCCAGCAATATTATAAGAAACCCTTAAAATCATTTGAAATTGCAAAAAAAAATTATCCCTTTATGGAGCCATTGAGCTAGCACATGGAGCCATCACAGATAAAATCATTTGAAAGTACCAAAAAAAGAAAAAATGTCCCTTTATGGAGCCATTGAGTTGGCACATGGAGCCATCGCAGATGGCACTGCACCATAGGGGGAACACATCCTACGCCAAGGTAGAAGGTCGCATACAAAATCAGGACTGCCTTCAACTCCAGCTTCAACTACAAGATTGCAACAGTGCCCTCTGACCCATGCCAGCTAAGTCTCATACCCAGTTAAGCTCCTTGCCCTGCAACCCATGCCAAAAAATGATGACTGCACTTTTCCCTTTCCTTCTTTTCCCCAATTTCATTTCCTTCATATATGTTTATTACACCTACATGGGAAAATACATGCAGGCCCCACGTATATGTTTATAGTCCTCAGATATTTTTTTCTCAAGTTATACCTTAAAATGCATCCCTTGATTTTGTTAAATTTCCACCCATTGGCTACTTCTTTGGTGAAAATACATGTAATTGCATTATGTAAGAGAATTTGTAGAATTGGTCAACTCAAATTATCAGAATATTTATATCAAATAATATGCAATTATGTGATACACATTATAAACCAATAACTTCATCTATAAGTTATGGAAAGTGCGTATAGGCATAGAGGCTTTTATTTAGATAGGACTTTCATTTATTATTCCACGCTCCAACAAAGAATCCACCACTGTATTCGTGTCCTAATATTAAATGTTTACAAAAACACTTTAACATTTAATATTATTAAATAATAATGTAATATATTAATAGGCACTTTAATATTATAATTTTTAAAAATTAAATTTATTTTCTTCAAATTTAATCATGAATTTTATCATTGACAATTTTGTTTCGAATTTTTTCCTTGCCAAACTCTCACACAAACTTGAATCCGGTGACATGGGCCACTACTACTTTCCATGCATGCTAAGGATTTTGGCTGTGGTGCCCATAGTTGAGATGCACTCTTCATGAAGATATACAAAATTCATGTAGTTTAACATATTAGTAGTGACTATATCTAGCAATCAAATGGCACAAGGACATTCTAAACACAGAAAGATGGTGTACATGTTGAAATGTGCATTTTAGATTTTTCTTTGAAATTTCACCAACAACAAGCACCCGTTAAGGATTAGCCAGAATCATGATCAGCTGAAAGTAACCTTCGCCAAAAATGTTCACCAAGATCCTATTTAAGGCGAGGTGATAGCAAATGGGAAGAGATCGTTAGAAACAATTGAATTCAATTCAATGCTGGAATTGTAAAGCAGGAGGTGATCCGAACATGTAAAATCCATGCTACCACTTGTTCAGTGGGGGGAAGATAATTACAATGAAAAGCAATTCATCCGCTATCAACAAGCATCCACATAACAGTGGGGATTCTCCACTTAAACAGTGGGTGAGAAATGAGAAATACAAATGTTTATTCCTCCACACTGGCGGTAAACCTTTCAAGGGTTATAATGTTCAAAATAACACAAAGTAAATGCAGAAATGAAAATGACTGGAACAGTACTACTATTTACAGCCTTACAATGCCAATCATCTACAAATTACAAGTGCTATTACAGTATGAACAAAGCAAAATGAAGGAAGATGATCTCTCACACTTATAACCTTCTCAATTATTGAAATTCAAGCCAAAATCTGAACTAATATCAATCTGATATATGCAGCTAGCAAACTGTAATCTCAGAAACAGCAATAAAACTCACTCCAAAAATGCATATTTCTACCTTATTACAATTCCAAAACTCAGAACAGCACTCCCAAAGGTTGGGCTCTCAACAAATATGAGTTTGACAATGCCAAACAGCCACCACAAGACAAGTTTGAATCCCAATGCAAGGTGTTGTTGAATGGTACGGCCCTAGGAATGGTACGGCCTTCCTAGGAAATTCCATGCTTCAAAATAAAATCCAATTTTCTGCAAGAAGGGTCGCCAATGACATAGAAATTGCTTGCATCAATACCCATAATGAAATTAAAATCCCACAAAGAGCTGCAATCAAAAACGTCCTTCAGCCATGACTGAACCAGCAAGCTCAAAACTGAAAATAACATCAAAATTCTCCAACAATGAAGCTCAATATGCACTTTTGAATGAAGCACACTCCCAATTGACCATCTAGGGAACCATAGTTTCAGGCCCGAAGAATGGTGTAAATACTAAGCTCCCCCTTAGCCAGGTTCTGAAATCAATCCAGCTGCATTTCGATAAGTTAAACAATAGATACCAAAAGAATGAGCAAAGGCCTGCTTTAATAGAACTGGAGGTGACTTTTCAACTTCTTCTTTATCCCTCCAAAAGGGACGCCCAAAGCACTTTTGAATTATTTTAATTTTTAAAACACTCTTATTCCTCCATCTTAGGCATCCAAGTCTCAAGGGAAATAATTTGACTTTAGAAATATTAAAATGCCTCATAATGAGGTGTTAATGAAATATAGCTTCGGTCAGAATATAAATAATGATTGTTGTATAGCATTATCATGATTTATATATGATCGATATTTGACATATTTCTAGATTAATAAAATAAGTAAATCGAATTTCTGAGTTTGCTTAAATTCGATATAAATAAATGCTTAAATAAAATTGGAACTCTTATAATCCTTATCTGCCATGCATTTGAGGATGTATGTATTAAAGATAGTTAAGCCGAGTGTTAGTCGGCTGTCTATGAGACCCGCACGCCCAAAGGGACACGTCCCTTGAGCGGACGTGTCTCCACGTGTGGAGACACGTCCTCTCAAGAGACATATCCCTTAGAGGCAAGTCTCTAAGGTATTAATCATAGTTCCCACATTGATATGCAGACATCGAAATCAATTAATGTTCTGCAATCAGCACATTCGACATCAAGAGAAGAAATCTGGAAAACATCTTTGACAAAGATAATCAGACCTGTTTGAATATGTTCAATCCTTATCATGGTATCAAAGCCAAGTTTGTATGAGGATACGATCAGATTTCTGAATTCCTTGAAAGAATTTAAAGTGATCAAATTTATTACACTATCTGGTGTCCCTGACTTCATCTCCTTCATGATTTTCGATTGGAAGAATTTGAGGAATTCTAATGTGTACATGCTCGACCGATGTTCACCTCCGTGAACCTTCTGCAAATTGTGATTGCCTAAAATGTCGTCGGGCCAAGTCCGACCTAGACAGGTGGGGCTGTGCGTGTGCCAACTTGGTAATAGGTGTGCAAGCTTTGGCTCGTGTTTAAATACCCGACCCAGTCTTCCGCGTCAGGCAGTCTCTCGGTATTTTTTCTTTGACGCCTTTACTTCTGGGGATTTCCCAAGCATTCTCCTTAACCACGCCAAGTAGTAAGATGTTGTCAAGTAAGGGTGAAGTGCGCCCAGGATTACAAGAATAGTGATCTTCAGTAGATGATAGATGGCTTAAGGAAACCTAGAGCGAACCCTTTAGAAGAACATTGGCTAGTGTCGTCCGCGTCATGTGTGATGCAAGGCTTTGAGGAGATCAGCGGAATCTGCCATCATTGAGATTTGGCATTCCACTTATCTGAGCACACTCGAAGTAAAATGCAAATACGGACCGACATTGGAGTAAACACCACATCAGGATGTAAATAAAGGAAGAACCGATTAAGTATGGAGGATCGGGACATTTGCGTATGGAATTCTGGAGAATTCACAACTCTGGTGTTTGGCAGCGCCGATCAATGATGGAGTTGGCAAGGACTGATTTATGTGCTTTCCTTTATGCCTTGGATTGTCGTCTATCTAGACTGCGGATCTGCTAAGTATTTTGTGTGTTTATTTTCTACCTAGAAGGCAGATATAATCGCCTCCCTTCGTTGTGTACGTGTATGTTAGGGATGGCCGAAGTTGAATCCAGAAATCTCGGCTCTACAAGAAGAGATAAGCATTCCAACATAGTTATATAGTTATTAATTTCGTGCAATAATGAATCTTACTTCCATATTTCTCTTCGAGATAATTCTATGAACGATTAATAATCTCTCTTCTTGATGCTTCCTTTGTCGTGAAGAGGACAGAATGTGATTCACGCTCAACCTAGTCGTTTGCTGCTTATTCCCGTCGGGCTTGATAATCTCTCTGGATTAGTTTCTGTGCATGGGCAGTATTAAATTGTGTATCTTCCGAACTCTGGTTTGAAGAGACCTCAAAACACAATCATTCGTGAGACTAATACAAGCTTCAGAAATTATCATTCTTTTCTTTTCTGAAGTACACAAAGTCTACAGGAGACATTGGCTATGTGCGACACCACTAAAAGGGTGGAGCACGATATCGACATCATCCTTCTCTATGGTTCTATGGTTTCAGCATTGGCATGGTCTAGCTTAATCTGAGGGACATTATACATCCTTGCAATCATAATTTCATCTATTGACAGATCAAGTTACTAATGCATGAAGGTTGAGTTCGATAACTGCAACCAAATGATTTCATCAAGATAAGTATTCTTTTGTGTATCCTTAAAATCATTTGAGTTGAAAGTTAGTCTGCTGAGTTGTGCAGATCTATTAACATTTGTGTTAGCAAAAGATCACTGGGATAAGTTAAGATATTTGAATCTTATTTGTGTTGTCTGGACATCGAGTTTATGTAGATTAAATGATGATCCTTCAAATGTTCCAGTCCCGTGAAGATTTCAACTCCAATGTTGTGTGATCAGTTGAAATTGAAGTCAAGAGGTTGCATTAAAGAGCAGCAGCAATCAACGCCACTATAAAGGGCAGAGAGAGCAGATATTGTGATCGTTGATATCAGAATTGCTTGGTTGAAATAATGTTCATGAATTGTTATTTCATGCTTCAATATTGAGAGAACAAATCATGATGGACCATGACATTGTTTTAAAGAGAAAAAGAGAATAAAAACACTGCTTACAGCCATGAGACTGTGTGAATGATTGAAGACATCTCTTCGAAGAGGAAGAATTAACCTTCAGAGGGAGTCACATCATTACTTGTTGTAATGCATAAATCTCTAAGATAGAGAGATATATGAGGTGAAAGCCCTTGTTCATCTCTGAGACTAAGATGAGGCGTCATGTTGAGAGACTCCATGACGACAGGTCCCAAGATCTAACTTCAGAAGAGCCCCAAGCACCCGCAGTGTGGCTTAAAGGGGGGTGCTGGGTTGGAAATAAGCCACACCTGGACTGAAGATGGGCTGGCCACAAGGGGCCAGTAGCTCAGTTGATAGAGCACTCTTGCTGCAAATGGAAGCTCCTAGTGAATGCTCTAAGCCAGTTCAAGTGTGAGCCAAAGGAAATTCACCTTATGGCTGGAAAACATATATTTATCTTCCAGGCACTATTGGATATGGTCTTCTTTACAGAAATGACCAACTAGATCAACCTGGATACTCTGATTCAGATTGGGCTGGGAATGTAACCGATCGAAAAAGCACATCAGGATGTTGCTTCAGTTTAGGATCGGCTATGATCTCTTGGATCTGCAGAAAACAGTTTTTTTTTAGCACAAAGCTCGACAGAAACTGATTACATTGAAGCCTCTATGGGGGCAAGTGAAGTAGTTTGGCTTCATAAATTGTTTGTGGGACTCCTTGATCTAAGCACATTGAGATCCCCTACCATTATGAGACATGGTAGAAAGGAATGTGATTCAGTTGAAGTATATTAGTTCAAAAGATCAAACAGCAGACATACTCAACAACCTCTCTCCAGAGATAAGGTTGAACTCTTTAGGAAGAAACTTGGTATGTAACTTGATATTATGTTTGAAATTCAAATTGTTTATAAGTTGTACTTATATATAAAGATGTTTAATGTGTAAACTCTTTTGTCATGTGTGTGACTCCATGACCTTATGGGCCTACTCCCCCTGTGTACATTATTGAAAGGTGACGATCTTTCTAATAACGAACACTTGTATTTGACATTGTAAAGTGACGACTCTACAATGATAAACTATCATGATAGATATCATGTGACTTGATATCTGTGGACATGTCATGATAGTATCTCTTGGACACTTTGATTGATATCATGGGACTTGATATCATCTGTAGATCATTGTGATCTTTAAGAGATAATCATGGTGGATATTTATATCCGTGGACATGCCATGAATTATGGTAGACATCATGTGACATGATGTCAGTGCACATACCATAATGAAGATGTGTTATGAAGAATGTCATGTGACTTGACACTTTCAGAAGCATACCATATCTTCTGATATCACGAGTTAGGTGATATCACTTTTGGAAGTTATCCTCCCTAGTTAAAGAGGGAGTGTTGAATAATGAAGATGTGTTATGGAGAATGTCATGTGACTTGACACTTTTAGAAGCATACCATATCTTCTGATATCACGAGTTAGGTGATATCACTTTTGATGGAAGTTATCCTCCCTAGTTAAAGAGGGAGTGTTGAATGATGAAGATGTGTTATGGAGAATGTCATGTGACTTGACACTTTCAGAAGCATACCATATCTTCTGATATCACGAGTAAGGTGATATCACTTTTGATGGAAGTTATCCTCCCTAGTTAAAGAGGGAGTATTGCATAATAAAGATGTGTTATGAAGAATGTCATGTGACTTGACAATACTGAGAAATCATACCATATCTTAGATATCACGTGTTAAGGTGATATCTCTACTTATTTGATTTGAATTATCTTCCCTAGCTAAGAGGGAGTGTTAATGAAATATAGCTTCGGTCAGAATATAAATAATGATTGTTGTATAGCATTATCATGATTTATATATAATCGATATTTGACATATTTCTAGATTAATACAATAAGTAAATCGAATTTCTAAGTTTGCTTAAATTCGATATAAATAAATGCTTAAATAAAATCGGAACTCTTATAATCCTTATCCGCCATGCATTTGAGGATGTATGTATTAAAGATAGTTAAGCCAAGTGTTAGTCGGCTATCTATGAGACCCGCGCACCCAAAGGGACACGTCCCTTGAGCGGACGTGGAGACACGTCTTCTCAAGAGACACATTCCTTAGAGGCAAGTCTCTAAGGTATTAATCATAGTTCCCACATTGATATGCTGACATTGAAATCAATTAATGTTCTGCAATCAACACATTCGACATCAAGAGAAGAAACTAGAAAACGTCTTTGACAAAGATAATCAGACCTGTTTGAATATGTTCGATCCTTATCATGAGGCATCCACCCTCAAAGTCCCTCTTTTAAAACAACATTAAGTCATTATGCTAGGCCAAGGGGTCAAAATGAAAATATAATAATTAAATGACTTAAATAAATCATTTCTTCAGAAGTGCACCTCAAAAAGCCAAAACTAGAAATACTCAACTGTCCTGCTTGAAGAAGAAAGCTCACTCAAAAACTACCAACTTGTGTATAGCCAAAAAATACAACTTACTAAAAATAGTAAATTCTGAAAAAGTTGTCCAATTCTCTTGCATGTCATATCACTGTGAAGCTCTCTGAAAACCCAGAAAGAATCCGCAATCCAAATCTCGAAACTCCAATGCACAAGCTAAAAATAGCAAGTTCTGGGAAAAATTGTCAGATGGAGATGCATGTTACAACATTCTGAAGCTCTCCTAAAACCCAGAAAACTCCACCAAACATGCATCCGAAACTCTTACATGCAAACCTTCAAAAATGCTTCAGAACCCCTATAAATAGGAAACCCTAATTTTACCTCTGACGAGCCTACGAGCTTCCGGAAATAGGCTATCAGTCACAAAAGAGCATATGGCTAAAAATGGGGACATTACACATGTTGAGTCTACAATGACTACATTAACCACCAGAAAAATTATTTACCTATCAAGCAAAAACATTACACAAAGTGTTCAAAATATCTATGCATGCATTTCTGATTTTCATAGATTTAGAAATAATTCCAGCTACATAATTGTCCAGGTCAGCTAGTGACAACTGTAGAAACCATAGTCAAGATGAGTTAAAAAGATAATACAAGTATATTTCAAAATTCAATCATTCAAACAAGTGAACAACAATGTATCCACCACACATTAAATTGCTTTTGCAGATGATGACAAATTTTAGAAACATGGATGAGGAAATTCATATAATACCCTAAGGAACATGAAATCCATATAGACTGAATTGCCAGCAAGAAGAGGCTGTACAGGACCTGTGTGCTTCCTAACAAATTCCAAAAGCTGCAAGGCATATTAAGAAGTTAGCTAACAAAAATAAACACTAGATGCTAAACAATACAATTTCTGAAACTAGCAAAAACAATGAATACCAAAATAACTTATAAATCGATAAGTTAACTATACTGTCCCCCACCATAGATGTGGCTTTTCCAGTGAGGGATCCTTTGCAATATATTATATAAAAGCGCAAATTAAAAGCTATATGGAGGAAATCACATAATAATGGTAGCCAATCTCTTGCACAACTCAGACCTCCTGCCATGTACAACTGCTTTCAGCTACAACTTACAAGAAATGATGAAATACAAATATCAAACTTATACTAATACCCTTGGTGAAGATTTGTCAAGTTCCAGGCAGTTCGATTTCACAATTGTTGAAAAAGGATTATGATCCAAAATTTTCAGATAAGATTCTCATGTTGCGAGCAGAGTTAGATGGAAAAGAGGTGAAGAAATGTCTGCAGTTGACTGTTTCAATTGCAATCAAAATAGTCCAATGTGTTCAATCACATATTAACTCATCACAATGAGAACAGGGCACTGTTGACAGGTTCAACCGCAGGTGAACTCATCCATATAGGAAAATACAACATAATTTAAAGGTCACCTAGGGACTTGGAAACATTTCTCATTTTTTCTCTACATGTGGAATATGTTCTCTCTCCTCCTAATTATTTTGCGTACACATTCTCCAATGTAAATACACCCATTGGGGTATGTACTAGTTAATTCTTCCTTTTGGGAGGCTTGCAGAGATAAAACTCTCTTGAGAGAGTTGCATTCTAGTCATGCTAAGTCTTTGGTTTAGTGGTAATTAAAGGTAGAAGCCCATTGCCGTGTTTTTTAAGATTGTGTGATTGTATGTAGCCACTATGGAGTTCACAAAATTAGGTAAAGTGACAGAATGCTAGTAGAAAGGTGTTCTTGAGGACCTTGGAGAGAACAAGCTTGTACTTACTAATTTTTTATTTTTACAATGAATTCTTTTGCTGGATTTTTTCCCAATGTTGGGTTTCTCCGAGGTACATCTCGAGGTAACTTTTGTTTGTGTTTGTTGTTTTTCAATTACTTGTTTGTGCAATGTTGTGACAAGTTTTCACCAACTAAAATGCAAGTGGCTTGGATCAGTATTACCAGACTTGCCAATTACCTAGCAAGTCTCTGGAGTCCTTGGTCAGTCAGGCCTAAATAATGCCTACTGGCTCATTTTTCCATAGCTGAGTCTAGGCCAAATTTTTCAAAACAAACAAGTTCTTTTTTTTAATTAAATATCACACATGTAAAAAAATAATGACATCTATGTCAAGTCTGTGTCCAAGCCAAAATTTAGCTTGCCATGTCTATGTTGTGTCTGAGTTTGATAACTATGGTTTAGAATTTGAATAAATGGAATGTTCCTATCTCTATTGATTTCAGCCTTCCATGTTGCACTATCTTAGCATAGAACTAAAAAGCAACAAAATAATGAATGTAGGACTTGAATTGGTGATTTCTCCAACATGGGGTTTACAGACCAAATTGGTATCGGTGCAAGTTTTTCTTGCGCCTGTAAGGTCTGCTAACACATTTCATACTTGTGCTTGTTGTATTTTATTTCCTTACCACTTGTTATGATTGGCAAGGTAGAATAGTAGCAGTCAGAGAAATAGCATTTGTTGCAAAAGGTCTGCAGAAGAAGGGAGATGCAGGAAGGAAGCTACAAAGGGTTGCATTGGGGAGAATTCAGAAAAAAAAAAACAAATCATAGATATCTCATTCAACCACAGTTGAACTTGTCATATTGTTTTTGCTGGAATTGAACAGGACAGAAAGATTCAATCAGGGTCAGCTGAAAAGTCTGATTTCTGTATCACAGAGGTCTGATAATGCATCACAAAGTTGGTAATGGTCTGTTTCTAATTTTTGCATGCATATTTTTTAATTGCTGTGGACTAACAACTAAAGTAGGTGCATTTTAGGCACTTTAATAGGCATGGTTAGACTGATTTTCAGCTTTTCAGCATCATGAGTCTTCAAGAGTTCACTAAGTGCAGATGGAAGGATATTTGTCATTCTTAAAGGTCCATATGTAGGGCATAAACTTGTCTATTGTTGAGGTTGATTTTAGACTAGTATCCATTGAACTTAAGTAAGATTAAAGCCAAGATTACAGCTGACAGAATTTGAAGACTCCATGGGAGCTGGCAAGCCATTTCCAGAAAGCTGAGTTTTGGATTGTTGTTCTTGGGATTTTAGAGATTTGTAAGGTTTTTGGTACCAAAAGCCTTTTAATTGAGGAGGAGTAATCCACAAAAAAATTCAAATAAAATTCTCGGTCAGGTGTTTGAAGATCAATCATGCTGAGAGGCAGAGTCAGATGGAAGGAGGTGGAAAAGTAGATTTAATGTTTGCAGCTAACTTGTCATGATGGGAATAAAGCACAACTGACAATTTGGTCACAAGCAAACTCATCTCATATAAAACTCAACAACAGAACTGAAAGGTCATCCAGGGACCAAAACAATTCTCCTTCCTTCTCACACATGGAAGACATTATATTTCCTCTTAAGTTGCCTCATGTACTCATTTTCTCTATATACCCACTGGGGCATGTACTAGTTAATTCTTTCTTTTAGGAGGCAAGAATGGATTGGAAAGATAGAGTTATATTGAGAGTTGCATTTTAGTCATGCCATGTCTCAGGGTTATTAATAATTAAAGGTGGAAGTCCATTGCCATGTTTCTTAGGATTGTGTGATTGTATGGAGTCACTTTGGAGCTCACAAAATTAGGTCCAAGTGAGAGAATGCTGGAAAAAAGTGTTCTTGGAGGCCCTCTAAGGGAGAAAGCTTGTACAAACTTATTTTTATAGTGGATTCTTTTGTTGGAGGTTTTCTCACATTGGATTTCTCCAAGGTAAATATTGAGTTATCTTTTGTTGGTGTTAGTTGTTCGTCAACCACTAGTTTATGCTATGTTGCTAGAGTTTTAAAAACTAAGACACAAGTAGTTTGGAATCTTGATAATAGGAATGAAATTAGCTCTATCAATTTCAGCCTTCCATGTTTTATTTTAGTATAGAAACTAGCAAGCAACAAAGTAAAGAATGTAAGATTTGTATTGGTGATTTCTTTGATGGACCATCCATGGAGTTCACGGATCAGATTCCTATCTTTGTCTGCATTTAAATGCTCTATATATGGAAAGAATGGGCCATTTTTTACTCATGCATATGGAGTAGAGATTATTTAAAAATTACTAGAATTGCCCTTATGTCAAATGGTGCATATGATGCACAAAGTGCTCATGAAAACATACTGGGATAACAATCTTACTTGAAAATATAACATTAATATAAGGGATGAAATCAAAATGCTATGAAATTATAAAACGACTTTGTAACACCACTCATAAGTCATAAGGCATTATTATAAGAAACATTAATATCAGAGAATGTTATCCAAAAGAAAGCAACCCAGAGAAACACCAAGGACCAAAACTAATATCAATGCAACTCTGTCAGACATGTAATTGGAAAGCTGTCTGTTACTACTGCATTCTCGGTCTAAATGTGATCTTTTTAAACACTATAATATAAAAAAATGTCAAGGAAACATTATACAGATATTTCTGGCACTGACCGAACTTGAGCCGGAGACCTTCAGTGTGTTAGACTGATGTGATAACCAACTACACCACGTCAAAAGAGAAATAAATAGCCACATTGCTTTCCATAATATGTTGAATGGACCAATAGGACAATGTTGCGCTTAATCATTTAGTGAGCACTAATTCTTACCTTTGGGCGTTTCAGGTACAGCGAAGGTGGCCTTTAAGACTCACAATCCATGCAGAGCATTAATTCTTACCTTTGGATGTTTCATGTACAGCAAAGGTGGCCTTTAAGATTCACAATCCATTCAAATATTGAACTTCCATTCACAGATTCGTATAAAAGGAAATAGTCTCTTGAAGTGGAGAAATTCAACAGCAGCAGGGATAAGATTACACCATCTCAAGAATACATTGGCAATCACGTATGGAGTTTGTGAAGAATCAATGGAAGAATAGTGTAATCTTCAGAATACTGCAACCTATTCTACCCGACAAGATATTTAGAAAATTTGAATTTAATTAGCACCAGGACAATGATTTAGAAATATTCAACAAGGCACTTGATCTTAACTAGAATGAAAGAAATTATAAAATGACCATGAACAATCAAAATAAGTCAACTGGACTCAAAAATACAGCAAGATACAAAAGCCTCAAAAGCAACTAACACTAGAAAGGAGAAAAAACTAATAAAATAGGGGAAGGAGCATCAAAGTGAGGTGAGGGGGTGAGGGAGAGGTCTGAACTAAATCGGATAAACCATAGGCAAGTTAGTTAGATAAAGCCATAAGATCTGAATACATATACAAATGCAAAAGGAACATGTCTCAACAAAATAGAGAGCCTATGAAAACCCATGCTGGAATTCACGCATATCAATGACCAAAAAAAGGGAGGGCCAACCATATCATTGCCCATCACTACAAGAAGGCTAAAATGAGAACTAGAGAATAGCCAAGGCTGTTCTATAATATTAGAGTTCATTTAAATAATTGCCAAACCAAATACAGCTGAGCTGGAAAATCCTAGGATGAAGCATATTCACCCTAAAACTTCTCCTTACATCCATGGTCAACAAATTTCTATAGGTAGAGAAAACTAGTGATACATGTTTTTCTCAGAAGTCTATGGTCTATAATTGTCAATTTGGGTATGGGTTTGGAGTTCAGGTTTGCCAGCACAGCCAACAAAAAATCTCAGGTTGGGTGCAGTTGGGTTCAGCATGTATATAGTATATACATATAATTCGGGCATGGGTTCAGGATTCAAGTTTGCTGATACAGAAAAAAAAATCCCAAATCACATAAGGCTGGGTTTGACACACACACACACATATATATATACACAGAAAATCCTAGGATGAAAAATACACAACCTAAAGGTTCTCATTATGTCCACAGTCAACAAACTTCCATGGGCAAAGAAAACTAGTGATACATGTTTTTCTCAAAAGCCTGTAGTTTATAGCTAAGTTGTCAGTTCAGGTATGGGTTCAAAGTTTGGGTTTGCCAGTAAGAAAAAAAATCCAAGATCAGTATGGCTGGGTTCAGCATTTATATAACAGCTATGCTGGAAAATTCTAGGATTAAGCATATTCACCATGAAAATTATCCTTATGTCCATGGTAGATAAACTTACATCTGTAGAGAAAACTGGCAATACGTGTTTTTCTCAAAATCCTGTAGTCTATAGCTAATTTGTCAGTTCAGGTATGCATTTTGGGTTTGAGGTGGCTGGTGTAGTGAAAAAAATTTCCCAAGTTCAACACATTTGGGCTCGGATCAATGCCCAAATAAAAATGGTGTACTAAAGTCACTTTGTTCCAAATTTCAAGATTAAAAATGTTATCAAATTGAATATTGAGTAGGGATTTTGTGTTTTAAGTGCTGAAATAAGCAAGATTTGCTAGGAGCATTGCTTTTCAAATATAATGTTTTTTATGAGGCATGATTTCAAACAAAGCATTGCATTTCTGGGAAATTAGAGCCATGTGCTGATTTATTTTCTACCATCTGGATGCACATTTTCTTACTGGTAGGGTCACTATTGTAAGGCCAATATCTGCCATTGAAGGATTACAAAGCAATCCCTCCTGTTGTTTTTGGGCATCAGAGGAATAACCTGCCTTTTCAACATTCATTAATGAATATTCTGGTTCAACATTCCATTTGCTCTCTTGAAGACATGTTCAATGGAAGGAAGGAGAAAATGCCAGACTTGGCGAATTTATGAATCAGAATTTATTGTATTTCACATTCAGAAAGAAAATATAATGGCATGAGGAAGTAGTTTATGGCATGAGATGGATCTTCAGATGCAATATTATTATTAGCTTTAGAAATGAACTTTTCTAGTATCATCACATTCACAAATCACCAATGGATGGGAAATATTAATCGAATGCAAAGTTGGAAAAAGATACAAGGAAAAAGTCGAACTAAGAATAGGAATAAATCATAAGGCAAAAGAATATGAAACACTAATAGAAGATTGATCAAAATATCAAAGGTTGGGAAGCCGGATTTGTTTGAAATCATTAAGATAAGAAATAAAGGATATGAGTCCAAGAACTGCAAGTAAATTTTGTAAAGGAGAGCAAACTGGTGTTCTCTTAATGCCTTACAAATTGGGTTACTTCTAGATTATTAGATGTTGACTTGGAAGTAAACACCCCAAACACTAAAAGATCACCAGATTAAAATTTCAACAGCTGCAAAAAAGGAAAAGCCATGGGTAATTTGTTTTTGTAACTGAATGCTCTGTAATCAATTAGTGCACCTTAAAGGAGGCTATAACCTGAGGTAAACTGTATATAGGAATGGGGTGGGGAAGAATTTGGAAAATGAATAAAATTCTTTTGTTTGGCATTTTCTGCTTGTTTCTTGTTATCTGTACAGACTGTAAATTTATTTCCACATAGCTTTGTAATACAAACCCCTTTGACATATGCATTATAGTGCAAATTTAATTGTATGCCTGTTGTTAATCTTTGTTTTAATACTGAGTCTTGAGAGTCATTTGTGCACACAACCATGGTCGGTGACATTGAAGGCATCTTTTAGAGCTCAACACCTCAGAAGTCTGCATCAGCTATATCAGAGGATAGTGCAAAGTCAGATTGCCGTGCAGTTTGTTTGAGGATTTAGGAAGCTTGGAAATAAAAATTGCAGGAAATAAGTGACAGAAATATTCTTTCTCCACACAATCTCTCCATCTTTTCCCTATCTCATCTTCTGATTTTTCTTTGGTATTCAAAAAGATTAGAATTAGTTTAGAATTTTCAAATACATTTTGAGCTTACCGCAAATTTTTCTGTAAACTAATAGTTAAATTTCAGAACATTAAAGTATTGTTTGTCTATTGATTTAACTCTCAGTTTCTTGCAGTACCAGCAAGCCCCTTGTAATAGAAACAAGTTCACACAATCCCTAAGTTAGCTCAAGCACATAATGCCTAAACCAGGTACACAAACCTTGCAGGAAATCATTCCTCTTCAAGAGGGAACAAAAAAGTTCCACCTAAGTTGGTTCATGCAAACTCTTTCATTGGTTGAGTTGGCTCCATCTTTGAGGTCGAGAGTCGTGCAAACAATTGGTGATTGTCTTCGGCTGGCTTGAATCTCGCCAAGAACTTCTCGCTCATGACCGCCCAGCTTGTGATGATACCTAGTTCTAGATGATTGAACTAGTTTGCGGCCATTCGCCTCAAGAGTCTCGACAAAGAGACATACGGCAAAATCTTCATGTGGCACATGCAAAATAGAACAAGCCCCTCTGAATACTAAGATATGCCCATCAAGGTGACAAGCCTCGTCATTATGAAATCTTGGGATGGACAACTGATGCTTTGCAAGGATGATAACTACAATCCTGAGATCTAACCTACCGTTTGATGATTGCTTGTGTGAGTTGTATTTCGGCGTATCATACTTGTGTTTCAGCTTCAACCTGCAAAGAGAAATAATGAATAATGATGCCTAAGCTTGATAAATAGCATTTAATGTGGAAGCAATCAAGTTTGGGCGCCAACATGCTGATTGGGGAGTCAATCTGCCTGATCAAGAGTTCACTGGAGCAATTTCCACCAATTTGGGGACGTTATAGATATGAAGAGGCCTTCAAAATATCTCAACTTCAGTCAACACAAAGAACATTATGACTGGCCCACCTTGATCAGTGATACTCTCCACAAACAGATGACCAGTTTCTTAGAGGCTCACGAATTCCACATGTGCTCATACCTCGTATATATGATAGCCTTCCAAGGCCAATTTAGAGCATTGAATGATGTGGGAACTTTGGGTGTGCAAAAGGTTCACGAGCATTTCTCACAACTTGAGTTCACACAATTAGAAAGACATTTCAAGCAAGTAAATGATCAGTTCCCAATGCACGCCGTGAGAGACCTCGATTATGAGTCGCATCTCACCTGCAGCCAAGGAGGCAATGGTAGATTGGGTAGATTGGTTCATCATGTTCCCCACTTTTACCTACATCCACATGTATGGTTAGTCGGGTCATCCTACCATGTTACCCCGCTTTCCATCAGATAGGGTGGTCTTCATGGAGTTCTTACGGCAATTGCACGAAGTGCATTCTCTTCTACGTATCAAACGCAAGCTAGCTGCAAACTTTCCTTTTCAGATGGGACTTTACAGGTGCAAATCAACAGCTAATGCCAAGGTCATGAGCCATGAGATGACGAGACTTAACCTTAAGTATCTCATTGAAAGACGATCATATGATCCTTGGGGTCACTATTCAGCACGCCTTGGTCAACACTCTTCACACAAGTCTTCCATGGAAGACTATTGGTTCAACTGTGAAGACGAGTTCGAAGTGAGAAGACGTAACTAAAGCAGGTTCATGCTTCTGCAGATGGCATCACCAAATATCTCAACTTCAATCAACTTCTTGTCAAAGGACGTGGAAGGGTTATCCAATGATGATGGGGAAGTCATTCTTCCCTCATTCTTCGTAGATCAAGTTGACTCGCAACCACTTCGAGTCGTGGATTGGTATGCCAAGGAAAGTACGTCCATTGAGGAAAGAACAAGCAAAGTTGTCAAAAACAGCCAGCTCTACTTGTATAGTAAAAGGACAAGGTAGTTATTCCCAACACAAAGCCGCCACTGGTTAATACTTCACTACCTTCCACATCAAGAGCAAAGCCTAGACAAAAGACATGGAGTAATCCTCCTAGAGGAGCCAAAATGTCAGGGCATACAAGGGGGAAAATGTCGATTGCTGATACAAATCAGCAAGAGCAACATGTGGAAACAGCCACAAACATAGCTGAAACAGTGCCACAAATGGAGACAATTATAGCTGAGACAGTACCAGAGATTGAAGCAAAGCCTCCCATTTCGCCACCACCACAGCAATCGTCAATCCATATTGACTTAGAGCCGAATTCGCCACCACGCGACATTGCAACACAATCCCACTCGTCAGGAGTTCATAGGACTAGCACTCATCCTTCAAGCAAGTTTAGTCAAGACTCGTCTTGGCTTGAGAATCTCTTAGGAAGGAAGAGAAGGAGGTTGTCCTACCAACTAGACTTCTCAGAATTTGACCATGTCTATCAAGACACATTGGAGAAGAAGCTCAAGAAGCAAGTCCATGTGGGAAAGAACGCTGACAATGAGATTGTTATCGAGACCGCCAAACCACCGGAGGATAGAAATGCAGAAGAGCTAGAGGTTGATGATTTCACCCTGTTGAAAGTCAACCTTGGTAAAAGCACACATCAAGTGGAGGTGGATCTTTTTGAGGTTGCATCAATGAGCATCAAAGAAAGAGTGGTGAAGGACCATGAAAACAAAGCAGCCCTAAAGCTGAAAACCAGCAGTTGCGACTGTATATCTCTAACTTGATGCATGGTACATCAAACGTCACTGCCTTGCTTCCGCAAATGCTGGAGCTCCCCGCAGAACAAAATCAGCTATGTCAGTTGATCCTATATGGAAAGCACTTGACAGATCAAGTGGAAGAGTTTGTCATCAAGGGCCAGTATATACTTGCAGAGCTATATCAACTAAGGTACAAAGCCCATGACCTTCGCGCAGAGATCCGAGAATCAGAGCAAGGCATAGCAAAGAGCAGGCCTAAAGATGAGATCACTATCTCAGACTTGCAGATGGCGTACAATTCAGTTACTACGAAGGAGAACAAGCAACATCTTTAAACTTGGAAAGAACAACTTGCATACAAAGTGAAAGCTTATGATAAAAACTCTGTGGAATTGATTGAGTACAGACAAATCGTGGCAAGTGTTATCAAGTTCGTGAGAACATTGGTAACATCTATCCCTTGCCAATACCAGCATGAAGGAGGTGCATACGTTGAGCTAGCTGAGGTACAAACACAGTTCCAGGACCTCATCCATAGCAATTTCTGTGGTGACCCTGCTGACTGCAAGCTAAGTCAGATTGCAGTTGTGTCAACAAGGCTGGATGACGCAGCTGCAAAGAAGATTGAATACCAAGAGTAGATTGCAAGTGGCAAAGAGATACTGTGACGACACATCATCATCCTGCGAAGCATCAGTTGTCCAGAGGCAAAGACAGTCAACGACTGGTTAGAGGAAATGTTGAGGTGTAAACTCTCAATTTGGGCAGTTTGTTTGGCTGTTTTCTGGTTTCGAAGACTGCATTTAGGATCGAATAACATATTTTGGCTTGAACTCTAATCTCAGCTATTCCATGTTTCTTCCAGCCATGTTGTACATAACATAAACAATTCATAAGAATGGCAATTCTCTAGACTCCTCTTTAAACAGGCCAGTTTTATACTCTCATTTCAAAAACTATTGTTTTTAAAAGAGAATGCATCATGAAAAAATGGTAAACCTAAGTTGCTGAATTGACAGGATATCATACTGATTCTGGATAACAATTGTTCCAGAATTGGATTCGTATTGGAATCTTCTGCAGATTTGTCCAAGGTTCATCATTTGCCAGGTTGAAACAATTCCATGAAACAGCTCCAAAATCCGCACAAATCCAACAGTGACATGGCACTTCCAGACTGATTCCATCACAATTCCAAGCATCACTGTTGATTTCAACTGATTTTTTGTTCACTTTTCAACTGTGAAAAACCCTAAACGTTGACATTTCCTTCCTTCCATTTACGTTATACGCTAATTTCACTTGTTTTATGTGACAGGAAAAGGCATAAAACATAAACATGAACACAAAGTGACAAACACAAAAACATAACTAATAATGAAACACAAATGCCAGGAACAAAGATGCGATTACATACTCTTTGTTGCTCGAATACCCTATGCTGCTAATTAGATTTATTTCATGAAAAATTGTTTGCATATAAATTTTTACTTTGGCAGTAATGGATTTATATTGCCTTTTTCAGTTTTTCTTCATGATTTTGATGTTATGTTGATTCTGGCTTAATTATTAATTATATCCACTTAGACTTATCACTGGAACTAATATGATTTGCTACATATTTTCACAAGAACAAGAAAAGTGAAGCATAGTCCAAAGAATTAAAGATTGAAAATTAAAATTAAAATTGAAAGGCATGTGAGAAGAAGAGGTCTAAAAGATTTCATAAAAGATCACAGGAAGAGGACACAAAAACGTAATATGAGAAAAGAAAAAGTAATTGTGGAGGAATGAGGGAAGTTAACTATAACTTATTATGGTGTCTATTTTTTCTTTAAAATTTTATCAACATGTTGATAAACTCAGGTTTGTTTAGATATTATATTTATGACATAATTTAGATATACATCTGCAAACTAATATTTATAGTGGCTTTTTTAGCATATGCATGATACATGGTATTCTAAACTTAATTTTGCTTTTAGGCTGCAAATATACATATATGGTTTTTATATGACTTTTGCATGTACATACCCAAAATTATTTTTATATGTTTTTTGTATGTACATACCAAAAATATACCCAGCCCCCCCACTCCCTCCCCACTTTACCCCCTCCAAAATCTGCCATACTTGCATATTGCACCCACATACCCATACCAGATTCGGCAACTCAGGAAAAAAAACATATATTCCATCCAATTGAGGCAAGTCATAGAAGAGGATGCTGCCTGGTGTGGTAGTAATGTCAGATTCTGATGCTTACCACAGAGATCCAAAGGTTGGATGGTAACAAGACAGTTCGACCTTAGAAGGATGGCAGACTGCATATATGCTTGAATAACAAATTGAGACTTGAATTCTAATCTCAGCTATTCCATGCTTCTTCCATTTGAGTTATGTTGTACGTGATATTAACATTCGTAAGAATGGTGATTCTCTAGACTCCTCTATATAAAATTATAAATAGGTCAGCTTTGTACTCTCACTTCAAAAAGTATTGCTTTTAAAAGAGAAGGCCTCAAGAAAAAACAGATATTCCATTCAATTGAAGCAAGTCATAGAAGAGTCTGCTGCATAGTGTGGCAATAATGCCAAATTCTGATTCTTACCTCAGAGATTAAAGCCTTCAAAAATGGAGATTTAAGATTAAGTCGCCACTGTTTTGCATATGGTTTACTATGGTTTCCTTCCAAAATAGAAGTTTTTTATACCAAGGAATTATAGATAAAAAATCCTACAAGTACTTAAAGACTGTATGATCTTGAGTTCCCTAGATTATACCATCTTATTACTTTATTACATAATCCAGGGGTCTTTGCATTCATAATGTAATGACTTTCATGAGCTTAGATTTATCTAGGATACAAGATGTGATTAGTAGATTTTAAATACAGTTAAGCCAATTTTATCTTTCTTAGAAGGAGGCATCATCTTATGAGTAGACCACATTTCTGAGCTTCAATTTTTTCAGACAAATTTTCAATCCAGCTTCCTGCCTTTGGTGAATTTACATGTCATCAAGGAAAGGTGTGTTTCTGGTTTATTCCTTCTCAAGTGATCAGATTTATACTCAAAATATTTAGAGTCCATTCATCTAGTTTGATACCCAAAGGATTTGTCTTGTTTATGCTCTGTCACCATACAACTTTATTTAAGCATATGTGAATTCCTCCAGAGAGAACAAAAGATCAGCTTTTAGCATCAAACCTGTTGCTCGGCTTCCTTTTCTGTCACTTTGCTTTTTCGGACCTCTTCAACAAGCCCTGTGTGAGAGAAAGTGCAAGATATCTTTAATACAATGAACGACAAAAAATGTTGAAAGCTACAGAAAAAGACAATTTGGCACCTTGCCAATATTAACTGAAAATTATAAATTGATTAAATTAATGAAACACAAGCAACCATACACTCACCGCTTGCATTATGGTGCTCTTGACACCATTCACCCATATTTGCTAAATATTCCTCAGGTTGATTAATTATTAGATCTGGACCCTGCAAGCATGTAAATCACAGCATACAATCTCATTGTTTGAACTATCAACTAAACTATGTAAAGATTATACAAGGCTACATATTGCCCATGTCTTTCTTCTTTCAAGTATTGTGTCTAAATTAACAAAAGAAATAGATCTTGTAAAAGGTCTGTAATGTCCCCTACTTGGAGTATGCCCGAATTTGCCTTAAGTGTCAATTACATAACATAAAACTGTTTTATAGATGATATTCCATAGTAAATTATATAATAGAATATTGAACTTAAGAATAAATGAACTATTAACATTTATGAAATAATGAATAACAACTTAAACTTGAATCCAATATATAGACTCTTTTCCAATAACCAATCATGGTAGGGATTGGAGAGAAATGCATGGGCGACAGAAAACTATTCATCACAATTAAGCCCAAGGGCATGCTCATACCCCCCCCCCGGTCCCAAGTGGCAGGAACATCCAACCAAGACAATTCCTATACCACCTTTCCCTACATGTTTCCTTGCCAACCCTACACATAATTGCTTCATGAAAATCAAACGAATAAGAATCTATTATCCATATTTATATTAAAAAATCATAATTACTTATAAGGCCCAATAATTGCTGCAAGCATCATTATTGCAATATATATATATATATATATATATACACTTACTTCCCAAATAGATTCTTGGCAATAATACTTAATCCAATAGATCTCTTATAATTTATTCCATTTCTTCCAATCTGCTGCTTTATTCAGATTTCCAAGTGATTTCCATTCCATTTCTTATTCATTCCCAATTCCTTTGTGGTGCCTTTCCCCACTCATTTGTTTCTCCTTTTTTATATCTCCCATGGTGGGGAGAGTCACATCTATTTATTTAGCAAGAGGCACATCCCTTTATTCCATTGCATCCCTTACAAAGAATGCACCTCCTTATTAATCACTGCCTTTGGCTAATTATAATTTCTGCCTCTTTATAATTAATCACTGGCTTTCATTCACATAATTATCTCCTCACTTATAAAACGCTACATACTCATTAGTTGATGTCCTTTTATTTAATGACTAAATAGTTGCCATACTATTGGCTATCGCTTGCTAGATGAATCAGAGGATTGTAAGGGGTTGTTAGAGGGGACAGATTCTGACAACCAAGTCTGACATGGAATATCCTGTCCCCTTTGTGTGTTGTTAAGGCAATGTAAATCTATATTTATCTGGCCCATAGCTTTAATTATTTGGTGTTGTACTTTTGTGAAGGACTTGCAGATTTAGAAGCTTATCGAACTCCCTATGAGATAGATGCCACAAGGATTTAATATTAGTGCTGCAATTTAGAAAATAAAACAGATCATCACAGTCCACCCTGCCCAAGATTGTTTGTCCTCAAGCAATCACAAGCTAAGATTTGTAATTTTTTGACATTGCTCTTTTATTGTGATGTAAGTAGCTTTTGTTGTGATACTTTAAGAATTGAAAATTCCACAAGTAGTGGCAATTGTCTTGGTTATGTTTGTCTCTATACTACAATGGTGTTCTTGAAGAGCAGTTGATAGTATACTTGCCTCAACTTGACTACCAGTAAGCTTAATTCCGTCCCCTAAAGTATGAGGACAATTTGTTGTCTAATATTCTTCTGGCTTATGCACTCCTACTTCCCAATAACTCTCAACAACAAAGCCAAGAGTTGAAAATTGGCAAGACTTGTTATTTAAGACAAGTTTTCTCTCATTTCATTAGCACAAAGATCGGGGCAATGATATAAATTTTGTTGCAAGTATGAAGGTGTTGTCATTGATGTCAACAAGCTTTTGTTGTCATTGGTGACAGTTGTGCAGTGGTTGAGAGAGGTTGTTGCTTTGATTAGTTTCATTATGTTGTCATCAGTTAAGTTGTTGGTGTTAACCTCTGGTGTTGCTTTGATAAGCTTCTGGTTATGGTTGTGGTAGTGATAAAAATGTCAAGGATATTCAGAAAATTGATAAAAAGAGGTAACAGGGTGTTACAAAGGTGTTCTGGTTTTGCTACGCATTTCTTCTAGGTCGAAGATCTGCTTGTGTGGTTTGGATATGTTGGTAAGAGGTGTTCAAAGTTTCTATACCGAGAACTTGGGCTTTTGGATCATTGTGCAAAAGAAGTTTTGTTCGCCAGTGTGGGAACTGGATTCGCAGTGTTGCTTACAGAGGTGTTTGGGAGAAATGTTTTTGCTCCGCATTTCTCCGCAGTTGTTCTTCAAGTCTTGTGATTCTTAAGGTATGTTGATGGTGTTGATATCTTGCCTGTGTCAAGATGATTCATGGTTTGGAGCTCCGGAAGATGGATTTTAGAGTTGAAGGGTTCGGCAGTGTAGTTTGAGTGTACCAGGCGTGTACATTCTGAAGGTGCGAGTTGTTGCGAAGGAGTTTGATGGATTTCAAGATGATAGAGGAATATTCTAGATCATGATGAAGCGTGGTGTATGGTTCGCAAGTCATCCTTGGATTTGAGGAAGCATGTAATTCGAAGTTTAATGGTGTTTGCATGAGTAACAGTCGACCTGGTGTTTACACTACATTCAAAGATGTTTAAGTATTAATGAAGGCGTAGCATGGCGTGTGAGTGTTGATTTGGGTCCCAATTAAGTTTTTTGTATTGGTCCACTTTCGTTCCTATCCACCACGAGAATGCTTAGTGCCAACCCATTTTGAATTTGTAAAGTGTAAGGTGAGTGTAGCCGACTTGAAGATGTTTTTGAAGTTGAGGATGGTATAAATACAAGGAGAGTTGATGCGAGATGAAGTGTGGAATAGAGTTGAGTGTTGCGATGCGAAATTAAGTGCAGAGTTGTGAAATGCAGTGCGAGCTACAATGCAAGATTGTTGAATACAGTGAGCTGAGGTACCTTGATCTCTTGAGGACTACGAGTGTTGTTGAAGCTATTGTGGTGGATTCTCTGTTGCATTAAGATCATGTTCTCTACGTAACATTCTATCTTCTTTCTTCTTTCTATTCTAACTGTGAGCCTTTCTAGACAATGCGTCCTATCCTGGCAGTGAGCCTCTTTGTATCGGTTTTGCAATTACTTATATTGTGAGCTAATCCTCACCATAGTTTTTCCCTTCTAGGGTTTTCCACATAAATCTGGTGTTCTCTTGTGTATGGTGTTGTTTCAGTTTCTGTTATCTGTATTTCATTTTTAAACATTATAACAGATTAAGGGTTTAATAAATGCATGTGGATATGATTACTGTTGAGGGTTTTAATGTTTTAATTTGATACAATTGATTCACCTCCCCCCCTCTCAATTGTCTTGTTCATTCAACAAGTTCTTCGTTACCCTTGTTGAAATCCAGAATGATAGAAAAAACGTTGCATCCTTCATCATGATGGATTATATTGTGAATATCAAGATCCCACTCCGTTGTGTAAAGCCAATTTTAAATTTGAGTAAAAGAATCTAGGTGCCCTCTTTTCCTACCCAATCAAATGGGAACAAGTACAATTTTCCCTTAACTAAGGTATATTTTATTTCACATAATTATTCAAACAAAGTTTGAGGCAAGATTGATTCTAATGAGGATGTAATCTAAAATAGCTTATAGGTGTTTGTAACACTTAACCTAGTCCAAACATTTTTCAACAGATATCATCTTGTCATAGACTCATTAATGACATGTTATAACCTTCTAAGTATATATTCCCTAGATAATCCTCAAATACAAAAAGTCTTAGAATCCATAGCAACAGTTATCACCCACAAACACTTCATAGAATTTGAATTTATAGATTGACACTAACATCCAATTTCCATATCAATGGGAGGTTGTTACTCCTCTTGTAAAGATTTGACATATTCCCATGTTTAACACTAGGATGTATTGTTTTATTCCACCTGGTTCAAAACATCAATTTTTTCCAAAGTTTAAGAGGTGAAAATGATCTTGGGATTTGTGGGTTATGGGCCCACAATGTGACTTAAAATGGACTTAAGTAACAATTTTGGGTGTAACTTGATTTGTATCAAATTTATCTAAGGCACATGTATGCCTAATATTGATGTCCTTGATTTTTAATCATGAATGTAGAGCTACTTTAATCAAGAAGGATGACTTAGGAGAATAAGACCCTAGGATGAAATGATCTACTCTAGATATCAAATATAGAAGTGAACTTGGTCCACAAACAAAATCTACAAGATCAATTTTATAGCTTACAAGTAGATCCATGCATCGCCATTGTTTCAACCATATGTGGTATGGATTTGATTGTGCATTATGATCTTGTCCAAAATGAATAAAACAAATTACTCTTTATTAGAATGAATGTGTTCCTACTCAATGAAGCTTGCTGAATATATCCTCCAATAAATCTCAAAACACAAACTTCAATTTATAGTGTCCATGGTTCTTTCCAAAATTCCTCCTAAGGTCTCTCTAAGAGTCAAAATCGGTTATTTGTAGGTTCCTAAAGAATTGAGTCCTTCATTACATTCTCTCAAAATGTTGTTTTGGCAGATCAGAGTTTAGTTGAATTTAGGTTTTTACTATTATTTCTTAATTCCGACTAGGTAGCTCATTATAATTCATTGATATTTCAAATGGGGTGTTATGGGTAAATCATTGTAGATTGTTTGGAATATTTTGGGCTTTAATGTTATTGTTTGGATTTTAAGAGGTTGACCATCCTAGGTCAAGATGATATCTTGGTGCACTTATATCTCTAAGTTTGAAAGTAAGATAATCTTAATCCATCTTTGTATCTTAGTTATTACTAAGTTTTTGTGACAACTAGAGATGGCGACATGTGGATTTCTATTTGAAAATTAAGTTATATCGTTTATCATTAACTATGTTGAGTTGTTATGATTGATTATTCCTTCCTTGGGAATCTTTTTGATATTTTGATTGTTTGATTTCTTGATGGATAGATGAGTGACAATTGCTTGATTTCTTGGTGGATAGATGACTGATGATTGCTAATTAAATGTCAATGAATTGATTTATCCTTTATATCCATTTCTTGGAGTCACCACCCTTCATAGCTGCCTTTTGAGAATAATACTTTACTTTCAAGTTGATTGATAGATTTATTTCCTATTGATGGTTTCTTCACAAGGAAATGATTTCCCTTTTATGTCTTATTGTTGAGGGAGTCATAGTCTTTCACATTTGAAGGGTCACAACTTTTCACATTTGACGAGTCACAACCTTTCATTTGAAGAGTCGCAACCTTTCATATTTGAAGGATCACAACCTTTCACATTAGGAGTCACATCCTTTCTCACATCATCACTATTCTTGAGAACCTAATTTAATTCACTTGCAAAATTGCTTAAAGTTCTATTCTCAATTGAATTTTTCAATGACTTTATGGATGTCTTTCTCAAATGAAATGCTCTGAGCCCTTTCATATCTCAACTTTGAGGGAGTCACACCCTTTCACTTCAATAGTTACAACTCTTCATTATTGCATTTAGAGACTAATTTTAAATAAGTTAATTTGTTAGTGCTTCTCAACCCAAGAAGTATTTGACAAATAAAGCTTGTATAGATTTGGCATTTTCATAATTTTTAAGGATAAAGTAATCATAAACACCCATGAAGTAAACTTGTTGAAGACACATTAAGCATGAAGCCAACACATGGATTTACGTAAGACATGAAGTATACACTTAAATACAAGCAATACATGAAGTATACACATAAATACACGTAAAACACGAAACATGCACATAAATACACGCAAGACACGAAGCATACACATAAATACATGAAGTATACACATAAATACACGTAAGACACGAAGCATACACATGTGAAAGACACCCACATATAGAAATGCACTATTGGCCTACTTAAGAAGAGGGCTCTGTAATGTCCCTTCTCAAGGGGAACAAGGAAAAATTAAGCAAAAATAGTATTTTATTCTTTTTGAATTTTGGGGCCTTGGGAAAATAGAAAAATATTCATTTTGGCCTAAATAATTTTTATTTGGCATGGAGATGATGGAAAAAGGGTTTAATTGATTTATGATGGAGGCAAAATATTTTATATATTTTTATATGGACTTGGGCGGCCCCTTTTTTGAGGAATAAGGTGAAAAAATAAAATAAAAATTAGAAGACAAGTTGGCACACAAAAGAAGGAACAAAAAATAAATTAAAAATAATTATTAAATTGCAAAATTGGCACCCAAGTTGGGTTAGCCAGATTGGGAGGTATATGGAGGATTGATATAAACACAAGGTCATTTGGAGGCATTTAAACATCAACAAATTTATCTTTGCTTTTCTAATCTACACTTTAGTGTATATTCTAAGGACGAAAACCCTTATGAATATCGGAGAAGTTGGATGAAACCCTAGCTTCTTCAATGGAGGACTTCATGACGGAGATTCACAAATGGTGATTCTTCCTATATTCACACTCAAGTTTCTGCATCAGCATTAGGCGTCTAGTTTGAAGGGGTAAATTAGGCAAGTTGGAAGGTATTCTTCAGATTTCCAAGGGTTGCAAACTCTATTAGCAAACCAGTAGGCCAATGCACCCCTTTGGTAGGGTTTTGGAGTTGTTTTTCATCAAATAATTGCATTTTGTTGCATTGTTGTGAGCTGGAGCAATTTCGCCTAACTAGGGTTAGAGTAGGAGGTCAATTTCATAGTTGGAAGACTCTGTTGGACTTGTCGCAGACTCGGCAGACTCGAGAGTCTGCAAGCCAGTTGAGTCGACTCGACGCAGACTCGCAAGCCGAGTCTTTGGCTCGGACTCCTGAGTCCTGGGCTCGGTGTAACAACCCCCATGTTCGCATTTTGTTGTTGCTTTTCCTTGATGGATTCCAATAACTGTGTATTTTGTATTGGATTGTTCGTCCTATCATTACTTTGTATTGGCACCCATGAGGTGTAATTCCAATATTATTACGATGTTGACATGATTAGTTATTATGCTGGATTACATGCTTATATGTTTATATACTGTTATCATTGTTTTTGTATGATTATGGACAAGAAAGGGATGATGTCATAACACTCGTATCCGAGAGGCTTACGATATCATGACCCTCTTTTTGATGATTGATGTTGCTTTAGCTATATAATATATGTTATATGCACATGTACTTTGACGTGTGATTGGAGTGATGCAGGTACTGAGTATTGACTCCGCCTAGATTCATAGGTCTGAGAGTACTCGTATTCCCCGATGGTGACTGGAGATAGTCACAAGCCCTATCCCCTACCCTAGCCCATTGTACCCTGTTAGGGCAGTGTTCCCGTGTTGTTGTCTTACCGTCTAGTTATCTAACGGTAACATCCGGATTACCTTACAGTCATATGTGGTTTACCAGTATGTCTTGTTGAGGTATTTTGTCATGGTTTTCGTTAATCTTATTATGTGGCTATTTATATTCGTTGTCGGTGTTATGATGTGGTTTCATTGGCATCTTTACGTTGTTTCAAATATGGTATTTTATAGTGTTTAATTGATTGGAGATTTGAATTGTTATATCCATGAGGTTTTAAATATGTTATTTTAAGTGATTTTTATTGATCATTAAGAGAGAATGATATATTTCATTTTGTAATTTTAAATGATTTTATTAATCCATTTTGTGAGCTCTTATAGTCTTATTTAAATCTTATTTGGGGAGCTTTGTGTATTTTAATGTTGGATTTATTTAAAGTTTAGTTTGGAAAGATTTAATAAAGTAGAGAAGGTTATTTCCCTCATCCATTTGATGGATTTTATATGAGGAAATTAGATTGACTTTATTTGAATATAAGTTGGTTTTAAGTTAATGAAATGAGATTTGTTTATAATATATGAAGTCAGTTTTTTTTGTATTTTTAATTTACCATGCCCTACATTGGCTCTTAGAGGAAAAAGTTGGTGAATGGTTAAATGCAGTTGGTAAGAATGGGAAAAAGAGGAGTTCTAGAGAGATTCAAACCATCATTCTATTTTATTTTATTTTTTGGGGGGGAGAAGAAATTCTCTGTTTTGGAAGGAGGAGAAAACCCCATGATTTGGGTAGCAAAGTTGGGGAGAAACGTTGAGATTTTCTGAGAAAAAACTTGCGGGCATCTGATTGTTGATTTTAGTGTGCCATTCCCTCCTTGTTGTTCTAAGTTGGAACCTAGTTGTGCCTTACATACAGAGCATTCTTTCATTTCAGTTTTGGGGCAGAGTTGAGGTATTTTCCTTGTTATTCTTGAATCTTTGAATGACTGGTGATATTTGAATTTGATTTAGCTTAGGAATGGTATGCTCTGCACTTCCTTATGGCAGATTTATTCCTCGAATTTCATTTCAGTTCTGTGTTATTTTTGTGAATACTTGGAGGTTGGATAATGTTTGTGTTGGATTCGATTAGCACGCTTTAGTCTAAGTCTAGTCTAAAATCCCTGAAATTAGTATTATAATCAAAGTTCAAGGCACGAGATGTGGAAGAGCTGACCAAGTTGAGTACAAGATAAAGATACTGCAAACAATTAAATAGAACAAGCAAAAGTGCACAACCACACCAATAAACACCAAATTAATGGAATGGATGGTAATTCTACCTCAGCCATTTCAAAAAGTTTTCCATCAGTGATGATACAAGCAATCTCCAATATCCTGTCCTTTTCAACATCTAAACCTGCATCCAAATGACATGCCATTCTGTTTCCATTAGTCAAAGTAGCTACACATACAATTTGATATACCTTGTCATTTAAGAATTAATTTGTTGAAATGATTACTTGCAAAATTAAACCATGCAGTCAACTAATAAGAAGGAACGGCATTCAAAAGAAACCATTCCAAATATAAAGTAGTTTAATATTTAATCATACACGTGCACACTACAAACACTATGAAGGCCCTAAAACCCTGGGAACTATTCATTCCTACCTATTCAATAAAGTCACATAATGTCAATAGAAGATGAAAGGTCATGGTAAGAATTCACTCAAAAAACCAAAAATCAATAATAGTAGAAAGTAGATAGGAAGGAAGGAAGGAAGAAATTATATTAATGTTCAGATGACCAAAAGTAGGTCAATGGAACTCAAGAGTACAGCAGTTTAGGATAGCAAGTTCTAGGAAGAGAAACCTAGAAAGGCCCCACAATGGGAAAGAACAAAAGCAAAGAAATACAGAACAAGAAGAGACCACCAATACAAGTGGTCAAGAAACTAGTAAATATAGCCAAGAAGGGGGGACAAGAACCCCAAAGATCAATACTGCAGAAAACTACAGATCATTAAGTATCACTGTCTGGACTTGAAGGGAGTCATACAAGATCTGATAGGGCAATAAGTGTCGAGAATTCCCAAACATCATTAATGATGAAAAGCTAAAGGTCAAGAAAAAATAAGTACTTGTTATTCCCTATTGGATGCACTACCATCACAAGAGGTCAAATGAAGCTACAATATATGTGTCAAATGCATGAATTGGTAATCTCATCAAGTCCTGCTATTTTAAAAATAATAACACTATGTAAGCTTCTCCATGTGTGAAACAATCAAAGTGCTATCATATTATTTTATGAGAAAAAAGGTAGCTATTTAAGAAAGCATCATACATTTAGTCAAAGTTTGAAGACTCGACGGCCCAAAATAGGACTTGGACTCGAGACTCAGCAAGGACTCGGCAAAAAACTCAGCTAGGACTCGACAAAGAAGAAAACCGTAGTTTTACAAAAAATCAAAAATAAATTAATGCAGTTAGAGAACATAAGAGCCTAATTTGATTATCAATTTCTCATAGTTCAAATATTACACATGTTATATGATCTTCAAACACTCAATATTTGAAATTTCATCATTCATACTCATAGTTTCAAATTTTCAAATGAAAAAACAAACAAAAAACAAGTTTTAAACATGCATACTCATTGTTTCCAGGCGATGCCAAGAGTCCTAAGTTGGGACTCAGGAGTCCGACTCTAAGACTCGCGCAAGTCACTCGCCAAAACTTGGGAGTCCTAGCCTGGACTCTCCAGGACTCAGCTCGAGAGTCCTTGGCGAGTCGACTCAGCGAGCCCTAGGACTCGCAAGTCCCAAGAGTCTTTTCCAGGACTCACGGAGTCCTCAAACTATGCATTTAGTCATCTCTCTCTTGAATTTAAATGAGGGTTTTCTCCAATTAACCAAGTATGTTTTAGGCACCACAAACCACAAATGACTATTTTGTGCCATATGATTAACCAAGCTTCAAAAGGTGTTCGGAGATCAAAATACTAAACAAAGTTGCATTTAAAATGTGTTATAGGTGTTGATGAATGGTAGCTTAGGTCAGATATAAACGATGATTGCTAAAGCATCATCATCGTTTATATAAGATCAAAAGCTCTTCATGTTTAAATATTTCTGGAAAAATAAGTTAGTCGAATTTATAAGCATTCATAAATTCGAAAATAATAAAATTGATTTATATCTGCAATGAATAAAAATCGGAATTCTTATAAATATATATTCGCCATGTGGGAAGGAGTATATGTGTTAAGTCGCCTAACAAATGGTAATCGGCTGTAGAGAAAGCCCACGCGCCCAAAGGGACACGTCCTCTCAAGAGACACATCCCTTGGAGGCGGGCCTCTCCACATACAAATAGGAGTTCCAAACATTGAATGCAAACATCGAAATCAATTAATGTTCTGCAATCAGCACATTCGGCATCAAGAGAAGAAATCTGGAAAACGTCTTTGACTTAGAATTTCAGACCTTAGTTTTATCTTAGTGTTTTAGGATCCCAAATTTGTAGAAAGATTTGATTACATTTACATGGTATCAGAGCCACGTTGTGTGAATCCAAATCATATCTAAAATCAGATTGCTCAGAAATTCCTATTTTCTAAAAATTCGAATTCACATCGCATTCTTCATAATGTCAAGTGTGATCAGATTTGAAGATCGTCTTGCAGGAGCAGATAACTTTACATCATGGAAATTTAGAATCATGATGATCCTAAAAGAGAATAAACTAGACTCACTTGTGAGAGAAAATAAAAAGGAACCTGAGGCTGAACCTGAGAAAAATCAATGGATTGAAAACAATGAAAGAGCCATGAAAATCCTAGTAGATGCAGTTAGGGATCATATAGTGCCTATCTTAGCAAAACATGAAACTGCATATCATATGTTCAAATCCCTTGAGAGTACCTATGAGATCAACAACACCAGTAGGACTCTTGCATTAAAAAGGCAAATCAACAATGCTCAAATAAACAAAGGAGAATCAATCAACGCATACTTCATGAGGATCATTGAACTAAGGGATCAATTATCCACAATTGGATATCAGATTGATAGCAAAGAGTTAACTCTAATTGCACTAGGAGGCCTTCCAAACTCATGGGAGTCATTTGTTCAAGGAATAAGTGCAAGATCCAAACTCCCTAAGTTTGATAGGCTAAGAACTGACTGCCTTCAAGAGGAAACAAGACTCTCCACAAAAGAAAATAAACAGAAGAACTTAGATGAAGACATTCATGTACTCAACACATCGTCTAATAAAAGGAATAAGAAAAACTCCTACCAGAGAGGATCTTTTAAAAGAAAGAGAAATTCCAATGGAAAGGAATCTTTTAAGAAGAAAGACGTCTCTCAAGTGCAATGCTTTAGATGTGATCAATATGGTCACTATGCAATGAAGTGCCCTGACAGATCAAAACAACAAGCATCTTTTGCCAAAGTAGGAAAGACAAATTCAAATCATGAATCTGAGAACTTTGTGTTCTATTTAGCCTTATCTAGTCAAGTATCTAATAACACCCACAACTAGGTAATTGATAGTGGTTCCTCTAGACATATCACAGGATTCAGAGAAAACCTAGACACTATGACTGAAAAATCTGATGAAGAAGTAACCATTGGGGATGATTCTGCACACCCTGTGAAAGGGGTTGGAACTTGCTCCATCAAACTGAAATCTAGACTTACCCTTCAACTCACTGGAGTCTTATTTGTACCTGGAATAAAGAGGAACCTAATATCCATCTCTGCCCTTGAAGACAATGGATATAGAGTTACCTTTATGGATGGGAAAATTCTAGCATGGCCTAAAAACTCAACTATCAAGAAACCTCAAACTATTGGTGTAAGACAAGGGTACCTTTACAAACTATGCACCGAAGACTAAAACCATATCATGAAGGAACTTGTAAAGGTTGTGCCTTAGGAAAGAAAATAAAACTTTAAAGACAGACAATGGGAAAGAATACACCTCTGAAATTTTTAAAGAATTCTGCATGAGTGCTGGAATTAAGAGGGAGTTCACAAGTTGCTTGATCTAAACATTGAAACCATTCAAGAGGGCAAGAAGTTCTAGTGAGACAGAAACCTATTCCCCTAGAGTACCTGAAGAGGAACCTGCTCCTGAGATTCAGAGGGAGCATCCTGAGGAAATGCCACATGAACTACCTTCTATTTCAGATGAGAATACAAATGACAACGGCAAAAAGAGACCACCTTGGGCTAGAAAGATGATCAAAGAAGCCGAGGATCATACAGCACCCAAAGGAATGTTCAGGGAGAGTAAAAGACCCAAACGGTTCTCTAGTTATGTTGCTTTAATGAACAACATCTTAAACTCAAAACCTGCCAGTGCTACAGAAGCCTTCAGACATCAAGCTTGGAAGGATGCAATGACGGAGGTATAACCATTGAAGAGGAAGTCTATCTGGAACAGCCTAAAGGTTTTGTGATACATAAATCTAACTCACATGTGTACAGGCTAAAGAAAGCTCTCTATGGACTTAAACAGGCTCCCAGGGTCTAGTATGAAAGAATTGACAGCTATCTCTTGGGATTAGGATTTTCCAAGAATGATGCTGACTCCAATCTCTACTTCAAGGTAATCAAAGGTGATATGCTAATAATTATTTATATGTTGATGACCTGCCGATAACAGGAGAAGATCACCTCATTGCTCAAGGGAAGCAGGATCTAATTTCTGAATTTGACATGAAAGACTTGGGCATTCTACACTACTTCCTAGGTTTAGAAGTATGGCAGAAATCAAAGGGCATTATACTAAACCAAGGGAAGTATACAATTGATATTCTGAAGAGATTTGGAATGTTGGATTGTAGACCGATGTCTACACCTATGGAAACCAACTTTCACAAATTGAAAGAAGCAGCAGCAAAATCCAAAAGTGCGGATCCAACCCTTTACAGGCAGATGATTGGATCCTTGATGTATCTGGTTAACACCAGACCTGATATTTGCTATGCAGTGAATGTTCTCAGCCAGTTCATGTGTAAGCCAAAGGAAATTCACTTAATGGTTGTGAAACATATTCTGAGATATCTTCAAGGCACTATTGGATATGGTCTTCTCTACAAGAATGATCAACTAGATCTACATGGGTACTCTGATTCAAATTGGGCTGGAAGTATAACCGATCGGAAAAGCACATCAGGATGTTGCTTCAGTTTAGGATCGGCTATGATCTCTTGGATCTGCAGAAAACAGTCTTCAGTGGCACAAAGCTTGACAGAAACTGAATACATTGCAGCCTTTATGAGGGCAAGAGAAGCAGTTTGGCTTCGTAAATTGCTTGTGGGACTCCTTGATCTAAGCACATTGAGATCCCCTACCATTATGAGACATGGTAGAAAGGAATGTGATCCAGTTGGAGTATGTTAGTACAAATGATCAAACAACAGACATTCTCACCACACCTCTCTCCCGAATCAAGGTAGAACACTTCAGGAAGAAACTGGTATGGTTGAAATGTAATTTGATATTATGTTGAAATTCAAATTGTTTATAAGTTGTACTAATATATAAAGATGTTTAATGTGTAAACTCTTTTGTCATGTGTGTGACTCCATGACCTTATGGGCCTACTCCCCCTGTGTACATTATTGAAAGGTGACGATCTTTCTAATAATGAACACTTGTATTTGACATTGTAAAGTGACGACTCTACAATGATAAACTATCATGATAGATATCATGTGACTTGATATCTGTGGACATGTCATGATAGTATCTCTTGGACACTTTGATTGATATCATGGGACTTGATATCATCTGTAGATCATTGTGATCCTTAAGAGATAATCATGGTGGATATTTATATCCGTGGATATGCCATGAATTATGGTAGACAACATGTGACTTGATGTCAGTGAACATACCATAATGAAGATGTGTTATGGAGAATTTCATTTGACTTGACATTTTCAGAAGCATACCATATCTTCTGATATCACGAGTTAGGTGATATCACTTTTGATGGAAGTTATCCTCCCTAGTTAAAGAGGGAGTGTTGAATAATGAAGATGTGTTATGGAGAATGTCATGTGACTTGACACTTTTAGAAGCATACCATATCTTCTGATATCACGAGTTAGGTGATATCACTTTTGATGGAAGTTATCCTCCCTAGTTAAAGAGGGAGTGTTGAATGATGAAGATGTGTTACGGAGAATGTCATGTGACTTGACACTTTCAGAAGCATACCATATCTTCTGATATCACGAGTAAGGTGATATCACTTTTGATGGAAGTTATCCTCCCTAGTTAAAGAGGGAGTGTTGAATAATGAAGATGTGTTATGAAGAATGTCATGTGACTTGACAAATATTGAGAAATCATTCCATATCTTAGATATCACGTGTTAAGGTGATATCTCTACTTATTTGATTTGAAATATCTTCCCTAGCTAAGAGGGAGTGTTGATGAATGGTAGCTTAGGTCAGATATAAACGATGATTGCTAAAGCATCATCATCGTTTATATAAGATCAAAAGCTCTTCATGTTTAAATATTTCTGGAAAAATAAGTTAGTCGAATTTATAAGCATTCATAAATTCGAAAATAATAAAATTGATTTATATCTGCAATGAATAAAAATCGGAATTCTTATAAATATATATTCGCCATGTGGGAAGGAGTATATGTGTTAAGTCACCTAACAAATGGTAATCGGCTGTAGAGAAAGCCCACGTGCCCAAAGGGACACGTCCTCTCAAGAGATGCATCCCTTGGAGGCGGGCCTCTCCACATACAAATAGGAGTTCCAAACATTGAATGCAAACATCGAAATCAATTAATGTTCTGCAATCAGCACATTCGGCATCAAGAGAAGAAATCTGGAAAACGTCTTTGACTTAGAATTTCAGACCTTAGTTTTATCTTAGTGTTTTAGGATCCCAAATTTGTAGAAAGATTTGATTACATTTACAATAGGAAACATTTCTCAACAATCCACCCATCATGGGATCAATTATCCTATTTCCACAAACATGATAACTGGTGTTGATTGACAGTATGATTCATACTCTTTGTTTAAGTTGAGCATCTCTCTTCTCTAATCAGAAGAGTTTCAAAGGGATATTGAATTTGGCATATGTGATCTCCAATTGTAGAGGACAGTAGTTGAATTCTTTTGTGACAGGCAGACATACAATGTATGATAAAGTTTCTTAGAGGATGGACCAAAATGATTCTTGGAATCAAAATAAACATTTGAAGTCAGATACAAAGAATTTGGCTTGTGGTTTACGATATCTTCACTTTACCAAGGGATCAAGTGGGTTGAGAATCCCCAATATAAGGGCTTAAAGCACTACCCTTGCTACCTTGACATAAGAGTAATAGATGCACCATGGAAGACTGTACCTGTCATCTTATCAAAGTTGCCTAGCATACTCAGCATATCAGGCTCCCCTTTTTAACTTTATGGCATTATGCATAATGCAAATGCTTTCATGTCAATTGGAAGATGGTGTTTGACTTTCTCCAACGGCAACTTGAACATCCATGAGATGCATGAGATCTTGTGGTGTGTCCCATTTGGACATTTCAATCTCCAAGTGGGCAGCTTGGTCTATTGCCAAGGTTTGATGATAAACTGTCATAGCCAAAAAAAGAATTTTTTGTTGGAGAGATCTGTAGAATTATGAGTGTCAACAGTGGCTTAATTGATGCAATTTAAATCAATACCAAAATTTGACTCGAGCAAACAACCCAACATTTTAAGACTTTTGCAGACTCATCCCTGAAAGTTGTCATTTTAAATTATAACTCCAAGAATTGTGAGAAGTTTGGAGGGATCGGAAATGGAATAGTGGAAAGGCCTCGTTTAAAATTATGAGACAAAAGAGACATTTGAGTTGCTTGGGCACAAGCTTGGTCAAGTTTCACAATTGAACAAAAAATGGAGGATGAGGGAAATTGAAGTGCACTAGCAAAGTAGGTGCCAATCCATTTGGAAAGTACATTGTCTTTCAAGCATAGAGTTCCAAATAATTAATGTTCCATCAAAACTTAGGAATCAAGACAACACATCAAAAAGTTTGTATGTCATGCCCCATAAATTACAACACTAAAATCTTGGTCGATCAGTATAAGTTCAAATAAATTAATGAAAGAATAAATTTAATTCTATAAACTCAGGCTAACCATAATTGTTAGTTGTTTTATTATCCAAAAAGGGATATAAAGAAGAGTTAAAGTGGAGCAGCAGTCAAACTATAGAGGCAGTGATTACTTATAGAGGAGAAAAAACTATAAAGAGCCCGCCCAAGAGAAGAAAGATTACTAATCATTTATTATGAAAGATAACATAAAGAACAATTATTCCATTAACACTAAATAGGAGCAGCAATTAATAAGCAGTGAATAGGTAGCAAATGATTAAAGATGACAGCAGATAGAATTAAGGAGGCAACAAATTCTTCATAAGGCCAACTTCCTTGCATGATTCAATACATATATATTCGCCCAAGAAAGGTGAGATATGATCAGTAGTGTGAGCGCTAGAATTAGTTTATAAAACCGGCCCTTGAAATTGGAATTATATGGCCGACCTCATATTGTAGCATGAGGGTTTTGATTATGATTTAATTATAGTGTGAATGTGGCCGACTCCTTGTGATAAGACACCTCCTTTGTGAAGAGGCACGAGATAGCTATAAAGGGAGATCCATTTCAAAGAATAGAGGCATCGAATCATAGAAGGGAGTCTTGGAATGGAATATCAAAGAGAAATAAGCAGAACTAGCAGATCTAATCATGGGAAGGAAAATCAATAAGAAATCGGGATAACAGGACAAAGCATGGAATCATGAAAGAAGAAATAAATAAGAAGTTTGAAACATATTTTTGAGGCAGCAGCAAGAATAGTCAAATAAGTTCATATAAGTGTGTGTGTGTGTGTGTGTGTGAGGGTGTTGCCACAATAATGGGTTCCACTTTCTAGGACATCTTGATTTTTGCCTGAAATCACATATTTTTAGAAAATATAATGATTTAAGCCTTGAAAGGTTTCATTTAAAGGATTTTAATTAAAGAAGGTTTGATCAAACCCCCTTGAATAGAACCCTACTAGTTTTAAACCATACCTATAATGGAGTATCCTCTACACCTATCAAAATGCTGATAAAAAACTACTTTTGATTTATCTCTTGGAGGATCAAATGAATTCATTTAAAATTTATGTTTTGTAAGTATGTAGCCCTTAATATAAGCTTCCCAAAAAGTATAATTTTAAATATATTTAATTTGATTATTATATTTATTTTTTATTTCTTGTGAATGTAGGTTATTTAATGAACATCAAAGTCTTTGTTTTGCACATACAAAAAAAATAGGAAAATAGAGAAAAAAAATATCTAATAAATACATGTCCACTAAGTATTAATGTCCTTATTCCAACAAAAAAAAAAAGTTAATTCAAATGTATACAAAAAAAGTTGCATTACACAATACATGTCTATCCAAATTATAATACTCTGACTTAGAAAATTAATTAAAAAAAAATATATGCAACAAAAAATTATGAAAAAATATCCATTCCCTAGATGTTGGTGTGACAAATCCGTATTTTAAAAATTAGAATTGTATCTTTTCTATAAAAAAAAGTTGTGTTACACAGTAAACATCACTTTTTAAAAAGGTTGTTTAGTAGAAAAAATAAGTTATTAAAAATTACATAAAGGATTCACAATTTTATTTTAAATTTTAAAAAAAAAATATAATTAGAATCTACACACAAAATCTCACAAATCACTAGTTTGCTTCATCTTCAAATTCTTAATAGTTTAGCTGCTATAGGTGTAAGAAAGTGAAAACTTGGTGAAAATACTAGTTTCAATGTCAAGTTTGGCCAAAAAGTGTAACCCATTATTGTGGGATCACCCATAAAATATATACACGTATATGTATATTATTTACGATTATACAATAATGATGCTTGCAACAATTATTGAGCCTTATAAAGTAATTATGGTTCTTTAGTATGAATATGGATAATAGATTCTTATTCATCTAATTTATATCTTCTGAATATTAAATCAGAAAACATCTTCAAAAATACATTTGCAATCCAGGCAAGGAATGAAAGGAAAATAGAAATATATGCCTTCTAATTGGAAATAATTAATTGTTTGGCATATGTACGACAATCTGGGTTTCTGAGTTCTATGTTTATTTGTTATATGTATTGAATGTTTTCAGCCATGGTTGAGGAAATGAGGGATCGCAAGAGGGTATGGTGATGGGGCACTCTCCTAGGTATGCCACCTCAAGGTGGGGACCAAATGAGCCCCATGAGGCCAAAGGGGTAAAGAGGGTACTGCCCTTGGGCTTAGGAGAGATGGGCTTCCGGGGCACCCTATTGTAACCTCACCCCTCCATCATGGTGAATCAGCACAAAAAGCCCAATCATAGAGAGAGGAAAATGGTTGGCAAGATAAGGGGGGAACGGAAGGTGGACACCTCACTGGATAGACCACCTCATAGGATGGCATGGGCCACATGAGGCCAAGAGGGATGGTATATCCGCTCTTGGGCCTAGAGTAGAGGATCCGAGACACCCCATCAAAGTCACTTTCTCCCATGCTCTCCTATGGTTGAGCCTTCCAAAGATATTAAAATGCTTTATGATTGAATTAATAATTATGTCATGAATTTACTGATGTTTAATTATGATAATCTACTAATTAGTATTATTGTGGTAAATAGTTTCTAATCTGTTTGCAGGGTTTCAATCAGGTGAAAGGCATTCTCTAACCCATTTGTTTATTGAGAAATTGGGGCAAGTTTAGGGCATTCCCAATTAGGGGAGGTTACATTGTATTGCAAATAACACAATTGAGAATTTTTTGAAAATATATTTTTTCCAAGTGGTTCTAAGTTCGGCTTCAAGCTGAATTTGACTATTTAATAATTTATTCATTGTCCCCTATCTTGGAAAGGTACTATTCTCAGAAGAGACACCAATAATTAGGGAAAATTAAAAAGATTTATAGCAATCAATTTTGTTGACTAGAATCAGATTGTCATGGAAATTCAAGTGCAATGCTAGGGGAGTTGACCCAGAGGAATCTAGGAACATGATCATTTTGCACTATCACAGAGGTATACCAAACCGAGTGCAATATGCATCATGGGTTTGTTGTTGTATCAGCCACTTGTGATCAAAACCACAAAGCCTAACTTGTTCTGAATTCCTTCTAGTATTGCCACAAAATAAATAGAGCATCTGATATCAACATACAAAAGGCAAGTGGTTGCTCTTTTGTAACAATGAGTATCCCAAAGCTATACCAAACCAAGTGTAATATGCACCATGGGTTTTGTTGTTGTATCAACCACTTGTGATCAAAACCGCAAAGCTTAAATTGTTTTGAATTCATTCTGGTATTGCCACAAAAAAATAGAGCATCTGATATCAACATACAAAAGGCAAGTGGTTGCTCTTTTGTAACCATGAGTATCACAAAGGTTACCAAACCGAGTGCAATATGCACCATGGATTTTGTTGTTGTATCAACCAGTTGTGATCAAACCCACAAAGCCTAACTTGTTCCAAATCCATTTTGGTATTGCCACAAAAAAAATATAGCATCAAATATCAACTGACAAAAGGCAAGTGGTTCTCTTTTGTAACCATGAACCTATTTCTTAATTGTGAACACTTAATGGAATGACCAATATAGTTGCTAACAGGTTAACAGGTTTTTTTTATGGTTTCAAAAAGATCAGACCTGGTTTATACAAGAGTAGCATCATGCTTATGGACATTAAAACATTTTTCCCATAATTTTTTCATAAACAAGTTGATTTAGCAAGTTGATGTAGCAACTTGTCAGTGTGTGTGCCAATATCTTCTAAAACTTGACTTCCAAGCTACATGTCCAAGATAGTGAAGTAAACCTAATCTTTAAGTATAGATGAAAATTGAACCATATATCCAATCCAACATATATTTCTTTCATGTCACTTCTTTCGGAGAAACCTACAATAATGCATGCAAATATGAGTCAAAGTTGAAGCACAAATCTATGAACAATGATTCCAAATCATTTAACAAGACCACAAATTAGTTTCAAAATAAGATTTTTAAAATTGAAGCCAAAGCAAATCCTATGCAAAAGGAAATGTATATTTATGTCGCTTCCAAAAAATAACTTGATTCCTAAAGAGCTAAAGAAGCAATATTAGATTGACAAGCAGTGTAGCATACACAATTCTAGCAATCAATCTGATGAGGAATATGACACTCTAAAACATTTCTTGTACAAATACAAGCATCAAGGTCCACCACAGCAACACTAGACAAAGGAAAACAAATAATAGACTCTTAAATTAGTGCTATGGTAGCAACCACACAAGTGGAATTGTTCTCCATTTTTTAATTCAAAAGAAGCAAAAATATTGTTATACTCTCAAATGTGGGTCAACAAATAACCAGTACAATTCATCGTTGACAATGGAATCAAGAAGAATTTGATTTCACTTGCAGCAATTTGGAGATGAAACTTGACACTGACACCTCAACTTGAACCATGCACAAATTGGATTGTTTAGTTTGGCATTTAAGAACTCTTAGGAAAGGTACCCACAAACCCTTTAGCAACTAAATCAGATCTACACATAATTATTAAGTATGCAAGCATTTCCACATTAACCATTCTAAGAGATTAACACATTAATTGAATCTACAAAAATTTCAGTAACGTCCCAAATGTAAACAACACATAGAAAAGAAAGAATGAGAGCGATAAGAGAAATCAACCACAAGAAAGAAAATGACTAAGATAAAACCTATGAAAACCCTTTCGAGAAAAACCCAACCTCCAAAGCATTGAACCAATATATCATTCAACAACAATGAACTTGTTACAGTACAATATCAAGCTCTTGCCTCTGTGGAGATCAACATCCTCTTCCTCTAGTAGAAAGAGGATAGCATAACCCTAAAAAAACTCGTGTATCCATCTCAAGCCCTCAAAATATTAAAGTTATGGAGGCCCAAAAACCACCATAAGGCATTGCAATGGGCCCAAACAAGGCCCCAAAATACCATGGTAAAAATTCATACAATCCACACTCCATTTTTTGTCAAGATTCCTAGTCCTCTTTGTAACCTCCCTCTAGATTGTGCTCTTACATGTCATAACCACTATCTTTGTCATAGATGCTCTTATATATCATTCATGAGGACATACCTTTTTACAAATATATTTACACATATATGCCATAATAAAAATAAACTACACATGGCATAATGGCCAAGGCATAAAGTGGGACATCCCATTTCATGAGAACACATAAAATAATATATTAAATATTTTGATTATTAGGACTTGCAAGGTGTATGACACATCTAATCCCAACAATAATCGTGCCATTCATCAGAATCACTTGGTGTACAATGTCAATCCTTTTCAAGGTGAAGTCTGTTTCAACATTTTGCACCATTGCAGATATGTCATGTTTTACTCATGTAACCATATATTTGCCAATATCATGGAATATATGAAGCAAATCTTAGAAATATTGTCATAGGTGTTAGTGAAAAAAGATACTACATAAAGGAAGTAGTTTCTACACTTCCCTCACAAGCACCATCATTCCAAGAAGTTAATTAGCCAAAATAATTAGTATCTATTCTCGATGGTTAGAACTGAACAAAATAAAGACACCCTCACCATAAAAGATAATGACACAACTCCTAATAGAAAAATGTAGTTGAATGGAGAGTTGGACTACAAAGATTTTTTCTAATCCCCATCTAGAGTATCAATGAATTGTTTGATAATGTATACTATTAATTTAATTCGAAGACCACCTCTTCCTAATGCATCACTCTACCAACATTCATTCCACGAGAATAAATTAATCAAATAACAAATTTAGGCATTTGAGAATTACACATGGATAAAAAAGCATTGAATAATATTGCAATCCAAAATCACTACCCAATTCCAAAGATAGATCTATTGGACCAACTCTATGGAGCAAAGATCTTTATCGAAATAGATCTCAAATAAGTTTAAGATATACTCCTACTGAACCTTCAAATGTTTGGAAAATTGCATTTAAAGCAAATAAGGTTCGCTTGAGTGGTTGGTTAGGCTCTTCCAATTAACCAATGCTCTAGCAACATTCATAAGGATGATGAATGAGATCCTATAACACGTTACAAATAGATTTATTTTTTTCTATCTAGATGGCATGCTCATCAATATAACAAGGGAATAACACTCTAAAGTCTGAACCACATTCAACAAATTCTCCATGCTCAACAATAGCACGAATTATATACAAATTTTGAGAAATGTTCATTCACCATAAAGGAATTATACTACTTGGGGCATATCGGTTATGATAGAGTACGTGTCTCCAACCAAGATACGTCTCATCGAAGAATGACCTACACCAAAGACACAAAACTTCTTTTTTTTTTGGGTTGGCTGATTTCAATAAGGAACATTTATTTGAATTCTCCCACATCACTTGGCCAGAAAACTGAGTTTACTAGAAGTGATGCAAAGGCAACTTTCAATAAATCAATTGCACAAAAAAAATGTTCCAGGAATCCTACTATTGGATCCCCAACAACCATTTGAGATAGAGATTAATGCATCAAGATATACACTTAGGGCAATCATTAGACAATTTGGACAACCGATTGCTTACCACAATGAAACATTCCTTGCTATAGAAGAGAGTATCCTAGATATGACTGGGATCTTTATTCCATTGTCTAAGCATGTAAGTGCTAGAAGAATTACATATAGGGTAAAGAAGTCAGCATTCATCATAAACATAAACCATTGAAGTTCTTGCAAACATAGAAAAATCTGCAAAAAGAGCGTCACTATATATGGTCAACAGACGCTTACATGCTATTTTTTATAAAACCTCTCCAATTTGAAAGAAGAATTCCAAAAGAAAAGGCTACAAACCTCCACCTTACATTTTAAAGAAAATATTCGTTCCCATAATAGTTCCCAAGCATGTTAAATTCTATACTTGCTGTCATGTCCCCAATTTGGGACCTCTCTTCAATTGGTGGGAAAAAGAGCATTTTTAAATGCTAATTTGAAAATAATATTAAAATAATAATATCTTTAAATTAAATAAATAATTATTATTATATTTAAAAATAATATTAAATAATAATAATATAATATTAAATAATTAATAAATAATAAATAATAAATTTAAATTATTGTTAAATAACACTTAAATTTTAATAAAACTCTCTCGCCGACTTCTTCGGATTTGCTAGTATTTATGGAGGCTTGATTTCATTGTTTTGGATCATGGAAGGAAGACATGACGAGTTGATAGCATAGTTACGAGACTCGCCAGGACTCGGCGAGTCCCCCTGGCCGAGTCCTGGGGGCTCGGACTCGGACTCGGCCGAGTCCTACCGAGTCCTAGCTGGACTCGCCAAGTCTGGCAGACTCGCCAAACTCGCCAAGTCCAGGCGAGTCCCATCAGCAGGACTCGACAAAAATCAAGGTTTGAAAGTGCAAAAAAATACATGAAATTTGAAAAAAAAAAATTATTTATTTACTTATTGTGAATGCAAAATGATGTACACCATGGAGGTTTGTATGGTTTTGGAGGTCTTAATTTGGGCTTGGTGGCGGGGACAATGCCCCTCGACCCCGCCCTGTATCGCGAGAGGGAGCGCGCCCAGGGCGCTGCCCTGGGACCCTGCAAGGGGCGCTGCCCCCAGACCCCGCTGGGAGCGCTACCCCCAGACCCCTGCAAGGGGCACTGCCCCCAGACCCCCACAAGGGGCATTGCCCCTTGACCCCATTGGGGGAACTGCCCCCAAACCCCCACAAGGGGCGTTGACCCTTGACCCCACTAGAGGCACTGCGCCTAAACCCCACAAAGGGCACTACCTCTCAACCCCATCAGGGCAATTTCCCTGATACTTGAGATTATGGCTACTACATCATCTAGGACCTATCTTAGACACATTCATAGGAAAGATGCAGGCTCTTTTGAACCATAGACTTCTAGTTATTGTTTTGAATCTTTTAATATGTCATAGATTTCATATTCCATGAGTTATGTATACATTTGAGTCTTTCACTATATATCTAAGTGTGCTATTGTCATATTTGTTTGGAACATTTGATGTCATGGATTTCATATACCATGAGTTTTGTATACATTTGAGTCTTTGACTATATATCTAAGTGTGTTATTTTCTTGAGCAACTCAGCTACAATTTGTGTTTATAGTTATACTTATATGATCGATGTATACTTGTGCTAGTGATGAGGACCTTGATTGGGTTGACTGGGTAGATAGAGAGGTTGAGGCTATAGCCATGGCAGAGGAGGAGGCTAAAGCATGAGCAAACACATCCAAAACTAATGTTGGTGAGGGTGGCATGGAGTCACAAGCAGAGACTATGGCTGCAATTGCTACATCATCTACGACCCACCTTAGATGCCTTCGTAGGAAGGATGCAAACTCCTTTGAGCCATAGACTTGTAGTTATTGTTTTGATATTTCATATTTGTTTGGAACATTTGATGTCATGGACTCATATTTTGTACCACGCACTACTCCTGGTTCTCAACCGTCGCTTGAGAGCATGGGTTGGAACAAGGACGCACATGATGCACAAAAAAGACAATTGTAGACTTTTGGTACTACTGCGCCATTCCCTTCCATGTAGCCAGGTAATTCTTTTTTCGTTTAATTGTTCTAAAATTTATATTTAAATTTTATTATTTTAGAATCTAGATGTATCTCATTATCGAATTCAAATTTAAAGTTAAAAACTTAATACTTTTCATTTTACAATACTTATGTAAGTAACTTTTCATCATCCAGGATCCTTAGACGCCTTCATAGGAAGGATGTTGGCTCCACTATGCCATAGAGTCATAGACTTATAGCTATTGTTTTGATATTTCATATTTGTATGGAATATATGATGTTATGGATTTCATATTCCATGAGTTTTGTATACATTTGACTAATTTTATATATCTAAGTATGCTATTTCCTTCAGCGGCGCAACTACAATTTGTGTACTTTATACTTATGTGATCGTTGTATACTTGTGCATGTGATCAAATTTGCTTTTATTTGTATTGTATTCAATAAAGGGTGCTTGAAACAAGTTTTAAATCCTTAAAAATCTCTAAATTTCTAGGGTTTTTTCAACTTTTTTTCATTTTGCCGAGTCCGAGTCCCGAGTCCCCGAGTCCCGAGTCGAGTCACCCTAGCCGAGTCCAAGCCGAGTCCGAGCCGAGTTACTATGGTTGATAGTGTAGCTGGTCATTTGCCTAGTAGGACATAGTCTCTGCCAATGGGTTGTGTCTTTGTTCGGCAAGTCCGCCATTCAATCCATTTCCACTAGAGTCTGATCGCAAATTCCCCAGATCGTAGTGAAGTCTTTGAGGCAGCAATTCATATATGAAAGGACGGAAGCTTCCCGTTGATCGAGCATCACTTGTTATCACGGTAAATCCTGACGGGATTACTAAAGCAATATTGGAATTGAATGTTCTCATCCATTGACGGCAGTTCGATAGAGTTTTTCATCACCAACGGATTCACAGGAAGGTCATGAGGATACAGGCGGAAGATTCAGGACTGGGTCGCGTGAGTCTAGAGGCACTTCTCCTATCAGCGAACTCTATAACATCTTCATGTGAAGAGTCGGGGGCCATCATCACAACAATATTCACGGGATGCCAGACAAGTACGACTCCTCTATATTCAATGACTAACGTCTTCCAAATTATAAATCAAGAGATCTTGTTTCTCATTGGCACGACCTGGAGATCTTCATTAATAAACATCACCCAATCCAGAGTTCGTATTCTAAAGGGAACGGGAATGATATCTCTCGTCCACTGTTCTTTGAGGCAGTCGTCGTCAACATTAATCTCGAGCGACATATCTCTTCCGTAAGGTTAATTGTATCTAATCGCAAGCCTTTGTGAGCTGGAACAGTCATATAATAATTGGTTATTTGTGTTTGACACTTCAAGATCTTGTTATAATATGCTAGAGTTGTCGATTGGGAATTGCTTTTCATTGTGCATTCAGTTATATTGTCTAATGGAAATCTTCCTCTGGATCTAGCTATAAGCATTCTGAGAGTTATCCATTGCAATGCTTTAATTCATGTATGTTGCGTTCGAGTATAGTTTCTGCATCCAATGTACTTAGCTTGTTTCGGTTGAGTTCTGAGTGAGCTATTTGCACTGAGATTGATACTGAGTGATTGTTTATTCTTCCTATTCCTCAATATGAAATTTCTGTTATGGTAATTTACATCATATGGTTGGTAATAGATCTAATGATTAATTGGTAAATTGTGCTATGAGTAACACCATCCTAGTCAAGCATCTTACAGTGGTATCAAAGCCTTGATCCTGCCAGCCTGTGGATCAATTTGCAAAAAGAATTTAGTGAAAGAGCATGGATGGGCGATTGAAGCTCTGACCCCAGATAAAGGACATAGATCTTGTTCAAGAGCCGTATCAGGCTTAAGCTTCCAAAATTTTAGATCAATACCATAGCTTGTCAAATCATGCAAAGGCTTACATTCCCCTTGATGCATACTTGAGGGCACATGAGTCCCACTACTCCCACAAAAGAAGACTATATGACTACATAAGACAAAAGAAGAAAGAGGAGGAAGACTCAAAAAATGCCAAGGAAGAGATTAAAGGACCGGAGCCAACAGAATCAATCTTGAAACAAGAAGAGCCCAAGGTGTTGGAATGTGAGCCAGACGCACAAAAGGAGGAAGTTGTAGAAGTGATTAAGCCCCTTGAAGACGCTAAAGTGGAGTTTGAAGAGGAGAAGATTTCAGCTGTTCATAAGGAGGTCAACAAAGATGTGATGATAGTAGAGCAAAAAGAAGGATCAGAGTTTCAAGCTATCAAACAGGAAACTTTTACACTCCCTAGTTCCAAGATTGATCAAATCCTTGATGGAGTTTGGATGACAGATGTGTATCTCATCTCGAGGTTGCATAGCGGGATTCTTCAACAGAGCACGCTGGAAGAAAATGATGGTATTGGAATTTGGATTATTGATGAAGTGCCTCACGCTGCAAAAGAGCGATGACGTTAGAGATGGTTACATCAATGTAGCCCAACTGAATGGCAAAGGAGCGACTTTCAGATTTATATGGGATCCCGGTATACAAGCGGGAATTGCTTGGGGACAAGCAATTTTCGGGACGGAAGGACTGTCTGTCATGTCCCCAATTTGGGACCTCTCTTCAGTTGGCGGGAAAAAGAGCATTTTTAAATACTAATTTGAAAATAATATTAAAATAATAATAATCTTTAAATTAAATAAATAATAATAATTATATTTAAAAATAATATTAAATAATAATAATATAATATTAAATAATTAATAAACAATAAATAATAAATTTAAATTATTGTTAAATAACATTTAAATTTTAATAAAACTCTCTGGCCGACTTCTTCGGATTTGCTAGTATTTATGGAGGCTTGATTTCATTGTTTTGGATCATGGAAGGAAGACATGACAAGTTGACAGCATAGCTGGTCATTTGCCTAGTAGGACGTAGTCTCTGCCAGTGGGTTGTGTCTTTGTTCGGCAAGTCCGCCATTCAATCCATTTCTGCCAAATTCTGATCACAAATTCCCCAGATCGTAGTGAAGTCTTTGAGGCGGCAATCCATATATGAAAGGATAGAAGCTTCCTGCTGATCGAGCATCACTTGTTATCGCAGTAAATCTTGACGAGATTACTAAAGCAATATTGGAATTGAATGTTCTCATCCATTAACGGCAGTTCGGTAGAGTTTTTCATCACCAATGGATTCACGAGAAGGTTGTGAGGATACAAACAAAAGATTCAGGATTAGGTTGCATGAGTCTAGAGGCACTTCTCCTATCAGCGAACTCTATACCATCTCCATGTGAAGAGTCGAGGGCCATCATCGCAACAATATTCACGGGATGCCAGACAAGAACAACTCCTCTATATTCAATGACTAATGTCTTCCAGATTATAAATCAAGAGATCATGTTTCTCATTGGTGCGACCTGGAGATCTTCATTAATAAACATCACCCGATCCAAAGTTCGCATTATGACGGAAACAAGAATGATATCTCCCGTCCATTGTTCTTTGAGGGAACTGTCGTCAACATTAGTCTCGGGTGACATATCTCTTCCGTAAGGTTAATTGTATCTGATCGCAAGCCTTTGTGAGCTGGAACAGTTATATAATAATTGGTTATTTGTGTTCGACACTTCAAGATCTTGTTATAATATGCTAGAGTTGCCGATTGGGAATTGCTTTTCATTGTGCATTCAATTATATCGTCTGATGGAAAACTTCCTCTGGATCTGGCTATGAGCATTCTAAGAGTTATCCATTGCTATGCTTTAATTCATGTATGCTACATTCGAGTATAGTTTCTACATCCAGTGAAATTAGCTTGTTTCGGTTGAGTTCTGAGTGAGCTATTTGAACTGAGATTGATACTTAGTGATTGTTTATTCTTCCTATTCCTCAATATGAAATTTTTGTTATGGTAATTTACATCATATGGTTGGTAATAGATCTAATGATTAATTGGTAAATTGTGCTACGAGTAACACCATCCTAGTCAAGCATCGTACACTTGCCAAGGACCACATTATGCAATTGACTATCCAAGTAAAAATGAAAAATTCCCTAATGAATAAGCTATTTTCTATGATAGCAATTCTATTTTATATTGGGAGTTTTATCTTTACATATGCATATGTGTAGAGGAGGAAATTTGCTACTCCCGGGTCTCTAAGACAAAGAAGAGTCTATAGGGAACAAATGGTCCTCAACTACATCAAGGAACAAAACTCAAGTGACAAGATAAAATGATGAGTTCCAAAAACAAAAAGAGTAGGTCACAGAGGTTCTTTGGACAGACTGGCAAGTTCTCAGCCACGGATGACAACACGGCGCACTGTCATCCAAGAGGCGCGTTGGCGTCTCGTACAGACCAAAAACCAAGAATGTCACAAAAAATAGCAAAATGACTACTAACAATCTGATTGCTAGGAACTCTTGAGATGCGGGAAAATAACAGAGTATAACAAAACTAAAATAAACTAAACTAAACTAAGTGAAATGTAAATGATAAAGTGAGAGAATAAGAGAAAGAAAATGCTCACAATGGACCAAGCAATGAAGCCTTCAATGAAGAGATATCTCCAACACCTGCAGACATAAGATCGAGGAAAATTGTTGGGGCTGTTTAGGGGCTTGCCTTAGTCAAACCCCCATTTTGGTGTTTCCACCTCCACAGACAACCAAATAGAAAAATAGAGAAAATAATAGACAATGAAATAAATAAATAGACGAGATAGACAAGGGATGTGATAAATCCCAAGATGCTCAAAGACATAAGACAAGTAGATATACCTGCAAGGCTTGAAGAAGCCAAAGAGAGAAAGAAAAGGATAGTTGTGAGATCCAAGAGAGTTGTAGAGAGTGTTGTGAGAACTTGAGACAGTTGTAGCAAGTTGTAAAGAGTTGTGCAAGATAGAGAGAAAGAGAAAGAGAAGAAAGAATGAGAGAGCGAGAGTGAATACCCAAGAGAGAAAGACCAAGGGAGAGCAATAGAATGAAAGAGATAGACTTTAAAGAGAGAAAAAGAGAAAAGAAGGTTCCCAGGCCATTTCCACCAACCAAGGTAGGTGACAAGTGGCAACATGCTCAGAAACGGTCGTTTGAATGTTGAAATGTCACGGAACGCTAGCGCAGCACACGGATGTCCACGCAATGAGCTAGTGTCCAAACAAATCGTGCTCAAAAACGTTGGGAATGAGCAAAACACAAGGTTTAACGCAAAGTTGACATAAGAGGGTAGCTACTAAAAAAGGGTCTTAACTTTTAGTTCTACTTGCTTGGGAAAAAAATCCTTTAGGGATCCAAAGCTCTGTTGGCCAAACTCCCACATAAGCATATTTAGGGCTCCAAACCTATGAAGGTGAAACCTAGGTCATTTTCATGGCCGCACCCTGTTTGAGCCACAGCTAATTCAAAATTTGATATTCCCAAAAATACGAATTGACAATTTGATTGCATGCACGCTAATTTAATAGTTTATATTTACCTATAAACAATGTGCTAGTTTAAAGCTTTACTTGTTTGAAGAAGAAGAAGAATTAAAGGAAAAATTCAAAACGGAGGGAAGTACCTGTCATTTCTAAGTCAATCCATACGAGAGGGCGTCTAAGTGGCGGAGTGGATGAGTGTGAAGAAGTGTCCTTGCCATTCCTGTCCCTCTTCTCTGCAGAGTCGAGCGACGGCTTTGACGAAATGCTGCTCATTCTATTCACTGGACTGCACAAACCGCTTGAGTAGAGGCGAGAGTGTGAAATGGTAGTAGCAGAGGATTGGAACCCAAATTTCACATCATCTCGCACCAACCCTCGGGTGGCTTCTTCTTCACGTCATATAATTCACAGCCTAACGAATGTAATATGAATCAATGACACTTTCACCGACTAAAAATTTGACGATCACTTTGCGCCAAGAACCGCATATAAACGAGATATTATGGGTCACTACATCCTTTGTTTCGAAAAAGAAAACTACTGCCCCTATAATGTTGCTCTTTTTGGAGTCGCTGCTGCCCAAGCTCCCTTTTCTTTTTTTACAGATAAAAACTATTATTGTCATTAAAAGGTATAATTAAATATTACTAAATCGAAAAAATTTGAAAAGTTAGGTTCATTTTTATTTTATTTTTATCTTTCTTGGTATACGCACATTTTCATACATCTATTTATATATCATTTATATCTACATGTTTTTCATATTATAGAAGGTCAAACACACAAATTTCACTATTATGTTATTCTTGTTTGATCTCATGATTATGGATCTTATTCATGTTTCTTCATAATGTAATTTCGTATTTAGTTGAATCATGTCCTTTTCAATAGTCATTGTGAGTTGATTTAACACATGTTTGTGTAATTTGTTTCTATGTATTTGTATTAAAAGGTATTTGATAATGTCTTATAAGAGCATTTATTTGAACATCATCACCTTGGACATCCACAAGATTGCTTGCTAATTGTTGATCCTTTGCATGAGCATAAAATTAATCTTTTTTTTGGAGTTGATAGAGGAGAATGTGTACTCTAGTGATTTAGCAACCCACTAAAAGTATTTTTGAATATCACCAGCCCTTAAAGGAAATTGAATATCAATAAACTCGGTGAAATAAAGAGCAAAAGTGCACATATAGCAAGATCAAATATGTGTAGCTAAGGATAAATCTATGAACATAGAAATTATCTATAGACACAAACTCGACATAGAGGATGTATTTTTAGTTATGAGGCAAATCAAATTTCCTATCTTTCACCAAGCCTAAAGCTAATTACACTTATATATTACATTTAATTTCTTAGCTTAGTATTTAATTATAAATTAATTACTTTCACACCTCTTAATTAATGTCTAGGTTGATTTGTACTTGTGTATGTCTTATTGGGTTGGCCTAGATTAATTATAAAGAAAGCTTATTTTCCTTTCTAATATCAATGATATTATTATTATATCAATATTGTTAATTAATATATTATACTTATTATTAGATACTATATATGATTATATAATATATAATTATATAGTTATGTTTGTTTTATTTATATAATTTATTTTTTGGGTAATATTATGAGGATCTATTGTGGGCCCCGACCTCAAATATGAGCAAGAGAGTACAAATATTAAAACTAGAAAAAACATGCATGAACAACCAACATAAGGGCATAACAAGCACAAAACCAACATACAATAATTGAGAGTCTTTCAAGATATCAAAGCAAACAAAAATATGAAAACACTCCACATAAGAAAAAATGACCAAGGGAAAAAGCCCCCAAATAAACAACACTTGCATCAGTATTCATCTCCTTGTCATGATCAAATACCCAATTGTTTGTTCCATTAGGTGTTACCACTACTATCATCAAGCCTGAAATCACCAATGTCAACAAGGTTACCAATCCCCTCGAACTTAATACCATGAATGATCTTCATTCTATTGCATCCCTTGACACCCTTCTACTTGTTAGACAAAGAAGGGTATACACATTGAATACTTTCATAGGTTCTTTACTATGTGAAATAAGCAAATATTTAACCATTTTGTATAAAACCTAGTAGAATGTACTTAGAGTGTCTATATCTATATTTACATCTCTCGAATTGACCTTCATTATAATCAACTCCAACCCATCTACCCTAAAACTTATATTAATTTTTAGACCATCCTTCTAATATAAATCTATATCATCCTCATTTGTATCTTATTCAACCACTATGGTATACTTAGGAAGAAGGGTCAACAACTACAACTAATGTTTAACCTCCTCAAAAGGTACCATAATGATTAGTTTCTCAAAAAATATGGCATTACCATCATGCAAGAATAATGAATCTTATTATATACTAAACCCTCATCATTAATAACACTTTAAACCGGGTTCACTAAAATGAAGTCGAGGCAATAGAAGGTTTTCCTAAGCCTAAGGTCAAACACCCAATTATAATGTAACATGTCCTTGCAACCACCTACCCTCTTTTAAGCCATAATGCTAAGAGAAAACATGTAGAAAACCATACACACAAACACCTCAAAAAACCACACCTTCACAAATAGTAATCTACCCCAAAACTACCACCAAGAAAATCCTATGAAACAATTGTTAAAATAAGAGAAGAAACAAACCACGAGAAAGAAATTTTGCATGCAACAAATTAAAGTCGCCTTACAATACATTAATACACTCTCTAAACACAAGAAATACACTATCACCTCATACCAAATAAAATACCAATCATAATGAAAATGAATGGCATCAAGAAAAGTAATAAAGGATGTTTCTCATTAAGGATGATTTTATTCAACCCCTCCCAATCATTGGCAGTTAAAATTACTAAAGATTAGAAAGGAGTTAAATTAAATCCTTCACCATACCACATTCACAATAACAATGAGAAAATGAAAATAATTCAAAGCTTTTGTAGATGGAGATCGCTTCTTCCAAAAACCAAAGGAGTTTCTAATTCGAGCAATTATTTTTGTAAGCATTTAATAGCTCTCATTGAATTCTCTCCCACCATCAATTTGTTGCAACCCTTTGATTTTTCCAATAAGATATCAATGATTTTAACCTCCCATTTTGCTTCATTATTGGTATTTTAGCCCAACAAAAGGGATCCAACCTTGACACAAAAAATGGATGAATTATTAATAAAAACACCTATCCCCATTAGACTAGAATTCCCCATAGATGCTCCATCAAATTTTAATTTTAAAAACACTGCTAGAGGAGTGTTTCATTCAACCATTACACCTTGACTAAAATCCTATTTATATGATGTATAGTTATTAATTATTATTTTATATTAGAAAATTATAATTAAATTAGCAGTGTTATTAGTGATTATAAATTCATGGAGTATGTGGTAAAACAATTGTGCATGGTAGTTAATCCTAGAATAAACCTCCCAAGGATTTCTTGAAGCTTGAAGATAGACACTTCTAGATTCCACCCCAAGGTTAGAAGGGATTGGATGTTAGAGAATTCCAAGATCAAAAAGTGTAAATTGATAACCTTCCATGAGTGAAACAATGAGCATAATAGTATGTCTATCAAATAAATTAAAGAGAGTATAGAATACAATCTAATACTTTATTATACAGGCAATGTTGAGGAGGTGAGAAGGTAGGAGACAATAACTAACTATCCCTACAAATATGCAACACTTGTGAGCTCACTTGACAAGTGTGTGAGAAAGTGGCAAGTATGCATGTAATAGGTGTCTCAAGTGATGAGGACACATGTCTCAACCATATGAAATAAGAAAAAATATGTCCCTAAGTGGATACTTAGCTAGTGTGAAGAGAACTCTCCTAGATAGGCTAATAGCTAACTAGAGATTATGTCACTATTTACACCAACACCCCTTTAAGTGCAACTTAGGGAGTAATGTATGAAATACGATGAGTCTCAATTACTAGGCCATGTTAGGTACTCATGTATAAATTTCTCATAAAGTGGAGTAAATGAGAAAACTGAGTGAGAAATAAAACTCATCTCCAAAAGAGAAATGTTGCAAATGCAATAAAATGTACAAGTGAAGAAGATACGTGATAGATGGAGGACTCAATTTATAATGCAAGGTGTTTTTTATAATTTTAAAACAATGGGAAATCCAAATCTTAAAATTACATGTGTAAACTTTAATTCCTTGTGAAATTTTGATGTGTTAAAAAAGTATGAAATTTTAATAATTAGGGTGAAAGTTATGCCCCATCAAAATTTTCTTACAATGATGACTTTAGATAGAGAGAAAAACACTAATAAACAACACAATTTTTGAAACATCTTGATGCTAGAGTGTTTTTCATGGAAAGAGCTTTTCATTGACTATTCATAATTAAAAAGTTGACTCCTCGTTTGCAAGTTATGGCAAAATGAAAAAGCCTACCCCCTTACAAATACTTTGTTGTCTTGTAGCAACTAATTAACCACTAACATAAATATTACAAATGGTAACATAAAGTGTTTAGTAAAAAAAACTAATTATGTTTTTATGATAAATGTACATATTATTGTTAACTAGAAACATCAATTATCAACAAAATCTTATGTTGTTGGTCATGTGGGAGGTGGTGTTGACTTGGTCAAATTTCCAAATGGTGGGATCTTTGTGTCAAATAGGAATTCCATGGAAGGGGCATAGTTTGTTGATTCTATGTATGTGAGTATGGAGGTAAAGGTGCATGTAGAGGGGAAAAACTCAATGTGACTAGAGGAAACTCACCTTGTCAAATGCATGTGTTGGAAAATTATTGTAAACAAAGACCAAATTGTTAGTAACGATGAAAAATTATTTGCTATATTTGAAACAAAACATTGAAATCCATGTAGTACAACATTTAATAAAAGCCTTTTTACTCACTTGTACACTTGGTGATGCTATGAATGAGGCAAAACCTACTAATAAAACAAAATATCTACTAAACATAGAGGCCTTTTGACTATAAAATATCTGAAAACCAAATGATGGTGAGCCTTAGGTGTGTCTATGTATTGTTTTTAAGTCCCTCTTACACAACTTTAATATAGTGTTCCCTCTAAATGAGAGATAAACCACAAGGTGTAGTGGCCAAAAACTTCAAAATTATTGTAAAAACATAGTGAAACCCTCCAAATAGATTGAATGGCTATAAAATAGGCCAAATTTGACCAAAATAACAGAGTAGAGGATGATTTTGGCCTTCTACTAAAAAAAAATTGTAGTGTACTGACTTATATAGTATTGTACGAATTTATACAAGGCAACAAAGTACAAGAATTAAACATTTGCAAAAAAAAAAAATTACCATTTTTTGTCAAATGAAAGGATATTCTTTCTTTCTCCGACCTTCTAAATGTAATGGCAATGTTCATTTAGCTCCATGAAACTTCAATGAAAGGGTTATGTGTGGGAGTCATCTTGATACATGGGAAGGAACATGTTATCATGACTTTGATACCATGTTTGAGAGTACCAAGATTAGAAAGCATGAATTGATAACCTTTCACGAGTGAAAAAATGAGCACAATTGTATGTCTATCATATAGTATAAAGTGTGTAAAATACAATGTGAGCCTTGCTTATATAGGAAAGGATAAGGAGGTGAGAAGGTAGGAAACAATGATTGACTACCCCTCCAAAGATGCAACACTTGTGAGCTCACTTGACAAGTGCGTGAGAAAATGGCAAGTATACATGCAATAGGTGTCTCAAGTGATGAGGATAAATGTCTCAACCATATTAAGTGAGAAAAAAACATAAGTCCCTGAGTGAAGACTTAACTAGTGTGAATAGAACTCTCTTAGATGGGATAATAGATAAGTAGATAGATCATGTCGCTATTTACACAAACATTGGATACACATTAATGAATGGAGATGGGAATTTTGTGAAAGGGGACTCATTCTTCTTATGCTTTGATACTAATAATTAAGTTGAGTGGGTGGTAACACTAGAAGGTATCAATTTATCTCTATTTCTGGGTTGCAAAAAGTTGATAGTAGAAGAAGATTCTATGGTGGTGATCTTTGGATTTTCAAATATGTTTGCTTGGTGTTGAAAGTTTAAAATTTTATTGAATGAGGCATTAAATATTTATAAACATTTTGATGGTATTTTTACTCATTTTTTTAAAGTAAGGTAAGGTGGCATAATTTATAATGAACTCAAGGATTGAGTTGAGTCCTATGATGGAAAAAATCAATGATCTATTAGAATTATATGGAAAGTTGGATTCTTCAATCTTGTTTGATTTCTTAGTTCTTGTGGGAGAATTCATATTTAAGGTTGGAGGCCTTTAAATATTATTGGTTCATTATTTGAAAGATGTTAATTGATTAACATGGAAACTTTATTGTGGAAGGGAATGGTGTGTCCCCATGGTGTGTGTGTGTGTGTGAATGGGTTTATCTCTTCTTGCTTAAAATATTTTGTCTTATGTAGACCTTGATTGTGTCATTACCAATTTTTAAATGAAGGTTCTTATTGCAAGTGTTTTGTGTTTATTTTGACCAATTATAGATGGCATGGTGACTAGTGGAGGGTAGGAGATAATATTTATTTTATTATAGAGTAGTTTATGATCACAATTTAAATTGATGTTTATTTGTTCAAACATAAAAAAATATAAGAATATTCTATGTGGTTGTAAGGTATGAGGCCATGGTGAACACTATTTATTTTTGGTATGGGAGTGCCATTATAGTTAATGTCTAGGAGTACCATAATTGTAGCAAATTTTATTGTAAATTTGGAGGACTTGGTCCCAAAAAGAGCAATTAGGGAATGAAAGTGTAGATAGGGGAGATGATTTTGTACTCTTTAATTTCAAAATAAAATTATTTTGAATTTCATGGCCCTTACATGCATGAGGAAAAGCATGCTTCTAGGAATTATATTTAAATTGTGTACTAGAAAAATGAGGAGCTAATTTTTTTTGCAAAGATCTAGACTTAGTGGTGAATGCAAAGATATGGTAGACCATCTAATAGGCCTCATATTATTCTCTCCATTATGATGGTGTCCTAAGACAACCTAAGAGAACTTGCAAGGTATCTCCCTGGGTCTTATCTAGGAAGTGAGATGTGAATTTGGGAAAGCATTTTAGAGTTGTGTTAATATTGTTGGTTCCATATATACTAGATTTGGAGGGTTTAAAAAGTTGAAGAATGGGGGTGGTGAGTTCATTTTTTATGTGAGGTTGATATATCCTTAATGTTTATTAGCTAGTTCTATGTTAATGTTTGGGTAACTAGTTTCTTTATTCATTAGAGTTTTATTTTAGGGGATAATGGACCTCGTTGTAGCCCTTTAGCTTATAATATTTTAGCTCCAAAGGTGTGCATGCCACCAACTATGAGTCAGTATATATATTTTGTGTTCATATTCAATGAGAAAGGACCTTAATAGATTATTTGTTACTTTTATTGAAAAATATTAATACACTTTTATAATTATACTATTTAAATATACATAAAGGTATTTAAATAACATTTTTCATTATATTGTGTATGGCTCTATTTTTTTATTTTATACACATCGTTATGTAAAAAGATATTTTAAAAAATATTTTAAGTACCTTCTTTATATATTTCAATATTAAAATTATATACTACTTATTATTGATAATATTGATTTTAAAGGGTGAAAATATAAAGTTGCACAGTGAATGTGTTTGTGGTCTCTCTTAGTCTCTTACTGTGCCATAACAAGAATATGTCTTACATAAATCTATATTTAGAAACTCAAATAATTCTTCTAATTATCATTATTATCCATTATCGTTCCATTATTTATTATTTATTACCATTATCATTATTTCATTATCATCATTATTAATCATTAATTTAAATAGTTCTTTATTATCTAATTAATATGAGTTACTTATCTATTTTAATAAATTAATGGATTCATCATTATCTCCTCACAAGTTTTCTCTTTCATCAAATCAGTAACTTCCTCATCTAATTATCCATTTAATGAGTAAGTTCATCATTGTTACATTTTGTGACAACCAAGAATTGAACTAGGATTTGATGTTGATCATACAGATCACACGCAACTTAATCGACAAATGGTCAAATATAAAAATAGTAGAATGGAGAGAGAATCTTAAAAGAGAGAAAACAAGAGGTCCAGTTACAAGTTAATTTTTAGAATAGTCACTTTACTCTCACCAAAATAGCTAAGATGAGAGGAGAATGTTGTGTATATAACAAAATATGAGAAAATACATGAATTTTGAGAATATTCACTTTACTCTCATCGAACTAGCTAAGATGAGAGGAGAGTGTCATGTATATAACAAAATATGAGCAAATACATCCAAGAGGTGCATTAACTCCAATTACCCATAATAGGTGGGAGGTTTTACCTACTGAGTAAATACCAAAACAAGTGGCATTACCTACTCAGGTAAAATAAAAATAGTGGTTATGAGAGGTGACAGAAGAAGCCAAAAGAGGGTATGCAACTCAACTACCCATGTGAGGGAGAGATTGATACACGTAGCTGATAGATTCCACCACATGTTTTCATATTGACCAAGTATAATTAACCTAAATAAGCTTAATAATATGTATAGGAAAAAATAAATATTCTCTAACATAAGGAAAATAAAAAACCTACACTAATAGCCCCCTTAAGTATAGCTTAAGTGGGTGAAAATATGGGTCCCAACAAATGAAGCCTAATGAAGTTCTCGTGTACAAAGAGATCCCCTGCAAAATAAGAAAACCCCCATAAGAGGAACCCCCCCCCTCCAAAAAAAAAAAATAGAAATAAAAAATACCTCCCAAAGTAAAGAGAAAAATGAAGGACCAAGAAGCCCCCTTGAAGTAAACACTTGTCGCACCCCCAACAAAGCTCACAAATGAAGGAATTTTTCTCTTGGTGAAGATTTTTGTTGTTTTATCCAATTTAGGACAATACTTAAGATCAATGATGTTTTATTGAATCAACTCTCTATTAAAATTGTGAAAAAAATGATCCATAGGATCAAACAACAAACAAAGACACCTTCCACATAAGAGATCTGCAAACAAAGAACTCCAATATTCTTCAACAAGAAAAAGTTATAAAATGAACCTCGAGAATCTCCAAGGAAAACACAAGTCCTCAAAGGATGAGAGTTTGAGAGAGTAAATCTCTAGATGTAATATCAGTGTGATAATACAATGAGGGTTGAGTGCTATATAGGAGAAACCCTAATAATTGCTCACTTCAGTTAACAAAAAAACACTTAGTTAACTGAACAAAGAACTCCTAAGTTTAGCTTAAATGCATAAGAATAAATTAGACATAATCAATTAAAGAGTAATTAATTATTAGCTAATGTATGATTACTCTAACACTCTCAAATGTAGTGCGTATGAATCTCAATGTGTTTAGTCTTTTGATGATGAATTAGATTTTGTGATATTTTTATCACACTTTGATTGTCACAAAATATGATTGTAGGATTTTTTAATAGAATACCAATCTTGATAATAATATTTTAAAGCCAAATAGCCTCATTGGTGTCATTAACCACCCCTTGATACTCAACCTTTGTAGATGAAATTGCAATTGTAAACTTCTTCTTTCTTGACCAACAAACTAGACCAAAACCAAGTGAGAAGTAATGCCCTAAAGTAGAATTGTGATCTTGAGAATCACCTACCCAATTTGAATCTATATATCCCACCAATTCCATATCCACACCTATTGCATATTGAATCCCATGAGTGTGAGTACCTTGAATGTAGTGTAAATTACACTTAACTACTTTCCAATGCAACTCATGTGGCTCCTACATGAATAGGGAGATCATATCTACAACATATGAAATATCTAGTCTCCAATGAGTTAAATAGATGAGAATCCCAACAAGTTATTGGTATAAAAGTTCCATCAACCAAGGGTGAAGAACACTTAGCCTCAAGTTTGACTCCTGATAAAAATGGAGTTGATGCAAGCTTATAGTTAGCCATGCAAAATTTGGAGAGCATATCAAGAGCATACTTGGGTTGTGCAAGGAAGATGTTGGAGGATGATTGACTGATCTTAATCTCTAAAAATTAATGTAAAAGACCCAAGTCTAACATCAAAAATATATCATGCTAAGCAATTTTCACTACTTTGATGGTGGATGAGTGACTCCCTATGATCAAAAAATCATCAATATAGAGAACCATAAATGTGAGAGTATCATCTTGCTATAAAATATAGATGTTCAGATCATAATGACATCAAGTGAACCCAATTGTCAAAAGAAAGGATTCTATCTTAGCATACCAAGCTTGAGGATCCTATTTGAGGCCATAAAGAGACTTTTGAAGATATAAAACAAGTGAAATATCTTGTACAAAGCCTTGTGGTTGCTCCATGTAGATTTCCTATTAAAGGCCACAATGAAGAAACACACTCTTCAAATCCATCCAATGAACTTCCCAACTATGTGTTTCAACTATAGCAAGGAAAATTTCGATGGAATTCATTTTGGTAACTAGCACAAAATTCTCAAAATAGTTAATCCTCTGAATTTGAGAGAAGCTTTCACAACCAAGTGAGCCTTATGCTTATCAATTGTCCTATTGGCTAAAAAAATTGTCTGATAGATCTAATTGCGTTGAACAAGTTTCCTTCCCTTAAGAAGAGGGACTAGATCCTATGTATGGTTCCTCTCCAAGGAATTGAACTCTTCCTGCATAGTACCATCCCACTTGGAAATATTTGAAGCTTCTTGAAATGATAGTGGATCAAAATTTGAAGTAGCGAAGAGATGTGGAGCTTGTAGAAATTGTGACCTTGTTCTTTTAGTATCTAAAGGATTAACAGCTCAATTACCTACTTGTTGTAATGTTTGATGAGCCCAAAGAGGCCTGAAAGCTGGAGAGTGTGGAGGAGAACCATAAACCTTTAAATGATGATTATTAAAAGAATACAAATCATCATCATCATCATCATCGCTATTGCCATTTGAAGTGGAAGAATAAGACTCCTCGTCAATATTAGTAGTAAGATCCTCTAGAGAATTTTATCATAATGGTGTAATTTTTCCAATGTAATAGTGGATGGAGAAGTGGTGGGAGAAGAAATTGAAGATATCCTCAAAATGAAAACTCCTCTTAATGAAAAACTCATGAGTGGTGGGATAGAGAAGCTTGTAATATTTGGCATCATCTAAGTGTCCAAAAAATATGCAAGTTTGACTCTATGGATTGAAAACCTTGCATTTATTTGCTAGAATGTTGGCCCATGCTAGAGAACCAAACACTCAAAAGTGCTTAACTATGTCTTTCCAACTTTTCCAATCTTGAAAAGGTGTTACTCCATTTAGAGATTTGTGAGGATCTTGATTCTAGATATTACACAAATAATTTATGACATATACTCATTGTTGAGGTGCAAAAGATTTGGAGTGTATCATACAATTTTTCATTTCCTTCAAGGACCTATTCTTGTGTTCTACAAAACCATTTTGTTGAGGACTATATGGAACTATGTGCTACATGTTAATGCCTTATAAAACACAAAACTATTCAAAATGATTGTTAACATACTCACCCCCATTATATTTATGCTAAATCTTGATGAAATTCTCAATTTTTTTCTCTACAAAAGCTTTGAAGTTTTGAAAAGACTCAAATACCTCATAATTTTGTTTTAAACCCAAGTGTATCTAGAAATTTCAGCAATAAATGTCAAGACATATCAAGCCATGTTGAAGGATGGATTTGGAAATGATCCTACCAAGTCACTGTGTACTAACTCCAATAGTTTTGTGGCCCTCAATGCTTTCCCTTTATCATATTTTTTCTCAAGATTATTATCAAGAATGCATCCTTGGCTAGATCCATCAGTAAATTGAATACAAGGCAACCAAAAAACTATGTCCTATTGATTGAGTTGTTGCAAGTAACAATACTTCAAGTGGGAAAACCGCTAATGCCAAGAACAATTCACCTCATTTGAATGAGCAAGTAATGTTGTCAAAGGAGAGTCAAGAAAAAATGAGAAAATTAATATAGTATGGACTGATGATATGCTTTTCCTATGGAAATTGTATTGTATATCCATTATGCATTTCATTTATTACCACTATATCTAGTATGAACTCAATGTGTTTTCCAGAGCCTGTGTGAGTGATCTAATAAAAAATAGGAGATTAGTTGACAAAGATGGAACATAAAGAACATCTTGAAATGTTCTTTCACCCATGTTAATATAACCTCTCCCATGCACTTCTATAAAGAGTGGCATCGCCCATTAGTATGGTAGTCATAGAATATGGCTCCAAGGAGGCTAACTCTTCTTGAGATGAATCCATGTGGTGTGAATCATCCAAGTCAATGATCCAAGTGCCAGGTTGTAGAGCAACATCAAATAGGGACTTGACCTTTCCTTTACCCTTTTATATTTGTCCTTAAAGGACCCTTCTGATGAAATTTGACATAATCAAACACCTTAATATTGTTATTTTTGTCATATCTCGATTTCATTTCTACATTTTAAAAATTGAGGAAAATTTAAATATTTGGAAAATAGAAATTATCATTTTATTTGTGAAATTTGATAAAGTGAAATTGAAAATGAATATTATGCAATTTTTTGATTTAAGAAATTTCTTCATGAGATTATCGGTTAAAGGTTACTGATAAGTGGACAAGTGTAATAATGTGTGTGTAGGAACTGGTTGAAGGATGAGAACCTGATTGAGGTAGGCACACTTAGCCGGATGACCATAGTAAGCAAGAATGGAATCTGGAATATCACACACCACAATAGAATATGGCATCTTCATATGTTTGAAAGATTGAAAAATTGTATTCGTACTTGGTGTGAGAATGATAATTAGTGGAAAGAACAAATTAGTGTGTTCTCATCTTATCTTGTTCATTTCAAAATTTATATTCAATAAAATGGAATAAGAAACTCAAACCATCTTGTATGAAAAGTGATTGCATTTTCTTGTGCTTTTGGATGAAATTGAAATATAATTTGAATAGACAACTATGAAAGTGATTGCATATGCATATAATCTCACAAGGACAAACTTATTTTTTGTATACAAATATGTGAATAAATATGTATACATATGTATATATATTTATATATATATATATATAAAAATACATATACACATATGTATGTGAATGATTTTTCCTTGAATTTAATTCCACTCTTCAAAGAGAATAATGGATCGTGGGAAATTAACATTTGTAAATCCCACTAAAAATGGATGGAGGTCGATTCCATCATATGGAAAAAGCCTTCAATCAAAGGCAGAGGAAATTGAGGAGTGGGCAACCAACTAATAAAATGGAGGCAATAAGTTAAGACCCACTAACTCTCCAAAATTAGCAAGGATCATTCAAGTTAGAGAATTGAGAAGAATCTAGTAAAAAACAAGAAAATCAAGGAAAAAGCAAAGAGAAGGGAAAGAAATCATGGAGTTGGAGGAATGATAACACTTCCAAAGGAAGGAAAAATCACCTGGAGGTAGTATTGTTTGAGGTATTTTGAACTAGCCTAATTTGTTCCTCTCATTTCTGAATAAGATATATATCTTGTAAAATGATTATTTACATCTTTGTATTACGTTTCCTTATCGAGCATGTTCCATATTTTGGGTTATTTGTTTGTTCTGTTGATCAACCATGTTGATCCATGTAAAGCCCATGTGGGTCGAGTCGCCTTGAAGTCTCTGTGATTTTATTTTATTGCTTGACCCTATATAGGAGGATGGGTTTTCCATACCCACGATGGGATCTTAATTCCCGTATGATATTAAATCACCATGGTCATGGCCAATTGGCTGACCTGAGTTAATTTTTGATTTCGGCTTGTATGTATACAGTTGCCCCGTAGGTACTAGCCGAAGGGAACATAATGTTTATGTATATCATTTGAGCAAGATGCTCACTATATTTTGAATCCCACCTAACATGTGTTAAGGTGGTGATGAATGCCCTGTTAATCGCAAGGGTCGAGTGGTGCACAATCCGCTTTTATTTTATTTAAAACTCACCACCCACTATTAAAGGGGTTGGCAGTATCAAACGATATTATGTTCAATGAATCAATATACTATGATATTCATGATGGCCCTTTCATGGTTGCAGGTGTTGTAAGCAATTGTATAGTATGGATGAATATATATATATATATATGTATATATATAGATATATATATATACATATATATATACATATATACATATATATATATATATATGTATATATATATATATATGTATATATATATATATGTATATATATATAAATGTAAACGTATGAATGTTGATATATATGTGACTACTTTTGAATTCCCTATGTTTTAATTGAGTCAAAGCATCGACCATTCCTTGTTGTTATACATGTATTTTGAAGTGTAAAATACCATTTTGGGATTAAACATGTGGCTCAATAGATATCAACCACTATTAACAAGCCCCAATGTATCAATTTCATGTTATCAATGGATGATAACATGAGTATTGTATCCTCTTGAGGGATGGCTTCAATGGGAAGAGTATAATTTTAATTTACAATGTTATTTAAACTAAGTATTTACCTTGATCGAAGAGAACCAACATTAATACTTAGATTTGTAACATAATGAAGGTATAATGTCTTTGTTAATATTGTTTATGGGTGTTGTAATTCAACTATGTTTCATCGATGTGTTTCTTTTTATTTCTTATGAAAGATAAGTGACTGTGAAATAGATGTTTCATTTGAATCTAAACAAAGATTAGATGATATCTTAACTTAAGAGAACAACTGAATGAATTGATGTTATTTTTTTCTTCTCTGAATATGAAAGTATACTTGTATGAAAGGGAATCGTATTTAAATCTTCAGAATGTATACACATATTTCAAATTTATTCATTTCTAAGCATATATGTGAGCATGCATAAAGATCCCTTTATGCATGCTCACATACATGTGATATACCTTCTGATTCATCTGGATTATTTTACTCATAGAGCATATCAAATATCTTGCTAATGGAACAAACTGTAAACATGGAACAACGTTGAATTGCGTATTTCATATGATGAATAGATGAATGGTTTACCCGACTTAAATGAATAATGCTTGATTAATTTAATGGAATGATACAAGAATTCACCAGTAGATTTTAGCACACTAGATTGCTACTAATAGATATTCTAGAAGGGAGGGATACCCCTTGATACGATAAGATTTCTTTTGGGAATGGGTGCTAGAGAGTGTAGATTTTCTTTTCCAAATCTAACCTAAGTTGTATTTCATGTACCATGAGCTTGGCCAAGCTTTGTAGTCATTTTATATACGTATGGAATAGACTGTTATTATTTACACGCTCTCTGTCATTTTATTTGCCTAACATGAAACTTGCATATTCTAACAGTAGATAGAAATGCATGAAGTTAGGTATGCACATATTCCACCTTGCAAATTGTATCTCTTATTAAGTGTTTTGTGCAGGGTCGGGCATTCTTCAATTGACTAAAAAATTCTGAGGAAGCATTGCTTCATGGTTGGGTATAAAAGCACCTCAATCACATTCTCGTCCACTAGTGGAGGCGAGTTGTCATAGAGGAATCATATCAGAATTCTATATGTATTGTATCATTGATGTAAAAGAATTGAAATGATGTAACAAAAAGAGAACCTTGTAATTTGAATTGACTAAGAGGCATTGAATGTCAAGTCAACTTGTATGTGATTATTGAAATTTGAAAATAATTACACACATTTTTCAGTTTAATTGGGTAATTTGTGAACATAAATTGCTAAATGGAATTAGCTATGGAATTTGTGTCATAAATTTGATTTTTATAACGTTAATGATAAAATTTGGAATTAAATCTAGCTGGGCATGTTACAATTTTATAGAAGATGTGAAAGGTGATCAATTTGTTTCTTTAAACACTTATGTTCATCATGGAAAAGCCTCTTATAATAAGAACACTTGACCTCCTTAGTTTTTTCACCTTTTTATGAAGAGGTATAATTAGTTGCATTTGAAGTAGTAGGTTTTTATCTTTCTTCTTCTCTCCCTGGTTATTGTGTTTCTTATCTTATTTTCTAAACCCTTTATTTTATTTTGTGCCTTGATTTATAGTCAAAGTATGTGACTTTGAGGGCTTGATTGTACCCATTTGGAATAATTTATCTTGCTCCCTAGTGGGTTCTAAAGTAAATTCATCTAGTGAAGGCATTTTATAAGTAGAACCTATGACACATTTGGTAGCATAAAATGTATAAACAAATAAAGAAAATTTAAGACCAAGCTTGGAAAGAATACTTAAGATTAATTTCTCATAATTCTTTTCAATTCCACATTGTTTTAACTATAATCTAAAGGCTTTCAATTTTGTGAAGAATCTTGTATTATGTCAAAAATGGTTAGACTTAACCCTATGAGTTCATTCTCCAATTAATGATTATCAATCTTCCTCTATGTCCAATCAACTAATATAGATATCATACATATGACTTAATAGACCTACAAATCCTAAATTAAGCAATCCAGTGTCTCAGGAGTGCTTCATTGAATTTTCAACTAGGGATTTGTAATCTTGAGATGATGCTAGCATTGTATGTGTACCTAAAATTCCTAAACCCTGCTAATCTATTGAGTTCACAAAAGTGATTTCATTTAAAAAATACTTAACTTGAATTAACTCCCATGTAGAAAACAATTCAAACAATACTAGTTGTTGTAAGTAACTACAATAATTGCTAGGGGGGCTATTCCTACACAGACTGTAACGAATGACTATCTATGTTATAGTGTGACCAAATTCAGCTTAATTGTTAGGATCATTTAACATAATTTAAATTAGAAACTAGAATTCATAAATTATAATTCACAATATAACTAATAATCTAATCTAACATGGAATTTAGAGTACCTCAAGTTCCCCTTGCTTGAGTTGCTACAATCCACAATGTCTCTTCAATTACTATCTCAAGAATTCATGAAACTAAAGTATCCTTCTTTATTGTAATCTGAACATTTACACAAATCTTCATAACAAAGTATAACAAGACTTACATGCAATCTATTTTGTATACAAATCTAACTAGTCGGTCTCTCACAAGATCATCGTATATATAGGGTTTGTGAGAGTCCTCTTATTTCAAAACTGAAACGAAACCATGAGCAACTACCAATTCTTCTAAAAACGTAGGAAGAGGACAAGATCTTAGATTAACAAAAAAATAACATAAAGTGGAATTAATAGTGTAAGATTCTGATAAGGACTCTACACCAATTAAGAAGACTATTATAACTATAAAATGTGCCTAATAGGGTAGAATTTATTAAAAATTACTATCCCCTATTAGAACAAGCCTCTTCTTCCTCCCATAATTTATTGAAGAAATATAAAGATACATGAATATGCATGTTCACATCCCTAGACCATCACATCCATCATTTTCTAGAAATATGGATGTGTTTTAATTGATCACCTCTTCTAGTTGTGTTGAACCAATATCCTTTTGTTGTGTGTTGAGAATCCTTTCGCTACGAGTTGATAGGTTTTTCATTGCAAGGTTAGTCTTGTATGATGCATAAAATAGATAAAAAAGGAAGCACTAGATCCAATCCACATTCAACATAAAAACTCAATTGTGTCTAAGAGCTAGAAGATAATCCATGCATGAAATAAAACAAAGTCACCTTGAACATGGACTCTTGATATGGTTGTTTCCCTCAGACTTTGATTGCATAGCCTTGATATTTCCTTGATCTTGATCTTGATATGATATGGCACATGAATCTTGATATGATAGATGAATGTATGCTTGAGGTCCAGATAGAAAATGGTAGAGATGTGATAGATAAGAGTGCTAGAATGAAAATGGCAACATGTAGGTAAAATAATGAGATGTGTTCTCTAAATGGCTTAGATGAGGGATTTATTTATATGCTTTGCTTGAAAGAAATGAAGCATGGAGATTAAATAAGAAATTAATTTAATCAAGGGTGGAGGATTAATGAGAGAGAAAAGACATGGATCAAGGAGCTAAAATAAAATAAAGGTATTTAATTTAAGTAGCCGACATTGAGGAAATAAATAAAATATTTATTTTATTTATTTAAGAAGAAAGGTGGGAAAATTAAATAAATTAAATGTTTATTTAATTTAGGAGAGAGGAGTGTTAGGTAATTAAATAACGAAAATTATTTAATTATGGGAGAGGAAAGGTAGAAATAATTAAATAATAAGATTATTTAATTATTAGAAGAAAATGGGACCTATGAAAGGGGAATAATTAAATAATAAAATTATTTAATTATGAGAGGAAAATGGATATTGAAAGGGAAAATAACTATTTAATTATTTAGAGAGAAAATAATTTAATTAAATAATAAAATTATTTAATTAATAGGAAATATAAGAAATAGGCAAGTGTGGGTCTATATGAAAATGCATGGACAATTTTAGGTGTCTACAAGTCTTACTTCAAAGGTATTTTCATTATTAACAATTTTAATTAATCATAAAATTTTACTAAATCCCATAGACATTCAAATATCACACACTCATTCATTAATATAATATATCATCTTCAATGCTTTTTAAATACTTAAAGTATATAGAAGGTTTGGAAATATCTTTAAAACTTAGCAAAAATGAGATAAAAACATGAAACTAAAGCAAGGAATTAGACATTTCTAAGGCTCATCACCCCCTAACTTGGCTTCTTGCTTGTCCTAAAGTAGTTTATGGTCTTTGGTTATATTTCAATGCAAAGTCCATGTAGTCCACTGTACCAACGACCCCTTCACCTTGCTTCAAGTAGAACCCTTTTTTCTTTGTTATTTTCTCCCACCTAGCCCATTTTGTTGCTCATGTTTCCTCTCTTCTTCCTCTCCCGCATGGAATTAGAAACAAGAGAAGAGGAGGATGGAATGTTAAGGGGAACTAGGTGATATTATTTTCAAGGGAGGTGGTGAAATATTTGTGAGCTCTTTTAATTATTACGAAGTAGTTGAAGATTGGATGTGATTCTTTCTTTTTCAACTCTGGCATTAATTCCTTCCATCTGTCCTGAGAGAAGTTAAGTGCTTCTCTCCATGTTCTTGTTGCTAGTTCTTGAAACCTTTTATATTCATTCTCTCTGCATTCTAGAATCTTTTTCTCCACCCACCTTCTTTCTACTAGGTCAATCCATTCCTCTACCATCCTTCTAGGATATTTTGCCTTTTCTTTAATAAGAAGGGGAAATAACTTCTCCCTTTTATTGCAATCTCTTTGCAGTTTTTCTCTCTGATGTTTATTCCTAATAAATGAGGAGATTTCCTTGATTTTAACATCTCCCACAAAGATAAGTGGGTTTCAGGAAAAGTCATAAGGAATAGCCAGATTATGCAAGTAAAATTCACATAATTGGTCTTGCATATCTGAGGTGCCCTATTGGTATACTTCCAACAAACAATGCAGGTGAAGATAGGGAAATTGGAAGGTCACTGATTAGATGTCTAAACTAAAATATTTAAAAAAATCCTACAAATATTTGGTGTCAATCCTAGCAAGTGGTTTGCATCTCAAGAGTTATCTATTTTTTCAGCCATCTCCTCCATTTTTACTTTTAGTTTCCTAATCTTTACATCCTTCGACCTTTCAGTTTCTTTGAAGTGTGTTGATAGCAATTTTGATTTTTCTTTATCCCAATTCTTTTATAACTAAGAAATTCCTCTATTTTGTTCCACAACTCAATCTTGGGGCATTTTTGGGGCAGTATTTTGGTTTATGGGTTGTGGGGTTCTTTGGTTAATCTCAAAAATGGCCAATTGTGCCAATTTCTCCAAACCTAACCCTTATTGTTCAAAAATATGCATCATTTTCTCTAATTCTTGAATCCTACCATCCAATCCATTTACCCTTTGTTGGTATTCCTTGAGCCTCTATAAGGATTCTTGCAGTTTCTTACTCTCATCCTTTCCTTTTAGAAATAATTAATATTCTTTTTCTAAAAATACTTCTTCATCAACCTCAGTGGGTGAAACAATTTAACCTTCTTAAAAAACAGGGCTAATTTGAGGCTTGTGCTTTTTCCTTGCTATAAACAAGCCTTTAGAGTTAGATTTTGAGTTGCTAATTAGATACATGTATTACATTTTTTTAGATTGTCCTTGATCAGTAGGCACATTTTCTTCTTGTGAATTTGTTTCAAAATCCACTACAATGACCCTTTCTTTTTAAGGCTTGGCCTTCCCTCTTGCACAACCCCTTTTTTTGAGACAATGTGACCACCTCTTTTATTTTACTTACCTCCTCTACCTCTTTTTAGGTGCAGAGGTAGAGGTCATACTTTTCCTTTTTTATTGCTTGGGCTTAGATGGGCTTTTAGTAGAGCTAGGGGTTTCTGATTTCGTATGTGGTACAAATTGCTCCCTAGAAGTTGTAAGTTGTATTTCTTGCACCCCTAGCTCTGCTTGCTCACCAATATTGTTGGAAGGTGATACAATGGGTGAAGAAGAGGGTACAAGTTCCTCTTCAATAACCATGGAAGGCTCATTTTATTCTTGACTCCTTTTTATTTCCTCGTCCCTGGGCCTCACAAGAATATCTTTAATATTGTTGCAAGCTAAAAAGTCTTCCCAAAACACATTGAGGAATTGCATTCTAAGACTCCTTTTGATCAATAGGGTGACTAAACAATAAAATGATAAGGTAGATTGATTGATTTTCCTTTTGTATTCAATAGACATCCTCTTCAATAAATTATACAAGAATTTGGGAACGTTCACCATCCTTTGATGATGTAGGTGACTCAAAAGTTTAAAATGCACTATATATAAAAGAGACTACCAACCATCACATATTAAATACTTAACTATATAAGAGGGAAAAAATCCCATAACCATGACAAGGAAAGTCTTTTTATACCTTGTGCTAAGGAATCCAAATTCAATCCTGGCCATGTGAAGTCATTCCTCGTTGTGATTGCATCAGCTCTTACTAGAAATTATTCTTGTTACACCCGGTTTCCTAGTTACTAAGTTACTTTTGTCTAGATTTGTGAAAATGCTTTAAATGTATGTGTTTATGCTTTATGTATCTTAGAAATATAATAAATGAATGATTGATTTAAATTGATGTTATATAATGATTTTATATATGATGTAAATGGTTGTAATTGATTCAACTAACTACTATTGCAATGTGCTAAGTTGGATGTAGGGACAAATTCAATCCTCTAGAAGAGAGAGGAAAATAAGTCTAACTGAGCTTTCACACACTCACTTCTAGTATAGTTGAGTCAAGTCAATATCTTGGAAATGGTAAGTTACCTTAGTCTTGTTTGTGGATGAATAGGAGAGTATGTTTGGTCGTCTTTGATTGTTTGTGGTTTTGGTATTAATCATTCGGTTCTTGATTGTTCTTGGTTTGGGAACGTTTTGAGTAGGATTGTTGTTTATTATCTTTGAATGAGTTCTTGTATTTGTATAAATCAACGATTGTATATATATAATGTATATGTGTGTGTGTGTGGAAACTATACTCATGCATAGCGAATGTATACATGCATGTCTATATGAAAGTAGAAATACTTTCACGTACCATGCATGAACACATCGTATGCATCGAGATGCTGGTTGGACACATATCATGTACATATATGTGTATATACATTTGGTATATATACAAATGGTGATCGATGAATAAGAGATTATATGTGCATAAGCATGGATGTTAAAATAATGCTATATATTTAATATATATATTAATTTATAAGTATATTGTTAGATTAATTTAAACGTATATACATATATGTTAATATATGTATATATATGCATGATTATTTTAACATATGTTTATAAGTGTATACCTAGATATTAGGATATCAATATTTACTATATATATAGATATATTGATGAGTATATACAATAATTATATATGTATATATGTATAATCAATAGTCTGTATATTGTTGGGAAAAATGTGTCTCAACCTTGCATTTATATAAAGGTTATTTTTGATAGGATATATATATGTATATATATTTCCTAGTTACATCGATAGGTGTAATTCACAATGGGAGCATGGGGTGGCGTTGAGGAGCGAAATGTGAGTGTGTTAAATTTTTCAAGAAACTCCTGAAAATGGCTGACATACATTAAATAAATGATATATTGTAAATTTAGGTCGTTAATTATTAGGTTTTAGATATAATGGTGGATATTTTGTTGGCCTATCTGGCCCTAGATTGTAACCCTATTTTATGAGGGCATTGTACAATGATTGTAGACAATGGTGTTTTCTGAGAGTCTAATAATGACCGTGTTGTCTCTTGATCTTTGGTGGTGATACTCTTGTGAGAACATTGCTCTGAAAATATATTCTAATCTTTGTGATTTATGAATAATATATTGGGTGGCTTTTGGAGTGTGGGGTTTTTCTCTCGAAAGGGTTTTACCACATAAATCATTGTGTTGTAGTATGCATGATATTTATGTTTATCTTTTTGTAACTATTAAAGATCTATAAAATTTTATTATTATTCTCCTCTCAAGATTAGTGTAGGAAGTTGTTCCACTACCTTAGCTTCCTTACAAGTGGTATCAGAGCCTGATCACCTTTTGTTTTAGTTGTGGGTTGATGGGTTTTTTGAACTAATCCAAATTTGAGTGGGAGCTTGTGCAAAAGACACTCTGTGATCTTATTGCAAAAGTTTCAAATGGCAAGTTCATCAGGGAGAATAAAGGTGGAGAAATTCTTGGGAAATAATTTTGAGATGTGGAAGCTAAATATGAAGGATCTATTGATAGATCGAGATCTATGGGATGATGTTGATGAGAATTTTTCAAGGCCTGTAGATCCTACTCAAGTTGCTCAATATGATGTTATGGACTGTAAAGCCAAGGGTGTAATCAAATTGTGCTTGGCAGACTCTATTTTAATTAATGTCCATGAGGAGACCTCTGCACATAAACTATGGAAGAAGCTTGGTGAGATGTATCAAGACAAATATTTAGTAAACAAGATTTTCTTGAGGAAGAAATTGTATTCCTTGAGAATGGAAGAGGGTGGATGAATTATAGACCACCTAGAATAATTCAATATGTTGGTGGCTTAGTTGGCATCAGTTGGTGTTAAAATAGACAAGGAAGAGAAATGTCAGATCCTGCTTTGTTCTTTTCCTAATTCATGGGATTCTCTTATGATGGATATTGGGAGTACTTCTGTTATTTTGAAGATTGAAGATGTGGTGGGTTCTTTTCTTTCTAAAGAGATGAGGGGGAAGGTATCCATCACCACCAAGGAGGCCCTAAATGTTCGTTGAAGACCTAAAGAAAAAGGCAAAAAGAATGAGAAGCGTGACAAATCCAATTCCAACGGGAGATCTAAATCTCATCGAAAGTCCAAAGTTATTTGCTGGAATTGTGGTAATCTTGGACATGTTCGTAAGGAATGTAAAGAAGAAAAAGAAGAGATTTGATTCTGATTCTGAGTCTGAGAAGGAATATGGTGACACATTCATTGCAGCTTTGGCAACTTGTGCAGGTAACGATGCATGGTTAATTGACTCAGGTGCATCTTTTGATATGACCTTTAACAAAGATTGGTTTTCTGAATATAAAGAATTTGATGGAGGTAAGGTGTACTTGAGTGAAGATTCACATTTAGACATTGTTGGTCGTGGTAAAGTTAAAATCAGGTTTCTTGATGGTAGAATAAAAAGGATTAATGGTGTATTGCATATCTTTGGATTAGCACGAAATTTTTTATATGTGAGCAAACTAATAGATGTAGGTGTGTAGTTAGTATTTTTTGATGCAAGATGTAAGATGGTTAGAGATGCTATGGTGATTGCTAGAGGTGTCAGATATGGCACATTGTATAAGTTGGATGCATGCACTATTGAGTGCAATAGTCCTTCTATGAAAAGAAAGGTTGTGGAAGAAGTGAGGGTTTCACCTTCAGCAGATGATAATGGATTTTGTGTACCCAAGGGTGCTCTTTCTTCTGAATCAAAGTTACATGCAGAGAAAACTATGTTATGGCACCAAATACTTGGCCAAATTGGAGAAAATGGTCTAAGGACCTTGAAAAATAAAAACCTTGTTGAAGGTTTGTTTGATTGTAATCTTGAATTTAATTTTTGTAAGCATTGCATTTATGGAAAACAAAATCACGTTCAGTTTTACTCGAGTTCTCATAAATCTTGTGGTGTATTGGATCTTATTCATTTTGATGTGTTTGGTCTTGTAGATGTTCCTTCAATTGGTAAATCCACATATTATGTTTTATTTATTTATGATTACAGTAGGACATGGGTATAGTTTCTAAAGAGTAAATATGAAGTTTTTAGTCGATTTAAAGAATTTAAAGCAATGGTTGAGTTGCAGACGAATGAAAATAAAATGTTTGAGGACTGATAATGGCAATGAATTTTTCTCTAATGATTTTGATAGATTTTTTAAATATTGTGGCATTCATAGACATAAGACAACTTTGTATTCTCCATACTAGAATGGAGTTGTAGAAAGAATGAAGTGGACACTGATGGAAAAGGCTAGGAGTATGTTGAGTGGTGCTTGTCTAGAACAAAGGTTTTGGGATGAAGTTGTTGCCACTGCTTGTTACCTAATTAATAGGTCTCCTACATCAACTCTTGTTGATAAGACACCTATACAGGCATGGTCGAGTCGCAAGCCTTCATTAAGACATCTTAGAGTTTTTGGTTGTGAGGCATATGCACATGTGTCGAAGGAGAAATGACAAAAGTTGGAGAACAAGGCTGTGAAATGCATCTTCATCAAATATAGTTATGGTGTGAAAGGATACATGCTTTGGGATCCTGTTGCACAAAAGGTAATATATAGTAGAAGTCTAATTTTTAGAGAAACTAAGCCTTCTTTTGTTTCATTGCAGCCAAAACAAAGTGAACAAGAAGATGTGATTCAATTTCCTTCTACACCTGAGAAATTTGAACCAAGGCCCAAGGATAGACAAGGAGTTGAGGAGAGCTCATCTAGCTCTAGATCTTCAGAAGAGGAGGAAGAACCTCCAACTCAACATGTTCGTAGGTCTACAAGGCATAGATAACCACCTGAAAAAGTATTCACTTGATGACTAGAGATGTATTTTTTCTTTGAATACTAACAATGATGAACGACACTAGGTAGAAATGATGTAGAATCTTGGAAGATTGCTATGGATGAAGAAATTGAATCTTTGAAAAAGAATGATACATGGGATCTTGTACCATTACCTTAAGGATAAAAACCTGTTGGTTTCAAATGGGTGTTCAAGAAAAAGATTGGTTTAGATGAAGGTATTGAGAAGTAAAAAGAAAAGTTGGTTGCGAAGGGTTACTCTCAAGTTGAGGGTGTTTGATTATGGTGAGATATTTTCTCTTATTGTAAAAATGGCATCCATTAGATTTTTTATTTCTATTGCTACTACTTATGATTTAGAGGTTGAGCAAATGGATGTGAAAACTACTTTCTTTCATGGTGATTTGGAGGAGGATATTTATATGACATAGCCAAAGCACTACGTGGTGAAAGTAAAAGTAAATTGGTTTGCAAATTGAAGAAATATTTGTATGGCCTCAAATAGAGTCCTAGGATGTGGTACCAAAAATTTGATACATATGTGTTGAGTTTGGGATTTGAGCATTCTAAATAAGATCATTGTGTTTATTATAAAATTGAGAGTGATTATTTCCTTTTTATTGCATTATATGTTGATGATATGTTATTTATTGGTAGAGGGAAAGGTATGATTTCAAAATTGAAATATCAACTTGCTGCTAAATTTGAAATGAAAGATCTTGGTGCATCTAAACACATTCTTGTGATGAAAATTAAAAGAGATAGAGTGAACAGAAAGTTATGGCTTGACCAAAGCAAGTATGTCAACTCAATTTTATAGAGGTTTGATATGCAAGATTGTATACCATTGTGTGTTCTTGTTTCAGTTGGAACAAAGTCATTTATTTTATATTGTCCAACATCTCCATTAGAGATGAAATATATGAGCAAAGTTCCTTACCAGAGTGCAGTTGGAAGTTTGATGTATGCTATGGTTTGTACTAGACCATACATTGTCCAAGCAGTGGGAGTTCTTTCCAAATATATGTCTAATCGTGGTAGGGTTCATTGGGATGCAGTTAAAAGAGTCTTAAGATATTTGTAGGGTATCTCAGATTATTCCTTATGTTATCATAGTAATATGACTGAAGATGAAATTTCCCTTGAGATTCATGGTTATGTGGATTCAGACTGGGCAAGTGATGTTGATAGCAAAAAATCCACAAATTCTTATGTGTTTACTTTATTTTGTGGTGCAATTAGTTGGATGACTAAGCGACAAGTTATGGCTGCTTTGTCCACTACTGAAGTAGAGTATATGGTAGCTACTCATGCTTGTAAAGAAGCCATCTTGCTTAAGAGACAATGTTTAGATATTGGAATAAAACAAGGTGCAGTGACAATTTATTGTGACAGTCAAAGTGCGATATGTCTAGCTAAGAACCCGACATTTCATGCCAAGACCAAGCACATTTATGTACAATATCATTTTGTTAGATATATGGTCGAATATGGAAGGTTGAAGCTGGTTAAGGTAGAGACTTTGATGAATGTTGTTGATTCTTTAATTAAGTCTGTGAGCACAAAGAATTTTAGATGGTGTTCAGAGACTACGGGCCTTTCGACCCCTAGCAATTAAGAGACAATGTTTACTCTATCCTGTTGGTCTTGCAAGGTGTTTGACAAGTGGGAGATTTGTTGGGAAAAATTGTCTCAACCTTACAATTATATAAAGGTTATTGTTGATAGGATACATATATGAATATATATACATATATATCCTAGTTACACTGATAGGTGTAATTTACAACGGGAGCACGAGTTGGCATTGAGGAGCAAAATGTGAGCGTGTTAATTTTTTTAGGAAACTCCTAAAAATGGCCGACATACATTAAATAAATGATATATTATAAATATAGACTATTAATTATTAGGTTTTAGATCCAATTTTGGATATATTTTTGGCCTATCTTGCCCTAGATTATAGCCCTATTTTATGAGGTGTTGTACTATGATCGTAGACGATGATGTTTTCTGAGAGTCTAATAGCGGCCATGTTGTCTCTTGATCTCTGGTGGTGATATTCATGTGAGAAGCTTGCTTTGAAAATATATTGTAATCTTTGTGATTTCTGAATAATATATTGGGTGGCTTTTGGAGTGTGGGGTTTTTCTCCTGAAAGGGTTTTCCCACATAAATCACTATGTTGTGATATGCATGATATTTATGTTTATTTTTGTTTATCTTTCTATAATTGTTAAAGATCAATAATTTGTTTGCATTAACCTCCTCTCAAGATTAGTGTAGGAAGTTGTTTTGCTACCTTAGCTTCCTTACATATATAAGATTGGTAAATGAATAATCATGTTTATATATATATATCAATTGGCTATCAATGCATTTTATAATCATATGGATATGATTAATTATCAAGGAATGATTTTATGTATATAATAATATATAATATATATATATATATATATATATTATTGAATGAATGTGAACACTTTGCAAAGTGAATTGTGCATATATTGCATGTGATTTTTAAAGCCATTACCCATAGAATATATCATACTATAATTTTAAACGCAACTAAGAATATTAAGGCCAACACTTAGTGAATGAGTGAGTTAAAATTCAATAATAAAAACTCAATCGATGCCTATAAGTGGTCAATGAATGCCTTGTAAGAGGCAAAGCTAGCTCACAATGTATTCAACACATTGCAATATTATTTATTAGAAAATAATATGTGAGGTAGCGCATAAACCATATGTGTTTGAATTCCAAGTGATATGAGCATTGACAACACATATATTATGGCATTAAAACAATAAAACATTGCATATTTACTGAGAATTGAAACACAGGCAGTGCTATGATAGCACATGAAACCTTCCTAAGATTGTCAATCTGGAAGTGTTGATAGCACTTTGACTTCCTCTTTCCAAACAAAAAGAAATTAAATAGGGGGTGTGATATTTAAGTGGCGTTGTGCTATGAACTTGCAAATCATTTAGAAGTTTATTATGCATTACATCACCAACATATAAGAATGTGGGAAAAAGTCAAGTGAGTAGTTGGCTATAGTAAGTAGACCTATAGTAGGAAATTGCCTTGCATTTCTACTTATCATTCTTGCTATCCATATTGAAGAGTCAACTCATTCTTTTGACCGAGAGTATGTGTTTTTTGTACATTGTTATAAGCTGCCACCTTTTATTATTTTTGTTGAGTCAAACTTTTTGAGCTAAGAAGTGTCAATTTTTTTACCCTATTTCCAGCCTTTTGTTTCTGATATTTTAGTATAAATAGAGGTGCCTTTTGCTTCATTTGGGGACACATTCTTGCTTGCTAAATTCTGATTTTCTAAGTGTTACTCTGCTGTAATATTTAGTTGTGAGATTGAGAGGGTTTTCTAAGCCTTGTGGTGAATGTGGATAGTAACACCATGCGAATAAGGGCATAATATGCATATCATCATTCATAGGTTGTAAACCTTGTAGATAATTTATACTATATTAGGAAGAGGACTATGAGTGCATAATCACCAAACCCTCATAAGTTGATAATGTCCTTCAGATATTGTTCAAATATAGAGAACATTGCGAACATGTGATTATTTGACTCTTACTGAATGTAGAAGTTTTATGATTTGTTGTGATCTCTTGATCATTACATTACTTTTGTTGGAAAACCCAGGTTAGGAATAACCTATTTTGTAGGTTGTCTATGAGATTATTGATTCGAGCAAATAAGTCAAGTTTAACCTATATGATCTACTTGATGATTTGATTATTGAATATACTTTCATTTGGAGTCATTTTATTGTTGAAACCATACTTTTGAGTGAGTCCTTTATTGATGAGATTATACTTTGATTGAAGTTGAATTTATTGTTGATGGTTAAACTTTGAATTGAGGTCTTTTATTGTTAAATTTTTACTTTTAAAGGGATTCATTTAATGTTGAGTTAAACCCTTGATTGGAGATTTTATAGTTGGGATTGTACCTTTTGAACTAGAGTCATTTAATGATGTGATGTTATGTTTACCTGTATGGTTAATTGGTAAGATTTACATTGATTTATTTACTTAGTAGATGTGTTAGATAAACATAGAGTAAATAGGTTGTTCCTGGGGTTAAATATTACCCAATGGAGGGAATTTCCTATACATAGAATATGTATGATCTTAAAAAATTGAGCTATGGAGGTGTGTGAATAGGATGAAATCTACTCTAAATTTATGGTGATGAATACCTTGGCTAAAGTAGTGTAAGTGCCACTATTTACACTGTCAATTCACTGTGTTATAGTAGACATTCTAGCCTGGGATTGTCATACTCGTAAGTAGAAGCTACTGCATGATTAAGTTCTAGTTGTAGGACAGAACACTAAGCTCATGGAAGGCTAGTATTATGGGGTTATCCAACCAATATCTTCATCAAAGGGTAGGACCATCTTACCTAATAGGTAGATGTGTGGGGGACCGTAGTGAGTCTGTGGTTGGTGAAAAAAGTGCTTAAGTGATGCTTCTCCTCATTAGTTGGTGACCAAAGATTTGAAGGTGGATAGCTTGGACCATATCTATTTCTAGTGTTGGAAGCTCATAAGAGCTATGCATATACTTTGTATCCGTTCTATGAAAATATGTAAACATGAATGTTGTACTTGAGTTTATTCAATATGAAATCAATGTTATGGAAAGATTTGTGAAATTATGATGGAATGCAATAGAAGTTTGGAATAGTGTATATTTCATATGTGCATGTAATTTACATTTTGGAAAATAAAATTTTATTAGTAGATGATGGCATCGTGATTTATTCAATTGTGGGTTAAAACTTAGGATAAATTTTTAGAACTTTGGGCATGTTACACGTGGTATTAGAACAACCAGGTTCAACTTTGGAACCTATGGGATCATTACGTAAGTAAAATGTAAATTTTATTGGAAGTTAAAGGTTGAAAAGTTCTTACGCCAAGATGGCAAGAGGAAAAGAACAAATGGGAAACAAAAAGGGAAGTTTAGATTCTTGAAAACTTGTTTGAATTTAGGACTAGAAAAGAATTGTCCCTGGAGTTGAAAGCTCCTAAACCAACAACTTAGTAGTATACACCTTGGTTTGTGGAAGATTATGCAACTAGGTTCAAAAGAAAAGTTTTGGAGGAACGCCAAAAGGTATCTTCACTCTACAAAATAGCTAAATGACTCTAATGAATAGAGAGGATTGAAGTAATTCCCCTTATTGATAGCAACCTATAGTTGTAAAGAGTCTAGGATTTTGGATTAAGTAAGGATATGAATATGCTTTATTGGAATAGAACTAATTCATAAGAAAAAATTGGAAACTTAGTTGAAGTAGAAAGTCAACATTTTGAATCAAAACCAACTAGAGAGGTATCCAAGAGGTTGGATAACCCTTGAAAAATCTGATTTAGTACAAGATTAAGATCTTTCATATTAATTAAAGAGTGAAAGATTAAAAGAAGGTTAGAGATCAGATTGGTTAGCAAAGGGAAAACAACTTAAAAGGAGAAGATGAAAGTCGACATGATTCCACCAACCAGTATAGACAATGTCAAATTGGATTTCTAATCAAGATGGGAAAAAGAAACCAAGCAACTTTAGAATGTTTAAGGTTATGAGAAAATAAAGTTACCAAGAATTGGGAAAAAATAACTTGGAAAGATGATTGCAAGTTAGAAATTTGAAAAGAGAATCGGATTAGTTTGATAAAAGACTTCGGCTAGAACATAGTTTGTTTGAAAGTTCAGATTGAACTCACCAACTAGTCAACAAAAGTGAACTTATGTTTGGATGTTCCAAGAAGAAAATTGGCTATGGAGGGAAACTATGTGTCAAATCAAAAGAATAATTTGGAAACAACTCACAAAGGTGAGGACACAATTGATAAAAGGATCCTTAGGCAATCTCGTTAACACATCAATGAAAGGGGATTTGCAAATATGGGATAATATTCTACTATGGATAAATGATAATAGTATATATGAAAAAGAGAATTGGAATGAAATAATAGAGTACCTTTTAGCTTTTGCTGAATATTCATTAGATATTGTTATTGTGGATCAAACTATTGAATAAGAAAGATTAGAAGGTGATGATAAATCCAATTTAGAAATAAAATGGAAAGGTGTATTCGAGGCCTACCTAGTAAGGGTAAGGAAGGAAATAAATAATCCAATAACAAGGAATGATAAATCAATTCAATTTGTGGAAAAGAAAATGTTTGCTAAAGACTTCAACTTTATGGTGATCTAATATCATGGAAACACTAAGGGGGGAAGAAGGAGAGTAGATTGAATCCAATAAAGTAACCAATAAAATGAAGTTTATTAATGTATTTTCAACTTGGAAGAAATTTTGAATTCTCTGTAAGTCATGATTCAAAGGCCTACAATCAAAGTCATATATGACCGCAACAAGGTTGGTAAAGTTAAAAGGATAAAATATTGGAATTATTGGGAAAGGTAGTAGAAAGGTCAAGGTTTATGACCAATGAGAAATAAATATTTGCAATACAAATTTTATATGATATTGTTTCAGAAGAACAAAATTGATAATATCATTGATACTTTGGAGAAAGATAGGTAGTATACTTGATCATGGAAGGCAAGAATAATTCCTATGTAATAAAGGAATAATTATATACTCACAAGTTATCAAGAAATGCTCATGCTTGAAACTAGGCATGTAATAATTGCTAACATCTTTTGGAAGATAATGTTAAGTCAACACGATTCAATGATAATTGTTACTCAAACTAGTATATATGCTCATTGGAAGAAATAAATTGAGCTGAAAATCAGATTACAACTTTGGAAATAATCGAAGGACAAAAGAAATCTAGGGTATGGATGACCTAGGACGAAGGATTTTTATCTCTAAAAAAATATCTAATCATTATACTTGAAAATCTAATATGGCATGAGTCCATGGAAGAGGTTTCACTTAGTTGGGATGGACTATTATGAATTGGAAAATAACCTATGTACCCAAAATTTGGGAGATTTAAAGAATGAATGAGGTAAATTGATGTCATACTCTAGGACACATAGTGATGACAAAATTATTCGACGAATGGGGAACCACTATAATCTAGAAGAGGATAGAATATAATGCTTCTAGGTATGTAGCAAGTTGATGTCCAAAATGTCAGAGGATGAAGATAGGATGTCGACATTAGCATGATTTGTATACTCCCATGGAATTTTAGAAGGGAAGTGGTAGATTATTAGAATGGTTTTGATCTTTCAATGTCAATGGAACTGGCATAATGTTATGGTGGATAGACTCACAAAGGTAACTGATTTTGATAGGGAAAAATTGATTTATAAGATATTAGTCCTAAATAGAAAATGGTGTGAAACAGTTGTTTAAAGTCCCTAAGAAGGTTAACTCAGATAAGGAAAAGCAAGTGATGATAATGTTTTGTGTAAACCATGATCATCTTATGAAAATTCGATAGAATGAATATTCAATTTATTATTATAAGTTAGCTAGTTTGGCAAAAGGGATAAACCAAATCTTGGTGGATTTGTAGAATACTTATATTGCAATAAAATTCTATCATTGAGGTTAGGTCCATTATATGGGAATAAGGATTGAATATTTACAAAGCTGAGAAAAGCTAAGAAATAGGATTAACCTTAGACTAGAAAGGTTGTTAAATGGAATAGTAGATCTAGAGGATGAAGGAAAAATTGTTGATACAAGTTTAAATTATGAAGAAATATAATTGTGCTTAAGGTAGATGGTTGTGTCAGTGATGGACGCTCTCAACTTCTGAGTTGTCTGACGTCATAAACACCAAAATAAAGGATGGGACCCATGTGTAGTGTACAATACACTAATATTCCTTATCTATTTTGGTTACACTAAGGATAAATTCACTAGCGAATGGGAATGTGTTTTCCAATCACTGAGGTATAGGTGTCATAGAGGATATGGTCACTATTGTACTTTGGGAGTACAAGGGAGTTAATATGATTATGAAGTATAACTCTTTAAGAGAAGGTATGTGTGATGCACACAAGTTCTCCCTATATATTAAGCTCAGAATCTCAGTGCAAGTTCCAACATGGATGAGATTGCAAAAGGTCATGCTTTGAGGGAAGAATATTTTTTTAATTAAAAGGGGGGTAAATTTTTTATTGAATCATAAAATAATTACAAATCAAGAGGAAGCAACCCACCAAGGGTCCAAAAAACCAAGAATTAAGTCACTCCCAAGAAGCACCTCATATCCTCCATAGCCCAATCTTCAAGAGCTAGAACTAGATCACTAGGAAGGTTACCCTAGTCATCTACATTCCAATTCCCCATCCGTTTTGACACCCATCTAGCCAAGCCATCAACCACCTTATTCCATTCTTGAAGAACATGACTAAAAGTAATAGAATCTAATACCATGCTCAAATAAACAATCTGCTTGGCCACTACTACCAACTGCCAACTCACATCCTTAAAATGTCTCTTATTTAGCATATCAATAACAACCCAAGAATCAGATTCACAAATAATCTACCTCCAACCAAGATCACAAGCACACTCTACAACCAAGAGAATAGCTAAAGCCTCCATGAGATTATTAGTATGTTAACCTCTATAAACAGAAAAGAAAAAAACCACCACTCCCAAACTATCTCTGCCAATACCACCAACTCCAGCAGGCCCAAGATTACCTCTAGAGGAACCATCAATATTAATTTTCAACTCCCCCAAAGCAGGGGGACACTAGTGACCAACTCGACTAACCCTCTCCCACCCACACCCATGATGAATGGTTCTTGAATTTCCTTTTCCATTCAAAGAAATACCTAGAGCACTAACCACTCCAATATCACCAGGATCAACAAGGACTGATAAATCACACTTAGCAAAAATTATCTCCTATAGGACCCCTAGAATTCTCAACCAAAGCTAACCAACAATCAACTTCTTGTCCAAAAAATCATACAATTGTGCTCCAACCGAATATGCCAAATTATCAAACTAGGGCCAATGACCCAAGCTATAAGGAGAAAAAAAAGTCTTAATAGGAGGAGACCCTTGATTTCTCCAAAAGTCCTCCAAAGAAGAAACATGTCTACACGATAGACGCTAGAGATTCCACTAGAAGTGCCAGATAACCTTTTCAAAGGAACACTGAAGGAAGAGGTGGAGAATGCACTCCTCATTCCCAACACATAACACACATGGAAGGGCCTTGAAACCCATGCTCCCAAAGATTATCCCAGGTCAGACACCTTCCTTGCACCACTAATAAAGAGAAGAATTACACTTAGGCCAGTCAAACTTATTCCACACTTGCTTCCCCACGAAACCTCATAACTCCCAAACATCTGCTTATCAAGAACCTCATAATCAAAGGCAACAATTTTTTTACCTTTTAGATTAGGACCCCAAGCCAACACATCTCTCCTAAGAAGTGAATTACAAACATGATGTGACAAAGTCTCAACAAGCTCTTGACGATCCTCAGCCACACCACCATGAGGCCACTCTTGCGGGTCCTTCCACCTAACCACATTGACCTAACCCAAATTTTGGTTAGTCTTAAAATCAGCAACACGACACCAAACAACATCCATAAAATACCTACACAAATTATGTAGATAAGGGTGAAATGAAAAATGGGAGGGTGACCATCCCAAGAATCATACCAGAAGAGAGCATCTTGACCACCATTACAAATCCAACACAACCCTTGCTTGAACAACTTTGCACCCCTTTTAAGGGTACCCCAAATCATAAAACCCTTCCCCTTCAATCTAAAATGAGCAACATCAACACTCAACCTCACCCAAATATTTTGCAGTAAGGATTTTAGCTCACAACTGATGTTGTTGCAAGCACCACCGCCAATACAATTTAGTTGCTAAAGCTTACCCATTCAAATCAGTCTGTCGTAAACCCAACCCACCTTCCTACTTCGGTCTACATATGGCATCCCACTTAACCAAGCTCCACTTCCTATGAAGCAGATTTACAGACCAAAGGAACTGTTGAGACAATCTTTCAAAGTATTTGATAAAGTAAGAAGGTGCTGAAATAATGAAGTACTTGTACAGAGGAAGAGCCTGCTCCATAGACTTAAAAGAGTCACTCTATCCGTAGAAGAAAGCCACCTACAAGTCCAATGACTGACTAGATTTCATAACTTATCAATAATCTACTACAAAAACAAATTAGGAAGTGAATGAATAGCAAGCGAAATGCCAAGATAAACAAAGGGGAGTGAGCCAATCTAGAAATGAAGAATGCCAAAAATTCTCCTTTGGATAATCCTAGGAGTATTAAAGAAATAGATAAAAGACTTCCCCTCATTAATACTTTGACCTGAAGCAACCAAATAACTATCTAGAACACCATGCCATCTGATAGCCTCCTCCACCTTAGATCAACCCATCAGAGCAATATCATCAACAAACTGAAGATGGGATTGGGGAGGAATATTCATTCCCCAATTCCAACCTTGAATCAAGCCCTTCTCCAATCGAGATCTAATAAACCTCCCCAAGCTTTCAAAAAGTAAGATGAACAAGTAGGGGGACAAAGGATCCCCTTGTCTGAGCCCACTAGAAGCACCAAACAACACTGATGTCTCTCCATTAATCAACATCGAGAAGAAAGAAGAAGTGACACAACACTAAGCTTAGGGAAGGCTAGTATTATGGGGTTATCTAACCAATCTCTTCATCAAAGAGTAGGACCATCTTACCTAATAGGTAGATGTGTGGGGGACCGTAGTGAGTCTGTGGTTGGTGAAAAAGTGCTTGAGTGATGCTTCTCCTCATTATTTGGTGGCCAAAGATTTGAAGGTGGACAACTTGGAACATATGTATTTCTAGTGTTGGAAACTCAGAAGAGATATGCATGTACTTTGTATCCGTTGTATGAAAAGATGTAAAAATGAATGTTGTACTTGAGTTTATTCAATATGAAATCAATGTTATGGAAAGATTTGTGAAATTACGATGGAATGCAATAGAAGTTTCAAATAGTGTATATTTCATATGTGCATGTAATTTACATTTTGGAAAAGAAAATTTTATTGCTAGATGATGGCATCATGATTTATTCACTTGTGGGTTAAAACTTAGGAGAAATTTTGAGTACAACTTTGGGCATGTTACACATGGTATCAAAGCAACCAGGTTCAAATCTGGAACCTATGGGATCATTACATAAGTAAAATGTAAATTTTATTGGAAGTTAAAGGTTGAAAAGTTCTTACGCCAAGATGGCAAGAGGAAAAGAACAAATGGGAAACAAAAAGGAAAGTTTAGATTCTGGAAAACTTGTTTGAATTTGGGAGTAGAAAATAATTGTCCCCGGAGTTGAAAGCTCCTAAACCAACAACTTAGTAGTATACACATTGGATTGTGGAAGATTATGCAACCAGGTTCAAAATAAAAGTTTTGGAGGAACACCAAAGGGTATCTTCACTCTACAAAATAACTAAATGACTCTAATGGATAGAGAGGATTGAAGTAATTCCCCTTATTGATAATAACCTGTAGTTGCAAAGAGTCTAGGATTTTGGATTAATTAAGAATATGGATATGATTTATTGGAATAGAACTAATTCATAAGAAAAAATGGAAACTTAGTTGAAGTAGAAAGTCAAAATTTTGAATCAAAACCAACTAGAGAGTTATCCAAGAGGTTGGATAACCCTTGACAAGTCTGATTTAGTACAAGATTAAGATCTTGCATATTAATTAAAGAGTGAAAAATTAAGAGAAGGTTAGAGACCAAATTGGTTAGCAAAGGGAGAAAAACTTAAAAGGAGAAAATGAAAGTCGACATGATTCCACCAACCAGTATAGACAATGTCAAATTGGATTTCTAATCAAGATGGGAAAAAGAAACCAAGCAACTTTAGAATGTTTAAGGTTATGAGAAAATAAAGTTACCAAGAATTGGGACAAAATCACTTGGAAAGATGATTGCAAGTTAGAAATTTGAAAAGAGAATTAAATTAGTCTGACAATTGAACTCACCAACTAGTCAATGGAAGTGAACTTATGTTTGGATGTTCCAAGAATAAAATTGGCTATGGAGGGAAACTATGTGTCAAATCAAAAGAATAATTTGGAAACAACTCACAAAGGTGAAGACACAATTGATAAAAGGATCCTTAGGCAAGCTTATTAACACATCAATGAAAGGCGCTTTGCAAATATGGGATAATCTTCTACTATGGATAAATGATAATAGTATATATGAAAAAGAGAATTGGAATGAAATACTAGAGTACCTCTTAGCTTTTGTTAAATATTCATTAGATCTTGTTATTTTGGATCAAACTATTGAATAAGAGAGATTAGAAGGTGATGATAAATCCAATTTAGAAATAAAATGGAAAGGTGTATTCAAGGCCTACCTAGTAAGGGTAAGGAAGGAAATAAATAATCCAATAACAAGGAATGATAAATCAATTGAATTTGTTGAAAAGCAAATTTTTGCTAAAGAGCTCAACTTTATGATGATCCAATATCATGGAAACACTAAGGGGGGAATAAGGAGAGTAGATCGAATCAAATAAAGTACCCAATACAATGATGTTTATTAATGTATTTTTAACTTGGAAGAAATTTTGACTTCTGTGTAAGTCATGATTCAAAGGCCTACAATAAAACTCATATATGACCACAACAGGGTTGGTAAAGTTAAAAGGTGCTGAAATAATGAAGCACCTGTACAGAGAAAGAGCCCGCTCCATAGACTTTAAAAGAGTCACTCTTCCCGCATAAGAAAGCCACCTACAAGTCCAATGAATGACCAAATTTCATAACTTATCAATAATTTTCTACAAAAACAATTTAGGAAGTGAACGAATAGCAAGCAAAATGCCAAGATAAACAAAGGGGAGAGAGATAATTGAGAAATGAATAATGCCAACAATTCTCCTTTGGATAATCCTAGGAGTATTAAAGAAATAGATAAAAGACTTCCCCTCATTAATACTTTGACCTGAAGCAGCCAAATAACTATCTAGAACACCACGCCATTTGATAGCCTCCTCCACCTTGGCTCATCCCATCAGATCAGTATCATCAACAAACTGAAGATGGGATTGGGGAGGAATATTCATTCCCCAATTCCAACCTTGAATCAAGCCCTGCACTAATGGAGATATACTAAACCTCCCCAAGCTTTCAACAATTAAGATGAACAAGTAGGGGGACAAAGGATCCCCTTGCTTGAGCCTAGTAGAAGCACCAAAAACACTGATGTCTCTCCATTAATCAACATAAAGAAGGAAGAAGAAGTGACATAACTCTTAACCCACTCAATCTAGTCACTAGCAAAACCAAACACTCTCAAAATCTTGAATAAGAGAGCCCATTTAACACGATCATATGCTTTAGCCATGTCCAGTTTAATAAACATAGTTTTTTTCCTTAGAATGTGCCATAAAAATGAATGGTCTTAGCAGAAATGATGCCACCATCCATAATTTTCCTACCAATGACAAAACCCCCTTGCTCCTCATAAATTAACCTGCTTAACCAAGGTTTCAGCCGCTCAACTATCAACTTTGTAATTATCTTATACACCACATTACATAAAGCAATTGGCCTAAAAATATCCAAGGTATTAGCCCCAACCTTCCTTGGAATAAGAGCTAGAAAGGTAGCATTCATATATTTCAACATTTGTTTACCCATGAAGGATTCCTGAACAACCTCCAAAAGGTCCAACTTAACCACTTCCTAGAACTCCTGAAAGAATTTGACCAAAAACCCATCAGGACTTGGAGCTTTACCTTTTTCATTCGAAACACAACATTCTCAAGCTCCAACAAAGAAATATGATTGAGTAGAGATTCATTCATTTCATTGGTGACCAATGACAAAATGCTATCTAAAATTATTGCTTCATCCCGCTCCATAGGAGGAGAATCCTCAGATAAAAAAGTAGAAAGGAAGAAAACAAACTCAACAAAGAATCAACATCTAGAAGGAAGAAGAAGTGACATAACTCTTAACCCACTCAATATAGTCACTGGCAAAACCAAACACTCTCAGAATCTCGAATAAGAAAGCCCATTTAACACGATCATATGCTTTAGCCATGTCCAGTTTAATAAATATAGTTTTTTTCCTTAGAATGTGCCATAAAAATGTATGGTCTTAGCAGCAATGATGCCAACATCCATAATTTTCCTACCAGCAACAAAACCCCCTTGCTCATAAATTAACCTGCTTAACCAAGGTTTCAACCGCTAAACTATCAACTTTGTAATTATCAAATACACCACATTACATAAAGAAATTGGCCTAAAAATATCTAGGGTATTAGTCCCAACCCCAACCTTCTTTGGAATAAGAGCTAGAAAGGTAGCATTCATAGATTTCAACATTTGTTTACCCATAAAGGATTCCTGAACAACCTCCAAAAGGTCCAACTTAATCACTTCCCAGAACTCCTGAAAGAATTCAATTGAAAACCCATCAGGACTTGGAGCTTTTCCTTTTTCATTTGAAACACAACATTCTCAAGCTCCAACAAAGAAATATGATTAAGTAGAGATTCATTTATTTCATTGGTGACCAACGATAAAATTCTATCCAAAATCATTGCTTCATCCTACTTCATAGGAGGAGAATCCTTAGATAACAAAGTAGAAAGGAAGCGAACAAACTCAAAAAAGATAGAGTAGAGGAGGAAAGAATCTCCCCATTTGATGACAAGAGAAAAGAGATGACATTACGTTGTCTTCTATCCTTAACAAAATTACATTTTCTTCTATCCTTAAGAGATAATCTGGAGCCACTCAATTCTAGACTTTTGTTTCCAAAAAAAATCCTCTCTCAATTCCCATTCCTCAATCTCCTTTACCACTGTAGCTTCTAGCAAACCAAGCTCCTCTGTAAGGCCTTGATCATGAATTTTCCTAGTAATCAAGTCCAAGTGAGCCTGAGCATTTTTCTTTGCATGGAAAACATTACCAAAGTGCTGCCTATTCGAACGTTTCAACCTATACTTTACATACTAAAGTCTCTTGGAGAAGGAGTACATAACAGTACCATGAGCTGACTTCCTGAGATACCACCAACCAGGAAGAAAATCATGAAGAGAATCATCCCTGAGCCACATAAATTGAAACTTCAAATATTTCTTTAAGCAGTGCCGAGGTAGCTCAACAGTAAGCTTGATCAGCCAATGATCTAAACCCTGCCCATCCAAAATCTTAGAGTGAGTTAGCCACTTGTCTCCCATCTAAAAACTGGACACCAAGAATCTATCCAGTCTTTCAGAAATAGCTGCATCCCCACTTCTCCTATTATTCCAAGTAAAGACCCCATTAACAGGCTTGATATCAACTAAATTCAAGAGCAATATTATCTTGCAAGAGCATCGAAGAAGGCTCCACATGAGCACTACCTCCCCTCTTCTCTTCCATTGAAGTGACAACATTAAAATCCCCAACCAAAATTTAAGGAAGATAGGAATCTAAAGACCTCAAATTCCTAACATGATGCCACAACATAACTTTACCTCGAAATTCAGTCAGAGCATACGAGTTAGAGAGAAGAACCCTCTCCCTAGACTCAAGATGAGAAGCAACACAAGAAATAAAACCTCTACAAGAGAATCGCCAAATTGTTCTAACTCTTTGAGGATCCCATAAATAGGCCACCCCACCAGAGCTACCAAGCACCCCCACACATTGACATTTCCCACAACTCCAAATCTTCAGAGCCACATTCAACATACTATCAACAAATAATTTAGTCTCTTGAAGGAAAACAACATCAGGAGAATTCATATGAATTAGATCTGAAATAGCCTTTTGTCTAGGGATGCTATTCATACCCCTCACATTCCAAGAGAGCACAATCATCGTTGAGGTTGGGATAAGTAAGCATCAATAGTCTTCATCAAACCCGACTCTACCAATGTCTCACCAGCTATCTTCATCTTTTCCTGATCCTTCTTTCTACCAGCCTCAGAGGGTTTCTCAAGAACCCCTTTTTTGGGGGTTTTTTGTTGCAAACCCAATGCTAGGGAAGAAGACTTATTTTTATCTAAATCAAAAACACCCCATACCTCAAAGAGAACACACCCAACATCAAGGGAACCACTAGAAGCCTCCAACACCAATCCTAACACACCCTAAGCAAGAGCCAAAGGAGACAAATTTGTATCCATCTAAGAACCCTTCTCACCAAGCTGAACTAAACTGGGAATCACAATAGGTTTTACTCCAGGCACCTCCACTGTAAGAGAACCAACTGACGCCTGCAAGTCAAATTGGAACCCTTCCTCCTGGACCAAATCCTCCAATGCCTCAAACCTATTGAAGGTTTCCTCTTCTCGCCTATCCTTGAGGGATCTCTTTTGGCCTTGTCCATAATTACAAGACTTAACTGGAATAAATCCTTCCTTATCATTTGTCTCCCTTTGCATGGGAGCCTTAACCTTGCCCATCTTTGAATTAGGCTAAGAAGGAGAATTACTTGTACCAATAGCAATAGAAGCTCGGGGACACCTCCATTGAAGATGGCCATACTCATGACACAACCAACACCTGAAAGGTAACGTCTCATAATATAACAGTTGGGTCCAAGAACAAGAGCCAATAGTCATATCGATTAAATCCGACAATGGGTGACTCAGGTCAATCTCCACAAAAACTCATGCATATAATAAAACACTTTTATTCAAAGTTTGCTAAGGGCCAATAGGTTTTCCCAACAACAAATCAATAAGATTGCAATATATCACTTCTCCAATATTCAAGCGGCAACCAAGGAAGACAAACTCAAACTGGGATCCTAGAAGGTAATTCCTCCAGTGAATTAAAGCTAGCATGTCATGGTTTTATGAAGAGATCCACCTGGTTATAGAAATATGTTCCTCCTTTAAAATCCCTATTCTGATTAGAGATACATGAGAAATCCACCATAAAAAAGTTATTTGCAGCCATCAAAATATTGAAATATCCTTCCAAATTCTATAACTTGCAGATCCAAGTATTGAGAAAAGGAAGAGAAACCTTCATCCCCATAAAATTGAAAATAAAAACATGCTTATTGTAGAAATCCACATCATCAACCACCGATTCCAATTGGATTACCAAAATCGGTCGCTCTTGGGCCCTCTCCAAGCACCCATTCACCTTTTGCAATTTAAAGGCATCATTTCGTGCCATACCCAAACCAGAGGAAGTCAGATTAGGAATCCCGTCATCTTCACCAGCCATAGAAGAATCACATGTTACCTTATCTAAGGGCATACACATTTCCATTGAAACCATGAACAAAGAGGCCCCAAGAGAGTTCACCACCCAACCCTAAACAAGGTAAAAAAAACCCCATAATGGGCTTGCATAAAAGAACAAATCATAATAAAAGAGAGATCACCTTACCAAGCACACAACTGGCATAGCCCCTCTCTAGGCACACAAAGACAAAAAACACAGCAAAATTACACCAAGAAAAACCTCATACCATAGCGAACAATTGGAAAGAACCCCACAACAAAATTTAAGGAAATAAGCAAGGAATACAATGGAAAAAAACCAGGCTCCTTGCGTGCAACCAAAACCTCGACACACAAAAAAAATAAACCACCTACAAGATATGACATGGGTGCCCTAGCTCACCAACCATTGCCCTCAACCTCCATCCTTCAAATCAAGAAATTAAAATAGAGGGAAGAATATTTTATTACTAATAAAATATGCTTATTTCTTACATGATGAGAAAAAATTATAGGTAAAACCTTTATTTGAATATTTATCTCTATATGTTTAACACTTAAAATCATCAGGGATGATGATTCACAAGGGGGGAAGTATGTTACACCCCATTTCCTAGTTACTAAATTACTTTTACCTCAAAATATATGTGTTTATGCTTTATGTATCTTAGAAATATAATAAATGAATGATTGATTCAAATTGATGTTATATAATGATTTTATATATGATGCAAATGGTTTTAATTGATTCAACTAACTAGTATTGCAATGTGCTAAGTTGGATGCAGGGACAGATTCAATCCTCTAGAAGAGAGGGGAAGTATCACTCAAGAGAAGAGAATTGGTTTGGTAACCCCTAAATAAGTCTAACTGAGATTTCACACACTCGCTTCTAGTATAGTCGAGTCAAGTAAATATCTTGGAAATGGTAAGTTACCTTAGTCTTGTTTGTGGATGAGTTGTCTTTGATTGTTTATGGTTTTGGTATTAATCGTTGGGTTCTTGATTGTTCTTGGTTTGGAAACATTTTGGGTAGGATTTTTGTTTATTGTCTTTGAATGAGTTCTTCTTTTTGTATGTATAAATCAATAATTATATATATATATATATATATATGTGTGTGTGTGTGTGTGTGTGTGTGTGTGTGTGTGTGTGTGTGTGTGTGTGTGTGTGTGGAAACAATACTCATGCATAGTGAATGTATACATGCATGTCTATATGAAAGTAGAAATAATTTCATGTACCATGCACAAACACATCGTATGCATCAAGATGTTGGTTGGACACATATAACATACACATATATGTGTATATGCATTTGGTATATATATAATTAGTGGTCACCGAATAAGAGATTATATATGTATAAGCATGGATATTAAAATATATATTTAATATATATACATATATATATATATATTTAATATATATACATCTATATATATATTTAATATATATACATATATATACATATTAATGTATAAGTATATTGTTACATTGATATAAATATATATACATATATGTTAATATTTGTATATATATGCATGATTATTTTAACATATTTTAATAAGTGTATACCTAGATATTAAGATATCGATATGTACTATATATATAAATATATTAATGAGTATATATACACATATTGATATATGTATATAGATATAAGTGATAGTGTGTATAAGATTGGTAACCAAATAATCATGTATATATATATATATATATATATCAATTGGCTATCGATGCATTTTATAATCGTATGAATATGATTAATTATCAAGGAATGATTTTATTTATTTTTGATCGGTAACTCAAATAAGTTGTATTGCTTGATAAAAAGATTACATTCAAATTCCAGTTCAACACCTTCCAAAAAAGATTTAAAGTCCCTAGCTAAAGTGACAAAGTCATCTTAACATGACAAAAAACCAATAAAAAACCAGACCCCTACTACACCTATACCAAAAAACTAGACTTCAAAACCTATACCTAAATGCTTCCATAAAATTCGATAGCAATTTCCATTAACTTAACACTGCTACCTACAAAGCAACACCTATAGCAAAAATAGGGGAGAGCCCTTCTTGGTTCCAAATTGAAAAGCACCACCCACACCTGACGAACCTTCACCTAACACTTGAATCTGCCTCTTTTTCTGCTACCTCCATGGACACTTGTTCTTTTGGTTCTCTCTTTCCATCTCCTCCAACGCTTTGACCTTTGCCTTCTCGAGGAAATCCTCCACCTCCATTAATTTTTTGAACAATTTCAGGGCTTTCCAACCCAAATGAGCCTCCTCTTGACATTTGGCTTTGAAGTTTCCTTTAGGCCATCTAATAAATGGCTTTATCCCTGTAGATCCATATAGTAATTCCACTTCTTCACCCAGAATGCCTTCTGAGATGTCAAGACCAACCCCCAACACCGCCCATTCTAGAATTGACTCAATGTTGAGTAAAAAATCTTTATGCATAAACTTCTTCATTATTTTTTGCACCAACTCCACTGGTTCTCCAAGGTCTAACCCCCATGCCGCCATCATTGAATAAACATCCAAGTTTGTTCTAGGTTTGTGACTCAGAATACCAAATCCACTTTTGAGTATCATTCAGACACACTATCCAAGCCTTTTGTCTGCCACCAGGAATAGACCCTCCATCCTCTTCTCAGACACCTCTCTAAAGAAATGGCTAAGTTACCAACAAGATCGAAAGGAGAAATTTCCTTCCATGGCTCTGAGTCACCACCACCTTTACAACCTTCACTTCATCCAAGTATCTACTTTTTGGAAATGCGAAATGTATCATTCAACCTACTTAAGCCAACTCCTCGATCTTGGTGTGAATTAATGTACAAGTACTTCCCTTACTCCGCACGTCTTCAAATGCTTTCAACGGGCTTTTCACATTTTCTCCCTTCGGCCGCCACCCTACACATTTAATTCGAAGTTCATCCCAATGTCATCCAACTCTGTTGACACAATCTCCCTAAAATCTTCCAACTTTCATTCACCAACCTCTCCAAATGATAATGCCCATTTTGAGAGAATGTCTTCCTCATTATTGCCACCTCTATGAATGTGACTAACTTGAAAGCTTTCAAGGGTCGCCAACTCGTCTCTAATTTTCTCGACCACATTTTGTAGATGCCACACATGTATAACTCCCGACATTACCGCTTGCACAATTATCATTAAGTCCCATTCCAGATGAATCCTTGAAGCCCCCAATTTCTTCCCACATTTGACTACCACCAGTGCTACTTGAGCTTCAACCATATTATTCATTCCTTCCATCAACTTTTTTGCACCTAGAGCAATCACTTCTCCTTTCCAATCTCTAATTATGAATCCTGCCCCTAGTGGGCCACGATTCCCTTTCGAGGCACCATCAAAATTAATATTCCACCAACCCGCCAAAGGATTTTCCCATTGTGGCTCAACACCAAGATTAACAATTGGATTTACCCAACCCGGCCCCTTAACGGGCCGAAAATGAATGCCGAACCAATGCTCCTGAATTCACTTGTCTTCTGAAGTGAATGGAATTTTTGGATTAAAATTTGAGGAAGCTACAACCCCCACTACTTCCTCTATAGCATGATTCACTCTCCATTTCAACCTTTCCATGCTTTCAAATTTCTCTGTAAAAATTCTTCTATTCCTCTCCTTCCATATTTCCCAAACCACCAAAGAAGGGCTAACCTTCCAAACACAAGATAATGCTTATTTTTTCCTTGAAGATGGCCAACTTTCAAAAAAATAATTCAAAGTGTTCGGGGAAGGACTATACCATTCCAAACTTCGCTTTAACATCTCCCAAAATTATGTTGCCACTTTACAATGAAGCAGGAGATGATCACTCGATTCCTCTGCTTCTGAACATATTACACACCTAGTCAAGCCTTTGAAACCCAATCGTTTCCTCTATTCCCTTGTTAAAATGCACCCTCAAATTTCCAATCATGACAAAGCCCTTGCTTTAGGTAGGCACTCCTTCCCCCAACATAAATTAACTGGCCAATTATCCCTAACAACTTCTATATCCAAAAATTGATACCCTAATTTCACTGAATACCTTCCATCTGCGACCCCACACCAAACTACCTTATCTACTTTATTTGATCTCAAGAATTTTCTGCATCTGAATAGCTCCTACATCTTTGCCTTATGTTGATCTGAGAGCTCCACCTCCTGAAGCAATTTCCACTTCCATTCACCCCCCACCTCATCCATCTTGAACTCCAAGTAGTCACTTACCTTTTCCCCCAGTGTCGAGAAAACCATTCACTTAGCTCCTGTAGATCTGCTTTATCCTTCAATGTCGGGAAACCCTCCCACGAGTCATCCCAAAATTTCACTTTAGTCCCATTGCCTAACTACCATGTTATGTGATCAGTTATGACCTTTCTACAGGAGACCACAAAGTTCCAAATCACTGAACTAGTTGGTGGATTCTTAATCATGAATATCCTAGTGTTCTCCATCGAGTCTAGGTATTTTTCTTTGAGTATTTTAACCCATAATTGAGCAGGTTGTAAATACAAATTCCAGACTAATTTGGCTCCTAGAGCTTCATTCAAAATACTCCAATCTCTTAAACCCGCACCACCCTTCCCTTTTGACTTACAATTTTTTTCCCATGCTAGCAAGGGGATTTTATCTTGATCCAATCGCCCATTCCAAAATAATTTCCGCATTCGCTGTCCTATTACCTTTACTACTTTTGTAGGAATTTTGAGACACATCATAGAAAAAATAGGAATAGCAAAAATAATAGATTTTAACATCAGCATTCTTCTAGCATAAGTCAACCAACGAATTTTCTATCCATCCATTCATTTCAAAAAACAATCTACTAAATTTCCATATCATAGCTTTACTTGCACCACCGAAAAGCGAGATTCCTAGATATTGTAACGCCCCGCCATGCAGCCCTAGAGGATGATGCAAACAACTACTTAAACATGCTATTTTTTTTGTTTGTTTGTACAATTAATATACAAGTTCGCTTCCCAATGCAACCATCCCCTAAGGTTACAAGACTGAGATAACTTAACAACCCACAAACAACAACATGAATATAAACCATGTCAATAATTTAGAAAATAATTAAACACATACATTCCAATTAAGATAGTTTACAACAAGCATAAGATAACTGTCCAATCCATTTATCCATAATTAAATATTACAATTACAAATCTCATTCCCTGAATGAGGCAAGTCCAATAAATAAGGTTACAATTACAACTTCCACCTCGATAACAGATGAGGGGTCAAATACTACAAGATCAACTGAAATGAAATAAAGCAAGAACTGAAACTGAATCTCACGAGCTCTCCAATTGGAAGTCTCGTCCACATGAATATGAAGAAGGCCCAACGATTTTAGGTACATGCCACCCAACCAAGTGGAACCCAAAGGCCCACCCCCCATGCTAGGAGATAGTGACAAGGAATCCTAGCCAAGACCATCTACCTCTAGACACAAGCTAAATCACCACTGAACCAAACTGACACATCCAATCACATGTACCACACAAGCACATCACAAGTACAACGCAAGTACCACATACATACAACATAAGTACACGAAAAGTACAACTCAAAAGCATCACGAGTAAAACACAAGGACAACTCTACATGGTCACATTGCTCCCAGAAATAAAGCAGAACAAGTATGTTAAAGGAACCATACACATAATAATCGAATACCAAGTATGTCACATCAGTTATGTTAAGGAAACCATACCCACAATAAACAAGAGCCAACTGTCGTCCTAGATAGAGTGTCATCACACAGTTCGTCATGGGTTGTCCTCTAGGAATCTTCATAGGCTCCAGCCCCCCATTAAGGGTTGTCCTGGTGGCCTCAACCGAATCCCGGCCCCCATACTCACTCATGCAGAGCCAAATACCTTTCGGACATAAAAGATAGATGACCTTGCCATTCCAAGCCTTCCCACTCATCCCGAGTCTAAACGAGCCCTCGTGTTTGTGAGCGAGGTAAAATTATCTTGATTAGTGTGAAGTACCACCTAATTTTCTAAATTTTATTTTAGTTATCACTTGATTAAATCACCCACGTAGGTTGTCCAGTTTACCTCTTCCAGGCTCTGGCCCCTACGGAAGCCACTCTTCTACTTGACAACACACATACCAAACAAATCCAATCATCAAGGGTAACAAAGTGCAACAAACAAGATACACGACCACTCCTTTCTCAGGAGATGACATAAGATAAAACCATCTCCAAACACTGGAGGTAACAACCATAACATAACCACTCCTTTCTCAGGAGGCACAAAACATTCCCATTCATAGAAACCGGGTAATAACAAATAACTTCTCATGCACTGCCCAAGGGAATAAAAAAACAATCAACATCACAAGATGACAACCCCCAACCTCTAGGGTCTTCAGGAAGACTTACAGATTAAAATACACTTAACCCCTTTCCCCAAAACATGAACTCAAAGGAAAACATTCACGAAGGCAAGTTGCGGTGAATTAAACTAATTTGGATATATTAAATCCATTTCCTTTATCAACATCAGTAATCTATTGCTCATTTAAAACTAATTTAAACATACGCCCTTTCCAGACAATAGGAGAAATTAAAACATTATTTAAATCCCTACTCGATTCTAAATAATAGTAAAATCACCATTTATTTCCACAAATCAAAATACATTGTTTTTAATAAATACTATTTTCTCTTTTCAACATAATCATTTTAATATCCATTAATTCCGCTATTTAAAACATATTACTTTCATCTCCATTAATTTGCCTTTTCAAATGTATTATTTCCAAATAAAGAATAATAATTTTCTTAAGAACCCAATGATTTAAATCCCTCCATTATGTTCAAATCACGATATTAATCAATTCAACATTTAAAATTTATAATCTCAACTATAACATAACACTTTAAAATCCTCCCAATTAAACTTAAATTATGCTATTAATTCTCTCATCCATTTTAATATATACATATTAAAATCATAATCTCATCTATACAAATATTTAGATTCATATTCTAATATTTAAATTCATATTCTAATATTATATACATATACTATTAAATATTAAATATATATATATATATATATATATTAGTGATTAATATATATATATAATAATATTTTAATATTATATATCATTAATATTGAATATTTAAATAAAAATATTTTATTTTATATTTTGTTTTGCTTGCCCCCACAAGACCTCGGGCCGCGCGCCATGGACTAAGTCCTTGGCGACCGTGGTTTCCTCTTAACGCAGGTAGCGGCGGGGGTTTGGTTTGGGCGGTTACCAGCCGCCTGAACTGGTGGCGGCGATGGTGCTACACACAGTCCGCCACCACCGTTGGTGGCGTGACTGTGCTTAGCACATTTGGCCACCACCGGTGACAGCGACTGTGTGAGCAACAACTGCGGTGGGGGTGAGCCCCTAGCCCCCCCACAAACATGCATTTTTTATTATTTTTTTTAAAAGAAAAAAAATCCGAAACCCTACTGCGGATTTCAACAAAAAAAATCCGAAAATCAACTTTCTTCTTCTTCTTTCCTTTTTTTTTTGAAATTTGAACAGCATAACTAGATATATATAAATAAATATATAACCATATATATATTTTTATATATGCAAATACATGGATTTAATATCCATTTTTAAGAATTTGAAGAGATAAATCCAACATATAAAATTAAAATTACAGTCAAGAATTGTTTTGAGAAATATAACTTTCAAACATAAGTCTCAAGATGTGTTTTCTTTGGAATCAACAAAGGTTATAACCATTTTCAAACAAGTAAGATTTTGTGAATACTTACAAAATGAAAATAATTTAAAGAAAGGAAAACCTGATTCCACCAAGCTTGATAGCTGATCAAGAAGCCCAACCTTCTTCTCCATTCCAGATCCTTTCAAAAACTTCCAAATCAGCTTCACCCAAAACACCAAATCTAGAAAACCCAACCAAAGAGCAATAGTTCTTCCTCTCCCTAATTCCATCTTTTTAAAACTCCATAATCCCCCAAATTGAGAAAACAAAATTCAACATAAGGATGAAACCCTAAAACTTCAACCACCACCTCATAAATTCATCAAAACAGAAAAATATCTATTTTCTTTAATTTTTTTTGAATTCAAACTTCTAATTTGACTTTTAATTCAATTTTCAATTTTGAATTCCAAATTTCACAAATTGAATTTCATGCATTTCTTATTTTCAATTTCCACATAAATAAATTCACTTCTTTCAACATCAAAATTTAATTAATTAATAAATGGATTTAATCAACGATTAAATTATTTATTAATTAAATTAAATTAATAATAAATAAATTATATTTCAACATAATCTCAGAACAAATTAAACCACAACTTAAATACATTAAACCATTTAATTCCTTTTTCTAACTTGCAATTAAATAACGAAGAGAGGGCACAATATCCAAAGCAACCCAACCTGACAAACAACTGACGACATACAAGGACTAGGGTGACGACTTGGCACAAAAAACCTAGCTACTATCTTCCAATCGAATACCGTTGGGTATTGAACACGCTCTCACCTGTGAAACCAGGTGGAGTCGATGTCTTGTACCTATCAACCTAAAAATCAAGTAAACCACAACATATAATATGAACATCATAAAATACACACCGTGAAGAGGAAATCTCGGGATCGCAGGGCGCTTGCAAGCGAGTGATGCGATCCGTCCCCTTCACCAATACAATATTACTAATTGACGAATCTAACATCATTAATATGATCAAAAGCATAAACATCATTAATTCAATTAACCACTATGCTAATCCAAAGCATGAAATAATTATAACATCAGGATCAAATACCATCACAATAAAATATCACATTCACAGATAGCGATCAAACATCAACTGAGTTCTAAGTCAAAGCACTTAACAGAAAATAAGGCATAACCAACAGAACACTGTTCAGTCAAAAGAGCAAAATGGAGGGGTCTTACAGATATCTTCTCGGAAGAGTGCCCATCTTCACACCTAAAATAGCACAAATTTCTCTTTGTTTTTGTATAATGTCCCTTACCCAGTTTGACCTATAATTCGCTTGTTGATTAGGTTTAGGGTTTCATCTTTTCAAATAAATGTTTCTTTTAACAAAGTGGTCTTGGATTGAAACCTACATTCACCATATGAACCACATTTCCACATATACATATGTTTGTTAGCATTAATATCTAGATATCCAAATATAAACATAGTCATAAATGTAATTATGAAGACATGAGGAGTGCCCTGGGTGGATCCACCCTGAAGCCTTCTTATTAGGCATGAGAGTTTTTTCACCATAATCCTCCTTTCCCAATGGCTTAGTACCTGCATTCTCCACACATGATAGTACCTCAGAAGACAATGGCCCTATTAGGAGATGAGGGGAAACCCTAAGTACCAAGGGCCTAAGGCCTACCACCCCCCTAAGTAACAAAATATTGAGGTGGGACCCCGACCCTTCATGACCAATCCCTTGCTTGGGCCTACGGGCCTGAGGGTGGGGTTTTTTGACAATCCAGTTGGTGAATGCTTCCCCCCATCCTAATAGGGTAACAATCACGGAGCAAACAATATTTGGACAATCACTTGCTCATTTACTATTGAATTATCTATATGCTTGTATCATGTTTGAGAGTATTATATGGATGCATGAAAATGTAACATAATGCAAAAAAGTACATGGATCTATATTACTACAACAATGCCAATTCTCATCATATTTAGTTTGTGTATGATCAATGATACTATCCAATGTAATATTAACAATGATGGAAACTAAATGCCGCTATATCATACCCTTTAGTTTCATTCATGGTCATGATAATGCTAAAGTAACCATCATCAATTCATAAAACTATTATAATATTGATAACATAAAAAACATTGCACCAATAATCAAATGAGCAATATTAGTTTCTTATATTCAAAATATGCTAAATATTATTGCTAAGTGAGTACATCACCTGATCAGTTGTGTCTTCCCATGTCTCCTTATTCCTAAATCGTCTTCCTTCAACCTTACATTTAATCATAGGATGATGACAATTCATAAGAATACATAATCTACTTATGTTTATATTAAAGAGGCATCATTAATTATAACATTATTGCATAATTGTGAATATATATATATATATATATAATTATTCCTTATTCATATAAATTAGTATTCATATATATGTTTATTCATATATTATTCATTGTTCAATTATATTAGTATTCATTATTCATTATTTATATATATGTTTATTCATATATTATTACTTATTCAATTATTATTCTTTCCTTATATTAGTATTTATATATTCTTTATTCATTTCATAAAATTTATCCACATTCATGCACATATACCTGTATGCCCATTGAATAATAAATACATATTTAATGGCTCTATATTCCAATGCATAACAATCATTGTTGTTGCTGTTCTGAATTGCAGATTGTATTTCTCAATGTTTTTCCCTCTTCCTTATTTTCCTTCCTTCTATTTATACCATTCAAGGTAGGTAACTCATGGGGGGGAATGTATTGTTTGGTGAAAGAGGTGACTTTTCATAAAATATATCCCTTTGTTAGATTTAATTGCTGCCTTTAAAGGCTTATTATCACAATAATATCTATTTTTGAAAATAATATATTATTACTAATAATTATAATATTTCAGATTATATACTTATTTTGATGTTTTATTGAACATATTTTAACATTAAGGTATAATAATAAAACCAATTTACTAATACCTTATTATAATTTTATTCTAATGTATTACAATCTTTGATATGTAATGATTATAATATTTATTTATTATTATTTTTGAGATTAAGTTATTTAATACTAGAATGTAATAACAATAATTTGCCTATATATTAGTATTATATTTGTTATTTCATATTTATATATTTTTATATTGATATGGTACACATTTATTTTATATTTTATATTAATATTGCTATTTATTTTATATATTCTAATAATAATATTTAAATTGCTAATGTTTGTATTTCAATATTATATTTGATGATAACAATTGTAATACTATCTTGTGATAATTATAATTACTAATTTTTTCTTTTTATATATTTTGTTATTTATTTGCATTTTCTTATGCAAATTGCATTTAAATGTTTGAGGTTATTTATTTATTTATTTATTTTTGTGTTGTTATTTTGGGGACATGACATTTTGAACGCACGTATTAAAGAAGAAGATATCAGATTTTTTTTCCAGTTAATGCATTGACTAGAAATCTTACTATATCTATCTAGTGTGCTCTTCATCAATCTTGCCTCTCTAAAGGATGCTTCTCCCATATCATCCGCACATTGCAAATGAGAAACCAGATCTAAACTATCAACAACTCTAGCACCATTCCAAACCCCTTCATCCCATTTTTTAGAAATTAATCTCCCCAAAGCTTCAGCCATTATTATGAATAAAAAAGGGGAAATGGGATCTCCCTGCCTAATACCCTTGTCTGAAGAGATAAAAACTCGAGGACTGCCATTCAAAAAAAATAAAAAATGAGGAGAGTTTATGCTGCTCTCTACCCATTTTATCCACACCTCATTGAAACCAAATCTTCTCAGAACCTTAAGCAGAAAACTCATGTTTACTTTGTCATAAGCTTTCTTGATGTCCAGTTTAACAAGCATCTTTTCAGACCTGCCTAGCCGAATTGAACGAATGGCTTCATGAGCAATAATAATACCCTAAAAATAGACTGATTTGGAGAGAAACCACTATGCTCCAAGGAGATTACCGAGTTCAAAATACTCTTCAACCTATTTGCCATAACTTTAGATATTACTTTATACACAATATTGCACAGGGAAATTGGCCGAAAATCATTGAAAGATTCAACCTCTTCCTTCTTAGGAACCAGAGCAATAAAAGTATTATTAAAATATTTTAAAACAAAACCTTCTAATCTTGATTCCTCCACCACCTCCCACAACTCTTTAGCTACCACATCCCACAAATTTTGGAAGAAAAGAGTCGGAAACCCATCCGAACTAGGAGCCTTATCCCCACCCATACTGAAAAGAGCCATTTTGACTTCTTCTAAAGAAATGATCTTTGTCAAGATAGAGTTTTGGATATCAAAAACACAATTAGGGATTACATCAAGAATTTTATTTTCCTATGAAGGATCCACTAGACTGGTATTGAATGCTTTGATGAAGTAATGCACCGCTTCTCTATAAATATCTTATTTTTTTGTAAGCAAATTACCATTTTAAAAGGTTGTATGGTGATCCCAACCGTTATTACCCTGGGTCGGCGGAGCTGGCCTGGTCGTAGCACATTGACCCCTGCCTTCTTCCACTACAAAGGTGAGTTGAACCCGTGTCCTCGAGGGAGCAAACCCCAAGGCCCGACCAACCCATCTACAAGTGGCGGCTTATCAAGGAATGATTTTATGTATATATAATATACATATATATTATAATGACAACTTTATAATATATATATATATATATATATATATATATATATATATTATTGAATGAATGTGAACGTTGCAAAGTGAACTACACATATATTGCAGAGGTTTTTAAATCCATTAACCATAGAATATATCATACTATAAGTTTAAATGTAGGTAAGAGCATAAAGGCCAACACTTAGTGAATGAGCGAGTTAAAAGTCAACAATAAAAACTCAGTCGATGTATATCAGTGGTCAATGGATGCCTTGTAAGAGGAAAAACTAGCTCGTGGTGTATTTAGCACAACACAATATTATTTATTAGCAAATAAATATGTGAGGCAGTGCATAAACCATATGTGTGTGAATGGCAAGTGATATGAACATTGATAACACATAGAGTATGAAATTTAAACAATAAAACATTGTATAGTTGCTGAGAATTAAAACACAGGTAGCGCTATGATAGTGCATGAAACCTGCCTAAGGCTTAGCCAATCTCGAAGTGTTGCATGGAGATATCACTTTGACCCATTCTTTCCAAACAACAAACATTTAAATAGGGGGCATGATATTTAAATGGTGTCGTGCTATAAACTTGCAAATCATTTAGAAGTCTATTATGCATCACATCACCAACGTATAATAATGTGGGAAAAGGTCAAGTGAGCAGTTGGCTATAGTAAGCAAACCTATAGGAGGCAATTGCCTTGTATTTCTACTTATCATTCTTGTCATCCAGATTGAAGAGCCAACTCATTCTCTTGACCGAATATGTGTTTTAAGTACATTGTTTCAAGATGCCATCTTTTATTATTTTTGTTGAGTCAAATTTTTTGAGCTGAGAAGTGCCAATTTTGTTACCCTATTTCCAGCCTTTAGTTTCTGATCTTTTAGTATAAATAAAGGTGCCTTTCACTACATTCGGGGATGCATTCTTGCTTGCTAAATTTTGATATTTTGAGTGTTACTCCGGTGCAATATTGAGCTGTGAGATTGAGAGGGTTTTGGTGTGAGATTAATGAGGTTATAGAGAGATTTATTTGAGGGAATTAGTCATGGGAAGGAATTGCAAACTGCTTGGTGGAGGCTATGCTAGGAAACTTGTTATATCAATTGGAGCTATCTAGTTACATGGATGCTAGTTCTCTACTTTATTTTCTATTTTAAGTTGGAAAGGTTGCTTGGTTTAGCTTATTTGTATCTTGATGGATTCTTGTTTTTGTGAAACCTTTTGGTTGGGATGCATTTATTATTTTATACGTATATGTTCTATATATTGGAGTGGTTATTAAAAATTATACTTAGTCAAGTAGACTATAATATTATTACATTTAGGTGATATCTTGAATTGATAGCCTATGAAGATAGGTGAAGCCTTGTGGTGAATGTGGATAGTAACACAATGTGAATAAGGGAATAATATGCGTATCATCATTGATAGGTTGTGAACCTTGTAGATAATTTATAGTACCAAACCCTCGCAACTTGAATAATATGCATATCATCATTGATAGCTCCAAACCCTTGCAAGTTGATAATGTCCTTCAAATATTATTCAAATATAGAGAAGATTGTGAACATGTGATTATTTGACTCTTACTGAATGTAGAAGTTTTATGATTTATTGTGATCTCTTGATCATTACATTACTTTTTTTGGAAACCCTAGGTTAGGAATAACCTATTTTGTAGGGTTGTCTATGAGATTATTGATTGAAGTAAATAAGTCGGGTTTAACCTTTATGATCTACTTGATGATTTGATTGTTGAATATACTTTCATTTGGAGTCATTTTATTGTTGAAACCATAATTTTGAGTGAGTAATTTATATATGAGATTATACTTTGATTGAAGTTGAATTTATTGTTGATGGTTACACTTTGAATTGGGGTCTTTTATTGCTAAATTTTTACTTTTAAAGGGAGTAATTTAATGTTGAGATAAACCCTTGATTGAGGACTTTATAGTTGGGATTGTATCTTTTGAACTAGATTCATTTAATGATGTGACATTATGTTTACCTGTATGGTTAATTGGTAAGAGTTACTTTGAGTTATTTACTTAGTAGATGTGTTAGATAAACATAGAGGAAATAGGTTGTTCCTGGGGTTAAAGATTACCCAATGGAGGGAATTTCCTATGCATAGAATATGTATGGTCTTAAAAAATTGAGCTATGGAGGTGTGTGAATAGGATGACATCCACTATAAATTCGTGGTGATGAATGCTTTGTTGAAAGTAACTATGTAAGTTGCCACTATTTACACTAGCAATTCATTGTGTTCTAGTAGACATTCTAGTATGGGATTATCATACTCATAGGTAGAAGCTATCATATGATTAAGTTCTAGTTGTAGGAAACAGCACTAAGCTCAAGGAAGGCTATATTATGGGGTTATCCAACCAATATCTTCTTCAAAGGGTAGGGCCATCTTACTTGATAGGTAGATATGTGGGGACTGCAGTGAGTCCATGGTTGGTGGAAAAGCGCTTGAGTGATGCTTCTCCTCATTATTTGGTGACCAAATATTTGAAGGTGGACAACTTGGACCATATGTGTTTCTAGTTCTGGAAGCTTAGAGCTATGTATGCACTATGTATCCATTGTATGAAAAGATGTAAACATGAATGTTGTACTTGAGTTTATTCAATATGAAATCAATGTTATGGAAAGATTTGTGAAATTACGATGGAATGCAATGGAAGTTTAGAATACTATATATTTCATGTGTGCATGTAATTTACATTTTGGAAAATAAAATTTTATTGCCAAATGATGGCATCGTGATTTATTCACTTGTGGGTTAAAACTTAGGAATTTTTTTGAGAACTTTGGGCATGTTATGATTATCTTATCTTGGTCAATAAACTTCTAATATTGTTGCTTTTGAGGAATCCACTCTCAATCCTTTGATTGTAGCCTCATAATTATGCAATGTATTGGTGAATTGTTGTGTCATGACTTTATTGTATTCTATTAGGTGGAGAAAATAGTCTAACCACCAAACTTGTTGAAAGATCGGTAGATATTGATGGTCTTCCAATATCATATTATGTGTTGTTGGTTCTCTTATAAAAATGTCGCCTCCCATTCTGCAGTTCTATAACCTCTATCAAGTGAATTCTAATTCAAAATAATCTTCAATATGCTTAGTGTTTAGTATGTTTGTTTTTTGAATGCTGCCACTTCAATGTCTACAAATTCTTATGGATTTTAGAAGGGAATGAAAGCTTGTGTGCAAATCTCTTTAATTCTTGACAAATGAAAATTGGAAATGAAAATTGAACCAAATTTTCTCCCCCCAACTTAATTTTGGTATTTATCCTTAAATTGTAGGGCATGAAAAGGATGAATAAGATAGATTTGAAAGAATTGTAGATATTTGATATAATAGAAATAAAATGTGTGCATGATTGTGAAGTTTAGAGAAAATCTATAAGATTTGATCTTAATCATAGTTAATAACAAGAAATGTACCTAAAATGTCATCATGATGAAAAATTATCATGTGTGAGATGAGTTGAGAGTCATCATGCAATTACTGGGCAAATAATTTGAAATAATAGAATTAAATAGAAGTACTACAAGAAGATGTGTTTTATAAATAGCTCATTGGGATGATGGCACATGTCTGTGAAATATTAATATTGGAAAAGAGAGTTGCATCATGTATGGTTTTATTTATGATGGGATGTTATTCTACATAGAAAGCTTGGTGGATTGGAGTTGTTGCATGTCAGGATGACAAAAGTGATGCGTAATAGAAAGTGCTAGTGGCTGAGGGTGTAGAGATAATTGCTATGATTAGTAGTAGAACATATCCCTTTTTGAATTGCCTTGAGGTTGTTGCTCGAGGTCACATGAAATTATTTGTCACATCCAATTTTTTTTTTTTCATGGTACATAGTGCATGCATGTGCATGTGAGATTTATAGTGAGAGTTGATACTTGTTACACATCAATAGGTGAGTTGATTAGCTCATCCATAGATGTATTAATTTATTTTTTGGCTTCGTCTATATGTTTTACATGTAATATTGGATATGAATATGATAAATTATTGGTGTAGATCATGTGAAAATCTTCCTTATTCAATGGCTTCTTATAAAGCTCCAGTTTATGTTTATTGACCATTAAAGCGAATCAGACTAAATCTATGGTACTTAATTGGACAACTCCATTCTAAAAAACATGTTTGATTTCATAAGGACCAAGCCACCTTGTTTGTAGTTTTCCCTTGTGGTCCTTATATCACGAGCCATAAATCAGTGTGCAATCTCCATCATTGAATTCTTTGGTTTTAATAAAACTATCATGCCATCTAATCCTCTATTATTGTAAAATATCTATATGATGGACTTCTTCCATCCTTATTTTGTCCAAAGCATTGATATTGTTCAATCTATATTTGTGAGCCTTAGAGAGGTCCATTTCAAGTTGTACTATATTTTTTAAAATGTTCTATATTCATATTTAATTAGCAAGACAACCCTTTTTTCCATACACTAGTGCATATGGTGTGAACCTTGTGGTGGTATTCTAGGTAGTCCTATATGTGTAGACAACTTTAGGTAACCTAGCTGCCTAGTCCTTTTGATGCAATTGAACTATTTTTATTAGAATGACTTCTATTTCCCTAGTTATGACTACTACTTGCCCATTTTCTTGCGAATAGTAGGGAGTTGAATTTTTATGTCTAACCTCATATTTCTTGACTAAATTTACAATCGAATCAAAATTAAACTGGGGTCCTTTGTTTATTACTATCTCCCTAGGCATGTTGTACCTAGTGAAGATTTCCTCATAAAGGAATTTGGTAATATTATCAAATCTAAAAAACTATAGTTATTTAACCTCTAGCCATTTTTGTGAGATAGTCTATGTAGACTAACATGTATTCCTCATTGTTAGATGTTGGAGTTATTGGTCCAATAAAATCCAATCCCCATTTTTCAAATGGTCCAATGATAAATTATGGCTAGAGAGGAATTTCATCACTCCTAGTAAGTCTACCTATCCTCTAGAATCTATCACACCTCCTTGTATACTTAATTTCATCCTTGTGAAGTGTAGGCTAGTAGTAGCCAATAGCTAGCATCTTCAAATTTGTTTGCTTGGCAGAAAAGTGACCTCCACAAGGCTCATCATGAAAAGCCTTAAGGATATCATATACTTCATCCTCCCTTATGGATCTTCTTATTATGTTATTTGGCCCTATGTAAAATATAAAACTAGCCACCTAGGAATAAGGGAAGTTGCATTCTACTAAATGATACCTTTCTTTAGGTAAGAGATGTGGTGGTGTCCTTCATGCAACCAAATAATTAGCTATGTACACATACCAAGGTGTTTGTATAGTGAGGGAAAACAAGTTTTTTTCTAGAAATGAATTATCTACAACTTCTTTTGATTTGATTTGTAGCCTAGATAGGAAAACAACCACTATGTTTTCTTTCTGTGGTTTACACACAATGGTGATATTAAACTCTTGTAGTAATAGTAACCAACTAACAATTTTTTTACTAACCATTGGTTTGTTCCATCAAGTATCTGATTGTTGTGTGGTTTGTATGAACAAAGACAAAATATCCAATGATATAGTGTCTAGATTTGTTAATGGTATATACTACTACTAACAACTCCTTTTTTGTAATAGTATAGTTGAGTTTATCAACCTACAAATTTTTACTGATGTAGTAAATGGCATACTCCAAATTTCCTTCCTTTTACCCTAGAATAGCACCTCTGGAAAAATCAAAAGCATTTGTATGTATATGGGAAGGGATTGTCTAGTTAAGACCTCTCAAAATAGGTGTCCTTGTGAGATCTATTTTGAGGGTTTTGAAATATTTTTGGTAGGTAGTGGTCCATTCAAATTCAATGTCCTTAGATAAAAGAACAAATAAGGGGATTTCTATTTTAATTAAATCCTTGATAAACCTCTTGTAACATCTCGCATGACCAAGGAAACTTTTTGATATCTTTTTACTTCTAGGGAATAGGTAGAGTGGAGGTCAATTTTATTTTATTTGGATCTACCTGAATTTCCCTATTTGACACAAAGTTTCCCAAGACCATTCCTTCAATCATCATCATGAAACATTTTCCATGAATTAAAGAGAGGTTATGATCTTGACACCTTTGAAGGAAATTTTCCAAATTTGATAATGCTTCTTCATAATATTTTCCATAAGTGGTGAAGTCATCCATATAATTCTTCATGGAGTCATGTGCAAAGCCTGAAAATGTACTTAGAACTTCTCTTTGGAATATTGCAGGTGCATTACACAATCCAAATGGTAAAACTGAATAAGCATATGTACCCCATGGACAAGAAAAGGTGGTTTTGTCTTGGTCTTTTGGAGTTATCTTTATCTGGTTGTATCCATTAAACCCATCTAGGAAGGAAAAGTATTTCTTCCCTGCTAGTGAATCCAACATGATCAATAAAAGGAAGAGGGAAGTGATCTTTCCTTGTGACTGCATTTAGATTCTTATAATCTACACATACTCTCCATTTACATCATTTTTTGGTACAATCACCAATGGGGAAACCCATTGACTGTTTGATTTGGGATAAATGAACCCTACATCCAACAACTTTTGTAATACTCTTTTGACTATATCTTGCATAGTTGGGTTCACCCTTCTTTGTGGTTGCTTGACTAACTTGTATCCTTCATTAGTGTATATTTCATTCTTACATAGATAGGATATATTCTCGTCATATCTTGATATTCCCAAAAAAATGTTCTTGTGTGAGCTTGCAACATTGTAAGTATTGTTTATTTTTGGGAGATTGTCAACTAGTTATTGATATTGATTGTTCTACCTTGTGTGATTTCCATGGTTATGGTAGAAGTCATGACATAAGAAAAATTCAACCCTAAAAAATTGAGGTTACAACTATGGGGGAGTAGTGTATGGAATAGTTGGGAAGTAGACTTAGAGGAATTTTTAGGTCTGATATTGTGCAAGGGGCAGTGTAAGCATGATAGATAGTAGTGTTGTTGCGAGTCCCCACCATAAGATTTATGCATAATTTATGTAAGGACTTCATCTTCATCATGAATTTCAATCATTGGGCTATGTTCTACAGTAATGAGTGTTTGTAAAGAGTATTGGTCATCTTATTCTAGGGTTGGCCATATAGTTTGTTCCAAGTATACATGTGGTTATATAGGTGGGTAGAGGACCATTTTTTTGGTCACATTCCCATTAGAAATTATCACTTTTCCAGACCTACATCGAATGAATGCAACTATAGTGGCTAGCCATGATATTTCTAAGATTATGGAATATCCTACAAGGTTAGATTTGGGTTGCAAAACCATAAAGTTTGCTAGGTATTCCTATGAATTCAATGTGATAAACAAATCCTCAATAATACATTTTGGCTTGATAGTTGACCTATTTGATAATTATAAAATAGTAGGTGTAGGTTTGAGGTCCATCAGTTGAAGTTGTTGCATTGTTTCTTTTGTCATTAAATTGATGGATGTCCCTAAGTCAATCAGATTATTTTTGATAATTGTACCATTAATTTGTACATCTACAACAAGACTCCTAGAGTCTACATATTTTGGGATAATTGTATTTCCTAACATGATGTTAGCTAGTTGTCCTAAAACATGGATAGTCTAGGGATCTTTTCTTTTCCTGCCTAGCTTTTTGAAGCATAATTCCCTCACAATTTTTGTGTAAATTCTTACTTATTTAGTGGTTTGAATCAAGGGTATATTTACAAACATTTTAGGTTGGCTCAAGAAATCAAATTCAGGTTCAAAATAAAAAAATTCAAGTTGTCAGTCTTTTTTGGAAATGGTGGCTCTTTATTTTTGATGTCTTGATGTGTCTTACCTTGTTCAAGTTGCTTTATTTAATTGTAATTGGTTTATATGGTTGGTTCCTCATCAAATTTTTTGTGATATGGTCCAACAAGCATCCTTCTTGAACGTAGTTGAACATCATTAACCTCAACCCCATAGGTTGAGTATTGGATGGATTTTTTAGTGTAATCTTATTGAATAAGATTATTGTTAAGGTTTGGTGCAAGTTGAGCTGATAGTTGGGGTGTTCTTGGTTGCATTGGAGCTGCTAACGATAGATTTATCATTATGACAGGTTATTTTTGCTGAAAAGATTGTTGTAGCTACGAGTAGTTAACATTTTGGTTTTGCCACTATCGGTTCCCATGCCATTGTGGTGGCCATTGGTTTTGCAGGGATTGCCACTATTAGTTATAGTTTGAGGCTTGGTATGGTTGTGGTGGCCACATTCCATGCTATGGAGGCCAATTAGATGATTGGGCCATTGTCCATGATTGATTTTTCATGTTATTATAGGGTTGATTATTTAAGTTAGAGAACTTTATATTAACCCCATGAAAGGACATATTATAAGACAAGGGATATTTAATCATAGATTATATTTGTTGCCATGGATTGCACTGAAAATATAGAAAAATTATTATTCCTCATAATCCAAGGTATGAGATTCAAGTTTCCCTTGCTTCTCCTTAGAAATGCTGGCAATCTTTTTACATTTATAGTTTATCAGCCTCTTTTGGAATAAGTGTGGATAATATTTAGTAAGAATAACTTTGCCTCCTCTTGTGTCTTTTTGATATGCAAGGCATCCAGTTGGGTATCTAGATGACTTATTATGTCCTCCTTCATGTTGGACAAGAGGTTTCTTAGTTCCACCTTGGAAACACTTGTGAAAATTTTGGTGGAAGAGAAAGCTTACCCCTTCTCTTCTTCATAGGTGACCTAGAAAAATTTCTACACACCTAGCATATTTCATCAAAAGGTAATTGAGAAATATCCCCTGCTCCTATGAAGTTTAAGACATCCATGCAATCTTAATTTACTCCTCACAAAAATACTAGCTTTAGTGACTTTGGAGAGAGCCTATTCTGGTGGGACTTCTTCAGGCATAATTGGAACCTTTATACATAATCTTCAAGTGGTTCTTCTTCCTTTTCTAATATCCTAAAGATGTCATCTCTCTTTGTGTTTGCTACATGACAATAATCTTGGTATTTTTGCAAGAATTTTTCTTTTATTTTTCTAATTTGGTATTGTATTTCTTCCTAGCCCCATGAGCTACTACAAATCAACATATTTCAATGTGGTTGGGAATAGTTTTAATCTATGAGCATACATGGTGTAACCATGACTTCTGCATAGAACACCAAACTTGAATAAGAATGTATTTGGATCTTTTGTAAATAATCTATATAAGTTGGAAAAAATTGAGGGGAGTATATTCTTGTGGACAACTACCCATTCTTGATTTGTGATTAGAAACTCGAATATGATAGGCTCTGCTAGATTTTTTATTGTTTCATTTTCTATAATGTTAAGATGCCTTATGGGAGTTCTCCTTATGTATAGAGTAGGTACTGGTGTGAGGAGTATTTCTATATCATTGATTCCTTAATTGGTGATTCACTTATACTATTATCTTTAAATTCTTCTTGATTCGAGGGGAGAAACCTTCCCAAAATGTCTCTCTACCTTTGAATACAATAACATTTTGAGCTTTAGCTAGCTTATCCTACACATTGTTAATGAGTAGTTCGAGGTTGATTTTAAAAATGTATACTAATCCTAATTGTTGTAATTTGTTTTTTTCTAATTTATGAAGGTAATGTAAATGAATGGAAACATGATGAGGAATTATGAAGTTAGCACCATCCCCAACAACAACACCAAAAATATAGAGCTTCCCTTATGTCTAATCAACTAATATAGATAGCATACAAATGACTTAAACGAACCTATAGATCCTAATTAAGCAATCCATTTTCCTACGGGTGCTTCATTGAATTGTCAACCAAGGACTCATAATCTTGAGATGATACTAGAATTTTACGTGCAACCGATAATACTAAACCCTACTAATCGATTGAGTATAGAGAAATGAACAAAAACAATTTCATTTAAAAACTACTTAACTTGAATTAACTCCTATCTAGAAAGTAAGTCAAACAACATTAGTTGTTGTAAGTAACTATAGTAATTGCTATAGGGGACTATTCCTACATTGACTATAATAAATAACTCAACTTAATTATTTAGAGAGTTTAACATAAAATAAATCAAAAACTATAATTCATAAATTAAAATTCACAATCTAGCTAATAATATAATCTAACATGGACTTTGTAGTACCTCAAGTGGCCCTCACTTGAGTTGTTGCACTCCATAATTCCTTTTCATTTACTAACTCAGAAATCCATGAAATTGAAATATCCTTCTTTATTGTAATCTAAACATACACAAATCTTCAAAAGAAAGTATAATGAGACTTACATGCAATCTAAATTGAAAACAAACTATGAGAAACTATCAACTCTTCCAAAAATGTAGGAAGAAGACCATGCATTAGCTTAACAAAAAAATAACATAAAGTGGAAGTAAGAGTGTAAGAATCTGATAAGGGCTCTACACCAATTAAGAAGACTGCTATAACTAGAAAATGTGCCTAACAAGGTAGATTTTATTACAAATTACTATCCCATGTTAGAACAAGCTTCTTCTTCCTCGCATGATTTATTGAAGAAATAGAATAACACATGAATATCCATGTTCACATCCCCATACCATCACCTGCATCATTTTCGATAAATATGCATATGCTATAGTTGATCATCTCCTCTATCTGTGTTGAACATACATCCTTCTACTGTAGGTTGAGAATCCTTTTGTTGTGGGTTGATAGGTTCTTCACCATAGAGGTTAGTCTTATTTCAAAAGATTTTTTCATTATTAACAACTACAATTAATCATAAAATTCTACTACATCCCATAGACATTCAAAGATCACACACTCATTCATTAATTTAATATATCATCTTCAATTCTTTTTGAATACTTAAAGTATAAATAAAGGTTCTAAAATTTCTTTCAAACTTAGCAGAAATGAGTTAAAAAGCATGAAACTAAAGCAAGGAAGTAGAAATTTCTAGGGCTCATCAATAACCCCTTAACTCATCCTTCTTACAAAAGAGTATTTCCAATGTGGTGCACACTCTATTTGGTCTAGTGACAACTTGGATGTGAAAAAGTAAGTCTGAAGATACAAACATGCATAAAGTACCAAATGCTTCATCACATTTATTAAAGCATTTTATCTTTTTTACATCATCTTTATGTTTTTTTTCAAGTCTCAATGTAATCCTATGATATCCACGCCCTTTGAAATATATTATAATCCCCTTTTTACTAGTTAATGAAATGAACCCCCTCAAAAAATTATAATTTTCACACCTTATGATTAGTATGATTTACAATGCAAAAATCAGATCTTTCAGACTCTATAGGGCCCAAAATGGCCAAAACATTGAAACTATAGTCTAAGTACAATATGAGAACAATTTGAGAGTATTGGTGCAGAGTACATAGAAAAATATGAACCCTAAAAAAGAGTCTGTTTTCACAAGTTGTGACTCTGAGAAGGTCTCAAAATGAGAATTGTGCAACAAATTCTAAAAGAATACTCAATTTTTGAAAATGGAGCATAAAATTAGAAAAAATTGACCACTGTGTAGATCATGAAATTATACTCCAAATAAAAAAGAATCATCATAAAAGGTGTTTTTATGCTCAAGTTATGGCCATTTGAAGTTGGTTTGAAAGTTCAAAATTATGAATAGAGAGGGGTTTGGCCTGTTGATGTTCATTTGGTTGTCAAATTTAAGATTCTTCAATGGTAGTCATATGCCTGTCAAATTTAAGATAATGTTCACTAACTAACACTTTTTTGACAAATTTAATATACTGTCAAATGGCAGTTGTTTGGCTATAAAATTTAAGGTAGTTAAATTTTTCTCTACGAATTTTGTAAAGTACAAACATTGTATGACTCGAGGGTGAAAAAAAATCGGCTCAAAAAAATTTCCTCTAATTTCAACGATTCGATAGTTAATCTCAAGGTTTTTTCGGTCTTTTGAGCATAATGGCGAGCTTTGTTTGGGAAAAAAATGCTTTGAAATATCAACTAACTTCTAGAACCTCTTCAAACCCTTGTTTTCAATTGGGTCCTTTGATCTTTGATTGTGGTGAAACAAAAGTAAGTTTTGAATTTCTTAAGCCTCCTAGATGTTATGGAAAGGTTGAACCGCCTCCAAGATTACCAAATTATTGTAATCACTCGATTTTCACAAGAACACACATGCAAAATAGAGCTTACAAGTGTTTATTTTCCACTATTTTTTTTTGATTCTCTAGATCATTTGAGGATGCAAGATATAAGCATATTAGGTTTGGAGAAAAATAATTAACACTAGATTAGTTCCAAATCTCTCAAAATTAGATAAAAAATGGACTATATTAGAAAAATCCATTCTAATACCATGTTAGCTTCTACAAGAAGTGAGAATCGAGCCAGGATCTAATGTTGGTCATAGATCACACACAACTCCAATCAAAAAATGATTGAAGATCAAAATAGTGGAATAAAGATAATTGTAAAAGAGAGAAAATAAGAGACAACAACAAGAGAATTTTGAGAATAGTCACTTTACTCTTATTGAACTAGCTGAGGTGAGAGGAGAGTGTTGTATATATAAAAAATATGATAAAATACATCCACAAGGTCCATTAACTCCAACTACCCATACTAGGCGAGAGGTTTTACCTTCTTGGTAAATACCAAAACATGTGGCATAACCTACTTAAGTAAAGAAAAAATAGTGGTTATGAGAGATGGCACAAGAATCCAAAAGAGAGTGTTTAACTCAACTACCCATGTGAGGAAAAGAGTGACATATGTAGCCGATGGATTCCACCACGTGCCCTCATATTAACCAAGTCTAATTAACCTAATCAAGATTAATAATATGTGTAGGAAAAAAATTCCCTAACATAAGGAAAATAAAAAGCCTACACTAACAATCATTATCCTCTTATGAGTTAAAAATGATAATTTTCTTTACTAATTTCAATTAATTCATCTAACACTTTGACCTAACTTCACAACTAGTTGAGTTAAATCCTAATCCTTGATGAAATCTCCATAGTCCATTTGATCTTCCACAATTCTATATATTCTTCCTTTCATTCATCATGCTCATCATGAATCTTCATGTAAAATATCTCTATCATTTTCATTACTTAAAAATAATTAATTTTATGCTATTTAGTTGAGCATCCACATATTGTCAAAATATTAAACAAATCCATTTTATGCACTTAATATGAGGTTTACAATTGAGTTTGAAATTACGTTTTAAATTTGTGTATTTATTCTTATTCCATATTTTAAAATTTTATTACTTTAATTTTGGTGAACCCAATGTGATCATGCAAATATCCTTCATCTAATATTGATGCTTATAACTTTCTAGTAGTTTAATCTTATAAGATATTTCTCTTTTTTAGGTGGTCTTGATGGTCAAGTTTCTCTAGGAGCCTCCTAGTTCAAAACAAACATCATAGTTATGTTTGAGGAGGTCAAGAGACTAATTTTGACATATAATTTTATATACTTTGGCTACAATAAAATTTTACGTATTTTTTAAGGACAATAAAAAAATTGATTGTAGAGAACCCATATGGTTGTATAGAATTTGTATGGTTGTACCATCTATACTATTTTATTCTTATATATGTAAACACACAATATACACATCTAATGCATAATGCCCTATAATATGTACATAATATGTGGTATGCATAGTAGGTAGGCTTTGATATATATAGGTTTTTTGAGTATATACATAGTAAATTTACAGCCTAAAATATACACACATCTTCACAATCATTTGTGGGCATATACATAGTAATCTATTGACATATACTCATAAAACCATGTTGTATACTCATAAACATGTGATATACTTGTAAACTTGTGTGGCCTTTCAATGTATACAACAAATATCCAATATATTCTCATAAACCCATGCATTATACATAATCCACATGCAAGGTTTTTAGTTTTAGTTTTTTTTTTTTCAAAATATAGCCACTAGTCAAATTACTTACTAGGAAATCCACCACTTTTATAGCCCCTAGTCCCATAGGATCTTAATCCCCTAGTCATAGGGGGATCACCTACAACACCTATCCTCTTAAAATCCTACCCCTAGTCGTGTTGGTGACCAAGAGCGAAATTGAAAGGTTCTAAGCACATACTCGTTCCCTCTTTGATTTTTCTAAAGCACACTTCACTTAAACTAACATATAATCAAATTTTTAATTTTTTGTAGGCATTGGAAAGCTAGCTCGTAGCTCTACCCAGTAGGTTATTATTTTTTAATATTATGCATAAAAAAATAGGTATAATCATTTGAAACTCATATTTATTTTTCAAAATTTAAATGTTCATAACTTTTGCATACAAATTCCTTTTTTCGTGATTTTTTAAAAACATTAGAAAACTATAAGCAATCTAATGGTTCTATTTATTTTTCCTTTGTACTAGTTTATTCTATTTTTTTTGGTTAATCCTTTTAATGTAGTGTCTCTCATTGACCAAAGAAGAAAATATTGAAAATGTCTCTCATGAGTTAAAGAAAAAAAATTAAACTATTAATTTGTGGTTTTGCAGGACAATTTAAAGAAGACATTCATTATAAATATTCTCCATTTTTTGTGTTCTTTCTACTTTTGTGTTTTAGATCGCCATTGAAAGTTGGGATTAAAATTAAATTTCACATTTGAATTTGGGATAAAAAATAACTAATGTTTTAATCTTAAAGAAGTGGGGTGAGTGTGACCTTCTCTCACATGCTCGCATGATATTGAGAATAAAAAACATATAATATTCCCTATTTTCTTTTTAGGGGGCCTTACTTAAATTTCATCACCAAGGGGATGACCTCAACTCTAGAATTCTAATGGAGTATAAACACCAAGCAGTGAATAAAAAACATGTCTCTTGGAAGTTGAAAGTTTTCATTCAGGCTAAGCCCCCAAGAAATTTATATGTTGGGTAAGTGAAGGATAAGAGTTGGATACCCTCTTCTCTTGGAATTTTGGTATCTTTTACTTTTCATTTCACTGATTAAGCCTCACATACTCTTATGGTTTACCATGGATACCCTAGAAGTATGTATAACCTATATTAATACCATTAAACATCTTTTATTATAGTACATTGAATATTAGTTAGGCCTAAGAAGTTACTCACATTATACTTTTAGAGTGGGGAGATATAACCAACTTTGGGTAAGGATTTTACCTCCAAGGTAAGGGGTGTATAGGTGGTACACTACCTTTAACTCCCTAGCTAACCATCACTTGATAAAAAATATATTTGTGGGCCCACAAGAATTGAATCACTTGCCTATTTTAGGATTGTTTATGTGTGTCATGTGTTTGTTAATTTTATATCAACCCTCCACACTTTAAGCCAAGAAGGGAGATTTTTCTCTCTATCTTCTAGTTATTTTATAAAAAAATCTCAAAAAATCATAAAAACCATTTTTTAAAATCTTTGATTGTTTGTATTCACCTCTTTCTAAGATTTAGATAGTAACCACTATCCACCAACTCAAACAACTCAAAAAATATACTTCATTTCTCTTAAGAAAAAACACCCTTTGCATCTAAACTTTTAAAATCTATCAACCACCTCCAATAAAATCATTTGTATCGAAGGTAAGGGGTGTATAGGTGGTACACTACCTTGAACTCCCTAGCTATCCATCACTTGATAAACAATATAGTTGTGGGCCCAACAGAATTGACACACCTACCTATTTTAGGATTATTTATGCGTGTCATGTGTTTGTTAATTTAGATCAACCCTCCACACTTTAAGCCAAAAAGGGGGAATTCTCTCTCTATATTTTAGTTATTTTACAAAATGTAATGTCCCCTTCCTAGCTAGTGCAGTTGGCTCAGAGGTTAGCCTATAATTTGGATCCTCGTAGGCTGACACATGTGTGTAGAGGATCACTTGAGGCAGTCATCCAGTGTTCGGGAACATTACTCCTTCAGTTGATTCAGGTTTGGGCCCCGACAGATGTTTCTAGAGCAATTTACAGATACTTACTATTTATAGTAAGTTAGGCAGGTAGGAGTTACTATTTATAGTAGGGCACCTGGTTCAGTTGGTTCGCTCAGTTTTGACCCAGTTTGATGATCTAATGAGCAAATAATTTTTACTTGGGCATTTAATGATTATTAAAAGTTTATTAATTTGACGTTATAATATAAAGTCACTTTAAGGAAATATTAAATGTTTATTAAAGGGCGAATTATAAAGTATTTAAATACTTGATAATAAAGGTGAAATGTTATAATTAAATAAGTATTCATTACTTATTTAAGTGGGACGCCTTTTATTAAATATAATGCCTAAGTCTAAAAGAGGCGAATTTATATCATTTAAATGAATTTAATGATTTAAATGAGAAAGGTCAAACTTTTGAGAAGAGGTATATATTTCCTCAAAGACAAATCGAAATTATCCATGATCATTATTATTTGTCTTATTTTCTCTCTGAGAGCATTAGGGTTTGTGAAACAAGGGTTTCTACAGACATTGATTTTGGAGAACATTCCCTCTTTAGAATCTGGCATACTGAGGCTGTGAAATACCAGTTGAAGCTTGTCCATCAGCATGGCTTTATCCAGAAGTCATACAAAGCTTACAATAGATTTTATACAGTATTTTTGGGTTCTATTATTCACCAAGAAGAATTGATTTTCAAAGGTTATCAATGATTAGCATCTGACACACTTCCCAAGAGATGTACGGTTGCATTTAATGCTGTTGATAGGCCGTACTCTGCTGCAGCAAGAACGCATTTTCTTCTCCAATGGAAAACGCCTATCTTTCTTGCCTGCTGGTTCTTCCATATTGGACGCCTAGGGGTTTGGAAGCATTTGCACACTTTTCGAGGTTGGAGAAGTGGATCTACAAGCTGGCTGTACTTTCTACCTATTCTCCCAGGTGGTTGCAAGTCAAAACCAGGTTCTTTAAATAATATCATATGTTTGCTTCTTCTATCTTCAGAATAATGTTGTAGTTGTTCAATAATGATAATAAAATCATTTGCCATTGCTCTGGAAGTCATTGCATGCTTTACCATTTATTTATGAATTTATTGCTATTTATTTCTCAAAATTGCAAATCCTTATTTGCTACAAAAACCACAAAAACATCAAAAATTCAGAAAACAAAACAAAAACACAGTAGTTACAGTCAGTGATCGGGTTGAGAAACACCAGGTTTCTTACACAAAAAATCTCAAAAAACCATAAAAAACCATTTTTAAAATCTTTGATTGTTTATATTCACCTCTTTCTAAGATTTAGATAGCAACCATTATCCACCAACTCAAAAAACTCCAAAAAATATACTTCATTTCTCTTAAGAACAAACACCCTTTGCATCCAAAATTTCAAAATCTATCAATCACCTCCAATAAAATCCTTTATATCCAACTAAACATCTAATTCCAACACTATCATCTAAGTTTTATCCTAGTCAACTCAAACCTATCCAAAATTAACCCAAAATACAAATCTAACTTCATCTCACATCATCATCTAATCAATCTAGATTTTTTTTTCTTTAAAGTCAATAATTCATCCCCAAACATCCTCAATTCTCATATGCTTAAGAAATTTATCTACCTCAAGTATCAAGTCAATTGAAATCAAATAATTATATCAATCCTATACAAAATTGACTTAGGAACTTTGCCTACCCTAAGTTGAGTAGTCTATAAATCTAAATTGATCCTTCTTGAGAACTTGTCTATCTCAAGTAAAAAACATTAAAAATTCCATTCTAAGTCTTGATTAGATGTTTCCTTTGATTTAGAAATATCATCCTCATAGCCTTCACATCAACTATTTTTATCATAATTCACCACTTCAAATTATCCTACCCATCAAACTTAATCAAATCCTCTCCATCCTTAGCAATTTATTTAAAAAAGTACCAAAAAAATCATAAATCTCAAAAGAGTAGTTTTTTTAAAGATTAAAAAAACCAAAAAAAAAAATGTTATTGATTCATGCCACCCATCACTAGGTTGCAAAAAAAAGAACATGGAACAAAATGACCAAAATCCTTGTACAATTAGTAATTGTACCCAAGGAAAAAAAAGATTAAATCAACCATGAGGCAAATGAATAAAATATGGTGAACCGGTGAGAGTATTCTCCCAGGTTAATAAAATTTATGAATTATGACAGTACACAAGTCTACTTGGATCACCTTGTGAACTTAAATAAGAACTATTCCCTCGAAAAAATTGTAAAAGCAAGAGCCACATTCCCTTAACTTTGACCCATCCAAACTTAATAACCTTATTAGAAAAGATCCTATAATCACTTCAACCTTAAAAAATCCACGAGATAGCCATTCACAAAAAAAACCGCTTATCCTTCCAATAATTATGTTACACTAGATAAATTATTTGCAACCCTTCCCAATACATCATCATATAATTTTTTGTTGGAGAATGCCAAGATTTGAAAGAACAAATGAACCTTCCACTTGTGAAAAAATGAGCACAATAGGATATATTATATAAAAAGAGAGTGTGCAAATGTATAATGAAACACTTGCATATATAGGCAAGGTAGAGAAGGTAGGAAGGTATAAGCGAATGATTTATTAGACTTCCAATGGTGAAACACATGTATGCTCATATGAAAAGCGTGTGAGAATGTGTAAGGTGTGCATGAACTAGTTGTCTAAATAGGTGATTACATGTCTCAACCACATGAAGTGAGATAAAATGCAAAAAATCATAAATGGAGACTTAACTAGTGTGAATAGGTCAATCTAACAAGGGTGATTAGATAACTCTAATACCCCCCTTAAGTAAAAATTATGGAGTAATGTATGTAAAGAAGATGATGGGTTCTAAATACTAGGCCATGTTAGGTACCCATAAACAAATTTTTCATAAATGAAGTAAAGGGAAAAAACCTTGGTGGAAAATAAAACCCCTCTCCAAAAGAGAAATGATGTAATGAAATGTACAAATGAAGAAGATAAAAGATCGAAGGACTCATGATGACCCCCTGAGAACTACTTCTAACACAATGTATAATAAATGTTCCCCCCATAGGAGAGAAAAGAGAGAAGGTCTATGTGACCCTATGAAAGTGTGAGAAGGAAGAACTCCATGTGAAGAATTGCTCCCTCCTAAAGCTAAGATGATAATAGAAACCATGCAGCCTCCCCTCAAAATTATGGTTGTAGTGCTAGTAGATTCTTGACACTAGATGTGGGAGATGATCCATGATCATTGAATAAAATTTCTCCTCTTATGAAGAAACAACACCACAAATGTGTGCAAGATGACTTCACATTCTAGATAGGGATATGTTGGAAGAAGGATAAAGGTCTCTAAATTTTGCACATGACCCAAAGATGTAGATGATGCCCGTGATATATTTGAATGATACTAAATGATCTCCAAGATAATGTTGAATTAAGAACAATACTGATAGGATGAATCAAGTACCATAGATGATTCAATTATAGGAACTATGAAAGTATGGTTTAAGGACACTTGACCCACCCCCTATTATGCATTTAGGAATATTTTATTATGTGGTAATAATGTTCTCAGTGAGCATAAAGCTCATAATTTTCATGGTATGAATGAGTATAGTCATATGCAACTTACTTCCTAGTTGCGAAAAAGTAATTTTGTCAAAATATATTATAAATGAATGATATATGATCAATTTTTAATCGAGCTTAACAATAATTTCATTTGTTTGACCCTGAGAATGAATTATTTAATTGTTTAATATGATTGCTTCTATATAATGTATTTTTTATTAAAATGACCCGCCATTGAGATTTTATGAGATATTTGATCTTATCAATGAGCTAATACTAGTGCAAGTATTTGATTTGTGTTTAGACTAAGGACCATGTTAGATATTTTGTCAATAAATTCCTAGCAACATGCTCAAATAGTCAAGTTGTAAAGGTATGATAAGCACACATGAATTTTACATTTTTTATGATGTAGAAATGTTATGATTACTCTATTATATATAGTTTAGAGTATCAAATATATAACTTAGATTACATTTTCATTTGTATTCATGTATAGTAAACCTTTTCTATAGATTCTTACATGTATAATGCCTTGTTGATTTCAATATCTTCACAAAATTCTAATATGTTTTGCTAGATTTATTTTTGTTCTTTAATGATACATTCATTATTATGATTGTTATATGTTATTAGTTAATCTAGACAAATATTTTAAAATAGCTCAAAGATTTCTCCTAAAAAATTTCAATGTAATATAGGAAATACTTTTATTTCTATGGACATTTTAATATGCATGGTCATCAATGTTTATGGTAAACTTACCAATACACTTGAGAGAATATTTATACACACAAACATATATACACATATACGTACATATATATACACACATACATACACATATATGTACATATATACACATATACATATATACATATGCATGTATGTATAAATGACATATATATACACATACATACACATATACACATATATACGTATATATGTACATATATAAACATATACATATATATACATATATACATATACATACATATGTATATACATGTCTATATGCATACATATTGTAATGTCATAAATTGTATTTATGCAATTTCACATCCCATGAGCCTCCCCTTTAGATAAATAAAATAAAATAATATAACACTCCTTTTATCCAAATTTAATTTAATCCTTCATTTCTTAACCCATTCATTTCCTATCGTTAAGGAAAATTTATGTCTTAGACGAATGCATGCTACATAGACGTCTACACATCACGTGAACATCTCGAATAGATTCCCGACTACAATAATCGTTGATGTTGAATTTCTTACCTATCAAAAAACATGACACCTTTTCTAGCTCATAGACACATTGGAATGACTCCTTCATGCATAAACCTCCCTAAAACACTTCATTTTGACCTCTCTCTCTACACACAAGAATAAATTCACAAGCTTTTTATTATCTCTTGCTCTTTCTTCATCGCAACAAATTCTTTGCCTCCATTCCACCATCTTCATTATATCTTCTTTCTCTCACAACCATACTAAATGGAATCTTTGGTATTATCAACATATTTCTCTCAAGCTTGGATATTGTAGTCTCTCCCTTTCAGTATTATCATTTCACTAAAGGAGGGTAACTATGATTTCTTCATTGCATTATCTTTTAACCTAGTTAGCATATTGTTCTAGTATATTAATTTCTTCTTATATCATATCTATTTTACTTACCCTTCTATCACATCTATTTTATTTCTATCTATCCTATTTGGTTGTCCTTGGAGGTGGAAACACCAAAGCATGGATTTGACTAAGGAAAATCCCTAAACAATCCCAACATTTTTTCTTGGTCTTATGTGCGCAAGTATTGGAGATATTTCTTTGTTGGAGGCTTCATCTCTTAGTTCTTTATGAGTATTTTATTCCTTTCCTCTTGCTTTATCATCCATCTTTCATTTAGTTTAAATTACATTAATTTATGTTATTCTTTGTTGTTTTCCCATATTTTAAGAGTTTTGAGTAATCAGAACTGTTAGTAGCCACTTTGTTGTTTTATGAGATATTCTCAATTTTTGGTCTGTATGAGACACCAACGTGCCATGGGGATGTTTGTGTGTCACATTGTCATCTTTGGTTGAGAGCTCGTCAATTTTCCTAGAAGACCTTTGTGACTTGTTCTTTCAGTTTTTGAAACTCTCACCTTTTAATTCTGTGTAAAACATAAACAAACACTTGTCATCATTTTATCTTGTCACCTGAGCTAGATCTTTTGAGGTAGTTGAGGGTTATTTTCTCCTTGAAACATCATCATCTTGAGAATAGAAAATCCCCTCTACACACACACATATATATACATATATTTATACACATATATATTTTGTATGTATATATATTAGTGTAAATAGTGTCATTATCACACCTAGTTAACTAATCATCTTTCTAGAATTGACCTATTCATACTAGCTTAAGTTTACTTGTTGGGATATGGTGTTGTACACCATTGTATAAAATGTTATATTATAATGTTGTAATTAAATAATTATTTAGTTGTGATGCACCTAGGTGGTGTGGTTAATCACACTAAGTAATTATTTGGGGACCACTTTATGTTTTATTGTAACATTATATTATTATTTAATGTGAGAGGTATGGGATAATAATTTAATATTGGGTAAAACATTTAATAAAGTGAAAAGTTAGTACCCAATATTAAATAAGGGGTCAGTGGTTTTGTATTCGCATGGTTTTATGGTACATGGTTTTATCTTACCACTTGGTTGTGTTTGTGTGAGCTTGTATCTCTAAAAGCAAACACATGTTTAGTGGTTAAGGTTGGTTGGGTGAGTGGTTGTCATTATTGTCTTTTTGAGGAATGCATATGTGAAGCATGACATAGGATGCATGGATTCATGCTTGGACACACGGATGATGCATTAGAGAGGCTTGATGCTTCAAAGGTATTCATTGTAACTCTTGTATTGCTTTATTTCTGAATAATATATGGAGTATGGATGCTTTTGGAGGTTGGGTTTTTCCCTCTTGAGGGTTTTCCCAGGGTATATCTTGTGTTATCTTGTGGCTTGTCTATTCGATCTATGCATTATGGTTACTTACATGCATGCTTTTATCTCATGGGGTTATGTAGGAAATAGATTAATATTGTGGGTATTCATGCATTATTTTCTAACAAGTGGTATCAAATCTTTCATGGTTGATGGGAGGTGTGAGTTTCCATGTTTTTGGTTATAACCCTTGTTTGAGTAGATTTGATGCAAAGTTGAATCCATTTTCTATGTAGCATAGATCTAAGGCATTACAAGGTATGGAGCACATGTTGCAGGTGTTATTATGCATATTTGAGCTTTTGGGTTGTCAAGAATGTTGGTTTTATTGTAGATATGAGGCATGCAAAATTTG